>CM053566.1:65068191-65136397 GCA_028646485.1 Cryptoprocta ferox | reverse complement strand
AAAAAAAAAACAGTATCCAGTTGGATTTAAAACATAAAAAAAAATAAAAATAAAAAATAAAACAAAAGCACTACACTGAATGAAAACTACCCGGGCTGGAAATTACTATGGGTGGAATTACTGTCCCCCACCCCCACCTTCTCAAACCCAGACACCACATTTATCAGTGAGCACGCAGGTGTAGTCACACCCTCGTTTTCTAATTAACCTCTTAGCCCATCCAAGTTAAGAGGTAAATTTATTTAGACTCAAAGTAGACAGTGATATGCCTGTTTAATTAGACATTTTATCTATTATCTTCATTAGCTCTATCTTTGTTGGAAAGAGCTATTAATTTAATCACTATTTCCCAATCACAACTAAGCCAACATCCATCGCTGTAGATACTTAAGCCCACAGGAGAAGAGGGAAAAATCTATAAATCTACAATGACCAATCCTGAGTGAGGTCAGTTAGCAAAGAAGAGATAGGATTAGACCATATTAGGCAATAGATTAATGATGGCCAGTCGAGCTGATTCTGGCCACACAGTGGCACTAAGACTTGACTAGGTTTTGTTAGTATTTGCTCCACGGCGCTGTCTCTCAGCCTTGGAAGTTCACACCATGTGGCTTTATCTCCACATGGTTTCTGAGCACTGGAGACAATACATCAGAGCCCTCTTAAACATCAGTCTCCACAGTTGGAAGGGCCCCAAGAGAATACCTTGGAGATGGGGAGCGTGAGGCCCAGATGCCATGAGCAACTTGCCAAAAGACTAGGCATGCACAGTGACAGAGCTGGGGCCAGAATTCAGGCCCCCAACCTTCAGCCCAAAGCAATTTCTACTCTACTGCCAACACATCACATATGGCATCCAGTATTATACAGTCCTACACAAATCAGGTAGAAACGGGTGGGTGGTTCAATCATTCATCAACCATCTTCCACAACTTTATCCACATCCTTCAGTCAACCTGCATGTTTCCAGCAAGGCCTCACAGACCATCTCTGCAGAAAGGCAGATACTGCTCTTTGGTTCCAGGGTCTCCTTAGGAACGAGAACCTCACAGAGGCAAGACCTTTCTTCTAAGAAAATAGAGACAACAAGGATTTATTTTCCCTCTTCGATCAGGGGAAAGAAGGTTGCATGAAGTCTGCCCTGCTTGGTGGTTAGATACTAACCTGGGAGATAGGGACACCCACCAGGACCCACACGCCCCATCATCACAGAGCTGCATAAGCAGGATAGGAGCCACGCACTTCCCCATAACTCATGAGGCATTTCTGTGGGCAGCAGGGCAGGCACCTGATGGGAAGCCAAGGGTGTCAGCAGAACACATCCCCGCACTTTTCACCCACCAGCACCAAGTAACTGCTTCTCAAGGCTTCATTTCAAAAGAGCCAATTTCTTAGGATAGTGAAGAGTTTGAGAAACCCACTATCCCAAGAATAGAAAAGAGGAGCTTGTGTGTGTGTGTGTGTGTGTGTGTGTGTGTGTGTGTGTGTGTGTAAGAGCGAGCAAGCAAAAGGATCAAGGTGGCAGTTAAGATTCTAAAAAGCATACGCTTAGAGCTAACTCACTGGCCTGAACCAAATGCTCATAATCAAAGGGAATGTCATTAATGGGTGCTGAGCTCACTGAGTTAATCAGAAATGTAGAACTTAAGGTCGGTAGAATAGCCTTCACTCACCACACATTTCATGCTGCATTTTCAATTACCCTCTAGGCAATTAACTGTGCAGCTTAAATGAAATGTGTGGAATTCAGGAGAGATTAAACCTAATACAGTCCGCTAGCAAAGCTTCAGCATTCAGGAGTTTAATGAGGTGATAATGGGGAAGAAACGGCCCTAACCCTTACTAAACCAGGCTGCACTTAATCTCTCCTGCATTATCAAAAGCATACAGTAATCGGAGCCTCCCCAGAAGGTGGATGAAAGTTTGGAAGCAGTTTTTCTTGCCCCTTCCTCCACCCACCTCCAGATTTCCCAGACCCTCCCAGGATTGACAGGAAAATGGAACCCTTGGCAAACCTCAATATTTGGTTTTCTGGCTGTGTGGGTGAAGCTATTCGTGAGATTGTTTTTTCCTCCCCCAAGTTATTCAACTTTTTCTTGTCTTTTTTTTCTAAATTAACAAACATGCATTCTTCGTGAGGCAATTCATATTTTAAAGTGCACCGTTTGTGAATTATGTTTTTTTCTAATTCTTTTAAACATTTATTTATTTTTGAGAGATAGAGAGACAGAGCATGAGCAGGGGAGGGCAGAGAGAGAGGGAGACACAGAATCCAAAGCAGTCTCCAGGCTTCCAGCTGTCAGCCCAGAGCCTGACGCAGGGCTTGAACTCACGAACTGCAAGACCATGACCTGAGCTGAAGTCAGCTGCTTAACCAACTGAGCCACCCAAGTGCTCCACCATTTGTGAATTATGTTTAAGGAAAATGGGCTTCTTGAAATAGTATAGAATGCAGATGTCGGAGATGTAGATTCTCTTCCATCTTGGTCCATCAGACAAGCTGGATGATATTGCAAAAGTCACTTAACTATATTTCCATCCCACATTTATTCATGCAACAAATATTTACTATACGCCTGTCATGGTAAAGAAGGCTGTCGTGGGTATCAGTAGGGAGGCATGAAGATGAATA
Organism: Cryptoprocta ferox; assembly: GCA_028646485.1. Taxonomy (NCBI): domain Eukaryota; kingdom Metazoa; phylum Chordata; class Mammalia; order Carnivora; family Eupleridae; genus Cryptoprocta; species Cryptoprocta ferox. The sequence continues at coordinate 65,133,765 of CM053566.1, read as the reverse complement.
GGATACGGCCTTAGTCCCACAGAGATCAAAGTCTCTGTGTGGATCTCAGTATCTACTAAGTGCCCAAAGTTGACTATAAATAAAGGGCAATAGGATTCAGAGAGAAATTCCTTTGGCAGAAACCGATCCCAAAAGACTTAGTGACGTCAGCCACACTCAGGTTGGACAAATGAGATTCAATAGACAGAAAAGAGAGTGAAAAAATCAAAGGGCAAACCCTGGAGTGGGACTATATAATGCAAAATGTGTTTTCGGAAAGGAGAGGTCTAGAGGCACCTGGGTAGCTCAGGCAGTTTGGCATCCAACCCTTGGTTTCAGCTTAGGTCATGACGTCACGGTTCATGGGTCTGAGCCCGGCATTGAGCTCTGTGCTGACAATGCCAAGCCTGCATGGGATTCTCTCTATCTCCCTCTCTCTGCCACTCCCCAACTCGAGCTGGCTCTCTCACTCACTTTCTCTCTCTCTCATAAATACATACATACATACATACATACATACATACATACATACTTACTTACTTTAAAAAAAAATAAGAAAGGACAGGTCCAGTTCAGCCAAGCTGGCAGAACAAAGGTAGGGCAAAACCAACACATGAAAGCTTTCCAAGGCCAGGCTGAGGAGTTGAGAATCATCTTCCATCTGGCCTTATGTTTCAGGTAGAATAAAGCAAAGAAGAGAATAGAGCTGGAGGCTAGTTTACAGGCCAATGGACTAGGTCAGATGCAAGCTAATAAGACATCGAGACAGCATGAAGGCAATGGAAAGAGAAAGAAATGGACCAAAGCAAGAACTATAACAAAAGAAATTTCCTCTCAATTCCAGAGCTCACCTTGAGGATATGGAGGATATTAAAGATGCCTGAGGTTTCCAGGAAGGTATTGAGAATGATAATGGTAAGAATATTAACACTTATTGCTGGTTGGAGAGGAACACTTTTTACGTTTTAGAGTGTTTGATATGTAGGTGTTGACCAAATCTCCAAGAGGATACCAACAAGAATTTAAATGAAGGGCTGTAGTTTGAGAGAAATCAGAGCCTCCAACTCATTTGTAAAGTGAAGATTTAGACAAGATCAGTAAATTCCCAATATTGGATGCACATCCCATATTAGAATCTCCTGGAACTTTCTGAAAGAACAGATGTCCAAGTCATACCCCAGACCAACGAAGGCAGAATCCCTAAGAGGAGGGGTCTTGGTGGGCAACCACCTGAGAGATGATGCCCATATGGCAACCCCCAGCTCTTTGATAATTCCAGTCCCACCTTTTTCTGAATAAGACTGTGGGGGGAAGGAAACTCAATACCTTTTACTCAAATCAACAAAGATATACCTCAACAGAGAGAAACACTTTACTAACTGTTCCCAAGTGAAGCCTGGTTTCTATGTTCTGTAGCTCCCACTGGCAGCATTTTTGTATCCCCCGCTACCCACCAGCACCACCACCAAGAGAGAGCTACAGAAGAGTTAAGAAAGGAAGAAAACTAAGGAAGTCAGTGGGTTGGGAGGGGGTATAGGGAAGGAACTGGGATTGGGGGAGGTCGACCAGAAGTCTAGAATCCTGAGTTACTGCAAGTCAGGACAGGTTGGGGTCTGCACTGATTAGGCACAATCAATTCTACACTCTGGCCTTCCTAATGATCCCACACATATTTTTTAGTCCTTACAACTTGGAAATCTCTTTCCATCCATTTTCTCATTTGATCCTACAACCACCCAGTGAGCTAGACAGACTGGCATTATTAATACTTTTTACAAATGGCGAAACAGAGCGCTGGAGATGGAAGTAGCCCTTGGCCCAAGAATCCCAGCTAGTAAAGCCAGGATTGGAAAGGACACAGTCCTCAGGCCAGAATTCTTCCCACCACATTCTGCTGCCTCTACAGAATGGGGAACGTAGGGAATCTAATGGTGATGTGGGTAAAGAATCAGAGGCAAAAGCTTCTTAGTTAAACATCCGCTTGGTCAGTTTATAAACCTTGTCCTCCACAAAACTTTGAACTAGAACTCAAACTATGAAGCAAGCCTGGCTAGTTTTAGTCTTTTCCCCTGCATTTTTCTCTTCTTTCCTCTATCCAGAGGCAGAGGTGCCTAGAAGCAGTGAACTCAATACAAAGCAGGAAGACAGAGAAGCAAACAATATGTGTCCTCCAGAAGCTGAGCAACCACAACTATTTATCAGGATTTATGGAGCAAAGCCTGATGTAACATTGACTGGAGATAGTTGCAGATACGTCCAACCATGTGAGTCCTTCTGGCACGTGGCAGGTACTCAAATATCTGTGGAACAAGTATTGGGGAGTCTATTCCAGAGACTTCATACTACCTTGTCAACACAACTTTGACCAAAAAAAAACCAAAATACTATACATTGCATTCCATTTATACCCATTAACATGCCAAATATAAGCCAACATATATTCCCACAATCAGAGAGAATCATACAGTGAAAACCGCTCTCAGGAATCAGTGAACTTCAAGGCACAGAAATTCACGTAAGCTAAAAAGAGTGTATTGTAGGATACACAGAACTTCCTGCCATGGAAACAGACCTTGGTCCACCCCTCAGGACCTATGTGTTCTCTCCCAGTTCTTTCTCTTCTCCATTCTTCTCTGCAGGATTTCTCTGCATGATATCCAAAAGATATCCCCTAACAGACCTTTCAGGATGACTTTATTCTCTATCTGCTATTTAAAATTCTCAAAAGAGAGAATTGAGTGCTGGCCAGCCAGTGGATTGACTGGACTTATGTCAAGAACTTAGCACCAGTCCAATTAGGGGAAAGGAGGAAACATGGTGAAAATATGGCTCCCTGGGCCCCACCCCTCCTGTGACTGAAGCTACTGGTGAAAGGAAGTTTCCAGAAAAGGAGGCTGTGGGCAGAGTAAGCATTCCCAAACTTATCTATTATGGTCATTATCCTACATAATTGTGCTAAGAAGTTGTTTTATCTAAATTACCTAAAATAAGACCACATTTATGGGTCCCTGTACCTCCATGAATCTTCACACTGCCTATCTGAGCATGAGCCTTATGTTGTATTTCCCAATACAGATTAGGAGATGAGCCACTTTTTAAAGCTCTTACATGTTTCAGGTGAGTGGGACCTTGAGTGTGATTGCAAGAGATGGCTTTAACTTTTCAACTTTTTCTATGAAATTAAGTGTTTTTACTCACAATATTAATGTAAATGACATAGAATGTAGAGATTTGTTTTTCTGTTCAACATAGTACTGAGAAGTATGACATCCAGAGAAGAACCCCTAAACATTGTCTAGCGAATATTCCAGTACCTTCCACAGAAGAGATGTTCGGGAGAGAAGCATGCTAGTCTAGGGCTGTTATCACTTCATCCTCTCAACTGCCCCTCCAAGGAAGGTGTCATGATCTTCCCTAAACAAATGAGAAGCCTTTCAAGGAGTTTATATTTTAAGTAGAGCAGTTTAGTGTAGTGCTTCAGTGTGGGCCCACAATCCCCAAGACTGTGTGACTTCGGGCAAGTAATTAACATCTCTGTGCCTCAGTTTCCTAATCTATAACATAGCAGTAACATTAGTCCCTATCTCATACGGTTGCTATAAGAATTGAACAACTCAATGAATGAAAAGCACTTAGAAGAGAGCCTGGCACGTAGAAAACACTAAAAAATGCTACCAGTTATTGTTATTATAAGAACGTAGCTTAAAACAATACACATGAAATAGTAGCAAGTATCTTAAGACACCACATGTTTAAGTGCTAAGTCAAGTGCCACATTCAAAGAGAGAGGGAAATGGGTGGGAGGTGGCCAGCCTGGAGAGCTGAGACTTGAACTAAGCCAGCTCTTCCAGAATGGAGATGTGGGGAGGTGGGGAGGGTGGGCAGCTCGCCCTAAAGTCACCGAGGTGCACCAGTTGGAGAGAGGTGAGGCAGGGCCAACCAGAACCAGCTGCCCCATGAGTGTCCCTGTGTGTGCTGGGAAGGGAAGCAATATAGTAAGTGGATGGGTAGGATGGGGCCAGATGGAGAGTCAAAACGGGATGTGAAGCTCCCTGGGGAACCACTGTCAGTTCTCTAACAGAGGAGGGGCCGCGTGAAGATGTTCGGGAGAGAAGCAGAACTGAATCAAACGAAAGGTAATGGCCCTCTTGCCTCTGGTACGAGGCACCCAAAGGTAGCGCCTCACCTCCTGATACAGACAAGTGGGCTCTCCTCACTGGGCCTCAGTTTTCCCGTCTGTAAAATGTGGATGGGGCACCACCAGGTGGCTCAATCAGTTAAGGGTCCAACTTTGGCTCAGGTCATGATCTCGCGGTTCACAATCTTGGGCCCCGAGTCGGGCTCTGTGCTGACAGCTCAGAGACTGGAGCCTGCTTCAGATTCTGTGTCTCCCTCTCTCTCTGCCTCTCCCTTGCTCTCTCTCTCTCTCAAAAAAAAATATTTTTTTCAATGTGGAGATGGGGACAGAGCCCGGGTGGGCAGCAAGTTCTGGGAAAGTAGGAGAAATAGTATATGACTGACTGTCGTCTTTTTCCTTCACCTCCTATCTCCCAGTCTCAGAACACACTTAGTCACAAGTAAAAAGTACAACTGAGTTTGCAAAATCGCCTGAAGTCCTTAGGTGGAAGACTCTGGAGATAAAATGACCTTTCTCTCCTCTGTATCTGCCATCATTTCTGCAAATTCCAGGTATTTGTCAAAGTCCTGGCTCTTCTACTTAGCAACCTGAGGAATGTGGGCATGTCCTTGGGTTTCTGGGCCTCAGCATTGTCAGCCATAAAGTGGGATCATAATACCTGAGCTGCTACTCACAACAGGGCTGTGAGGATCTCATGAGGCACTGTGAGAACAAGGGAAGCACCACACGCCCTGGTGGAAACATGGTCCACCAAGTCTGGAAAGGGGCAATGAAGTTGCAGTCAGGCGTCCTGGGATTCAGGTTTCTCCACCAGGGACAAGCTGTGTGACCTTGAACATAACACTATTATGCCTCAGTTTTCTCCCCTGTAAAATGGAGAAAATACCCAAATTATAAGCTATGTGACAATTCAAGGGGGGCGTGGGGAGACCACACTTAAGCCAGTTTCTAACTAAATGTAGAGTCTGAAAGTAAAACTTGCATAGCATTAATTCCTTAAAAATGCAAGTTGGAAGAAAAATATCGGAATTAGGATTCAGAGAGAATCTTGGAATGCAATTGTAACTGACTAAGTCTTGAAAAATTCTAATAGGAAAAATATACCTGATTTAGGAGTCAGAATCTCAGAACACAGGCAACATGGACTCTTGCTCCCTCGGGCTCAGGGCCCGTCCGTAACTTTTCTGCCAGCTCATGAGCCGTGTAATGAAGAAGACAGTTCAGGAAGAGAGAGAAGTCTGCTGAGAACAGGGAGCATGGGCAATGTGTGCAGCCTGGCCGCCGCAAAGGACACGTGGCCTAGAGGCAGCCCCTCAAGTCTATGAGGGGAAGAAGCACTAGTATGTAGTGCTCAAGAGGGTGGCTCTGTCATCAGAGGGCTGAGGGCTGTGTGCATACTACATGGCTTTATGGAGAGGCTTTAATGAGCTAATCCCTGCAAAAGCACTTAGCACAGTGCCTGGATCAGAGAAAGCACTCAGTACACATTTGCTCTTGATATTGGTTTTGTTCAATAAACATATGGAGTACTGAGCCAGCCGCTGGACACAGAGATGAAGATATCCAGTCCTGGCCCCTGAGAGCACATGTGCACAAAGCATTGAGGAATCCACCTGTGTACACACTTACTCACAAAACTTCTAGAATTTAGGCAAGCGGCTGTAAGGAGAGTTTCCAGGCCATCATAACTGGAATGTTTATTTCCTACAGATGCAGTTGTAGGCCCCATTCCTGGAGAGCCCTTTCTGCCACCGAAATGCCACATATACTATATGCAACTTCTGGCATATGCTTTTTTAGATAACTACTAAGTACAAATATTAAATCCAAGTACTGATTATCAAAGTCATCCTGAAAATATTCTTCTGGGAGAATTTTTCAACATGGACTAGAGTGGCTGAAGCATCTTAAAATAAGAACACAATGAATGTTAGACAGAGAGGACATCTCCTCCTGGTAAATCTTCCCAAAGCAAGAGGAAGCTTTTTTCTCCCCACTGCTCTCAAGATCTTCAAACTGTAGTCAGAACTGTGAGTCATATGTCTCAAAAACTTTTCCTTGCCAATTTGACATTCACAAATACCAGTGAAGATGTGTAAACCGTATATTCTGGGGAAGCAGCCTTTTCCTAGATTCTTTGGTGATCTCCTTTCACGAGTGTTAAATAATGACTCTAACCTCTGGCTGATTCCAGCACATTTAAATACTTCTTACTATTTTTTAAAAATGTTTATGTACTTATTTCAAGGGGTGTGGGGCAGTGTGGTGGTGAGGGGCAGAGAGAGAGAGAATCCCAAGCAGGCTCTGCACTGTCTGCATGGAGCCTGATGCAGGGCTTGATCTCATGAACTGAACCATGAGATCATGACCTGAGCCAAGATCAAGAGTCAAGACACTCAACCAACTGAGCCACCCAGGCGCCCCAATACTTTGTACTATTAACTCATCTCACCTAAGCAACTTGCTAGTTCACACAGCAGTGTACTTAACATCTGTGTGTCCCGATGTGCCAGCCTGTGAGATGGGGATAATTAATAGAAACTATCTCATAGGATAATCTGAGGATTAGTCAGTTATCATACATAAAGTATTTAGAACAGCACCTTGATAATAAATGCTCGTGTTAGCTATGATCATTACCATCATTACCATTACCAGTTCTTCAGTTTCTTTTTTATATTTGTACATGCTGCTTCCTTCAGATCCTTCAAATAAGCCAATGAGTTCTATTTCCTAAGTAAACAGACCATCCTCACTTTGCTTCTGTGGAAAATGTCTTTCTTTGATGTCTTATCAATCTACTCATAAGTGTTCTTTTTTTTTAATTTTTTTGTATCTTTATTTATTTATTTTTTGAGAGACAGAGAGCGAGTGGGGGAGGGGCCGAGAGAGAGGGAGACACAGAATCTGAAGTAGACTCCAGGCTCTGAGCTGTTAGCACAGAGCCCTATGCACGGCCCGAACCCACGGACCGTGAGATCATGACCTGCACCAAAGTCGGACGCTTAACCAACTGAGCCACCCAGGCGCCCCTACTCATAAGTGTTCTAAGGAGATATTATATCTTTTTGCCAAAGTGCTTAGTAAAAAGGCACATGAAATTTTCTCCCTCATGAAGCAGCTCATTGCGTTTTATCACCAACAGTTGCATTGAAAATCAGATTGAAAATTCTATTGTGATAAGAAATGTCAGAAAATCAGAAGACCATGTGGATGAGGGCAGAGCAGCTAAGGGAGTTCAGTGACTGAGAGGTCCCCACGGGTCCTGCGCCATAGGGGCTTCCTCTGGGGCATTGCTTTAGAACCTTCATTCCAGGCCCTCATTATTCAAAATGCAGTGCATGCATGGGCCAGAATCCTCAGCATCACCTGGGAGCTGGTTAGAAATGCAGAGCCTCAGGCCCCCTGAGACCTACAGAATCAGAATCTGCATTTTAACAAGGTTCCCCAAGGGATCATACACACAGTAAACTTTGAGAAGCACCTATTAAGGTGACTTTTCAAAAACACCAAAGCCCACACTTAATTTCCCACATCAATAAAATCAGATTCTCTGAGAGTGAGGCCTGGGTCTTGGTATTCTTTAAAAGCCCCCAGGTAACTATTCTGTGCAGCTAGGGTTGAAAAGCCTACAGGAAAGGACAAGTGGCTATGGGAATGTGACCAGGCACCAACCTGGCGGAGAAGGAAGGAAAACCCAGAGCAGAAGCAAGAATGGGAGCGCCTATGTAGAGGGATGGATAAGCAAGAGGGCAAGGATTGTGTCATGGCTGAAATGTAAGACAGGGTCATGGAGATGAGGGCAGACAGACAGAACACAGGTCACGAAAGGTAAGGGACCACGCATTGGTAAGGACTTTAGAACGTCTCCTGTGTAGGGAGGCTTTGGAGGGTTTTAATGAGCGCTCAATTTTGTGTATCAGAAAGATCGGTCTGTCTGCTGTAGAGAATGGATTTAGCAGGGACAAGGCCCAGGATAGGAAGACCAGTACAAAGATCATGTATCATTCTTGATAAAGACAAAAGGCCTGGATCAGGCTAATCGTATTGAAGTTAGAGACAAGGGGACAGTATCCAGAATTAGCAGAGGAAAAATAGCCAGGACTTCATGTGGGAATGAAGGAACTTTACTAACAGGAAAACCAAAGAGCCAGGAAAATCAGTTATAGGGAAAGAGTCTAGCATCCCAAGCAGGTGACCATGCAGACCTTTAAGAGGGAAGATGGGATTTCAGAATCTGCGTAGCATGACCCTAAGCCACCAGGGGATTCGGGGTGGGAGATGGCGCTGCTAGGAAAGTACCTGACCCACCTAATGGGACACGGGTATTCCACCTTGGCATTTGCATGCTTTCGTCCCAGCGGACCATCAGCTGCCAAAGAGCCAGAGCTGGTACCTTCCTTCTTGTATCCCGGAGCCCAGCCTGGAACCTAGCACACAGCAAGTGCTCAATCAGTATTTACAGGCTGAAGAGAAGGAGGGAAGGGACACCCCCAGAAGGGACACCTCTATAGAGAGACGGACTCTCCAAGCCAAAGAGCAAAGCTGACCCATCTACTTTTCAAACTGCAGACTGAGAAGCTTCTTTCACGAGCAGTGAACCAGACCCATGCTTCTCAAAGCTCCATGCGCATCCAAATCACACGCCAGGGGATGTTGGTAAGCTGAAGCTTCGGACTCAGGAGGGCTGGGGTGGGATGAGATTCTGTGTCCACTAATGATGCTTTAGACACACTTTCAGTCTCAAAGAACTACTTAAGCAGCAGACCTGGTCCTGTGGATCAGGCAGCAGCAGCTGGAGTAACCTTGAAACTTCCCCCACAGTGGTTATCTCTGTTGTTCTGGCTCATTTTCCTTAAGAGATTAAACCTCAGACCTATGAGCAGAAAAGGGGCTGAAGAGATGTTGTCCCACCGCTGGGCCGTGAAAGGTGTGGAGGTGGGAAATCAGACCCCTGTGCCCAGGGGTAGGGGTGGGGGGCAGGGGCCGGCAGTAGGGGCAGAAGGAATTAACCTGCAGAAGAGGTGGAGTCTTCCTGAGGCAGGACTCCAAGTTCAAGGGGGACGATGGGCAGTCCCATTTCAACCCCCAGTCCCCTGCCTTCTACAATGGATTTTCTTGTCTTTCTGCTCTCTGAATTCACCCCTGTGTGCTAAAAACAGGATGAGTATAGCCTTTATCTCTGCCATTTCTGGGATCTCTATTCCTGTAACATGTTTAAAATGCTTTCATGTAGGGGCGCCTGGGTGGCTCAGTCAGTTGAGCTACCAACTCTTGATTTCTGCTCAGGTCATGATCCCAGGGTCATGGGATCGAGCCACGCATCAGGCTCCATGCTGAGTGTGGAGACTGCTTGAGAGTCTCTTCCCCCCACCCCACCCCTCTCCCCAACTTGAACTCTCTCTCTCAAATAAAAAGATAAGTAATTTTTTTAATGCTTTCATCTCACTGACTTTAGTCTGGCTTGTTGTGACTAAGTTCTGATAAGTTCCCAGCTGCCCTCAGATTAGGGAATGGAAATTCTGGTGAGCACAAAGCATTATGGGAGTCCTTGGAGTGTGAGACTCCCCACAGCAGTTCTCCAAGCGAATTTCTACTTGCAGTGTGTCCAGATGGGCTGCCGACCCCTCTCTTCTCTGTCAGGGTGTGCAGTGGACCCATATGTCCTCCTCCTTGCACTTATGGAAAAGCAAATCTTTCACACTTCTAACTCTTCCTTTGAGCTTTCGAGGTCTTCCCTAACCTGAGTGAGTAGCCTCACCACCCACCGCAACACCCTGCACATGCTCATTGCTATCACTAGGCTATTGTGTTTGTTTCTTCTTGCTTGAAATTCCCTCCCTCTGACATTCACTTTTCAAGGTGCAGTTCAGGACCTGTCCTGTCCAGGAAACTCCCCTGACCATCCTTTTTAGAGACTCCATTCCCTCCAACTCCCTCACTGAGCCAACAACAGAGATCTTCCTGGCACACTGTCCTTGGAGGATTTCCTATCTGTCTTTAAGTGTTTTTCCTCCAGCGAGACTATGGATTCCTTGAAGTTGAGGAACAAGTCTTATTTCTTTTCTGTACAGAGCCCAGTACAGTGGCCAACAAGGTCTCTCTTATTTCTTCCGATATTCCTCATCGAAATGCTTTTAGGTGGCAGATTTGGTGCAGTGGATTTTTAAGTGGCCTACAGGGCTTGCAAGGACAAAGAACCCAAGAGGCAAAAATTTCAGAATTAGGCTTTAAATGCAAACTGATGTGTGAATGTTAGGTCTCCTAACCGTCTCTCTCTCCTTCTTCCTTACTCTAAAATAATAGAATCAGGAGCAGCAGCAGGCATGACCTGATTGGCCATCCCCCGTCATCCTTCCCAACTCTCTCATCTACCGTTCTCCCCCTTGACCTCTGCACTCACCTTTCTGGTGTTCCCTGAGCAGGTCAGGTGTGCTTTCTCCACCTCAGGACCTTTGAACTCCTCCTCCATCAACCTGCAAGCCCCTTCCCCAAACAGGCACTTGGCTTTACTCACTTCCGTCCCTTAACACTTTTCTCAGAGGGAACCTTCCTGGTAGGGCCTTCAAAGCCTAGTCTTTTCACCTCGATTTTTTTTGCTTTTCCCCACAGTAGTATTTATCATTTTTATTTACCAATTTTTGAACAATACAGTAAAAAAGTCAAAGCTCACTCTCTGTATTTTTAGGAGATCTGTTGGCTCCACATTAGGATTGAAGATACTGCCATTCCCTCCTCTCTATTACCCGGTGTTGGTTGTTCTATTCTTTTATTTTTTAATTTTATGTTTTTGTATGCATTTACATCCTGTTGCTTGATTGAGCAGAGTTAAACAAGATCTTTGGGTCACCTGCTATGAAAAATGAGGAACTTCAGTTGTACTCAGGCTATTGCCCATCTTCTCACCCTCTGTACCATCTGATGTTTTCATTATTGTGCATTTTCTTTATAACATTTACATTGTGCTCTGAAGTTATAACCACCACTGCTGTGTTAGTTTTATTGCTGCATTCAGACAGCTCCAATCCCCACAGCCAGTCCTTCTGCTGTAGCTTCTCCGTATTCACCTTTGAGACAACTACATTTTATCTTTCAGTAGTTTTTTTAAGGTCTTGTGAGAACTCGATTAAGGACTGCCACCCACAGCTGTGCAGGTTGTGCACTGCACATTTCCATATGAATGAACCCCATTCATATGATAGTCTATATAATGAGTGGCCGTGTGTGGCAGCCATGAAACTGTCATATTTGAATATTTCTCAGTTGCTTATTTACTTTCACATAGTTTAGTTTAATACAATTTTTTCTTTCCCTAAGGACTTTATAACTATTGCTCTAGTCATTGCTCCCGTGTTTTGTTACATTGACTAATACCTTGGAGAAGTGTACTATGTGAAGCCGGCCTATGTGCCAGACGTGATCCTTAGGGATTCTTAAAAGTTAGAGGATTAGGGTTTTGCTAGTGTGGGGAGTAAGAAATAATCTGTCTTGTAGTGTTATTTTCTATTATTATTCTTTTCATGATTCACTATATGTGTATGTATTAGTCACTATATATTATTATATACTATATTTTGTATATTCGCTTATTATTTCAAGCAAAGCTGACCATCTTTTCATGTGTTTAGGCCCATTTAATCTGTTTTTCTGTGAGCTGGCTGTTCATGTCCTTTATCCATTTTTCTTTTAGTTTTTAGGTCTTTCTCTTGATGATTTCTGGGAGTTCTTTACATACCAGAGTGATCAGCCCTTTGCACCTCAAGATCTGTCTCCTCCAGGAAACTTCGCTTGAGTTATATGCTCAGATGAACTAACATTCCAGCAGGGTAGCAGACACAAAAGGGTCTTGACTTGCAGGACATAAAGTGAGATAAATATAGCAAAGGAAGGAAAGGCATAGCCATATACCTGGTACTTTTTGTTTAGAAACTATGAAGTCTTTAGCTTGTGAGGACAGAATTAACTTTACACGTCCTGGATCTAATGCTCTGAGCCTGCCAGTTCCAAGCCCCCTTAAGAGGAAGTAGCAAAAGCAATAATTTGCCTTTGGTGCCAGGCAGCTCCCCTCAAAACTAGGACACCTGACTCAGAACAAACAAACAAACAAACAAAAAACACAGAAATACAAAAGACAAAAAACAAAAACAAACACACAGCCCTCTAAAAGTCTGGCAAGCTTTACCCAGCAGAAGTGGTATATACTGGATGGTAACCAACTGAACCAATTAGATTCTCTTTTCATTGCTAGTCATGACATATACAAAAAGAGAGGCAGACAGAGCAGGAGTAAAGAACAGAACAGAGAAGAACAACAGAAGCAAATAGAAGCAGAAAGAGAATATGGTGTCGATTTAAAGGAGAAAAGAGCTCAATGGCCAGTAGAGACACTCTATACCTTGAACCGTGTTCCCAGTCTTTGGAGTCAGGAAAGGTAGCAAGTATTTGCAAAAATACATCAAGTGGTCAATTTGAGATTTATATACTTGATTGCATATAAATTTCACTCAAAAGGAAAAAAAATCCATAAATACTGAATTCTAACATTACATAGCTGGAGGGCTCAGGGGTGATGGGTTCTGATGCCCATATTTCATTTTAAATGCATCAAAAAATAAGGTGGTATGATAGAAAAAGAAGAGCATTTATGTGGCTAGATACATGATTAAGTAAGTTTACTAACATGTTAACGGTAGAATCTAAATGGCAGGGATATGGCTGTTCGCTATAAAATTCCTTAATCCTCCTTGTAGTTTGAAAATGTGTGTAATAAAATCTTATGGGCAAAAGCTGTGGGGAAGAGCTAACACATGGAAAGGAAAGGAAACAGTCAATTATATTGAAATGAATCACAGAGGAGGAAAAGAACACAACAGGGAGCGAAAGCCCAAAGAAAATGAAGACCCTGGTTCTCAGTTTTTGAAGGAAATTAGGAGCCATGAGGAGACAACAGCCCAAGGAAATTGTTCTTAATAAAATTGCATCTATATGGAAAAGACACAATCTGGAAATACATAAAAGTAGTAGCATGAGAAACATTATAGTCACAGTTTTGGTATAGCCCTTAGAGACAGGAAACTGGATGTGATTTTAATACAAGAAATAAAGCTTAATACCTACAGAGAATTTTGCTGAACATAAAAGGAGCAGGTTTGGGGGTCTTCCCACAACTCAATAATAGAGAAAGGGAGTCGTGTAGAAGGCAATTTTGTTTAATATACAAATCAAGGATGTTTGAAGGAAAATCTCAGTTGCCAGATGTTTATGTATAATGCAGTATGTGAATGAGAGCCTGGGAATAATAAAATGTGGGACCATCTCCCAAAAGTAATCTTTCCTCCATACAAGAATATTTTAATCGTGTCTTTTTTAATCAATTTTAATTATTTTGAGAGAGATGAGCTAGCACGAGAGGGGGAGGGGCAGAGAGAGAGGGAAAGAGAGAATCTCAAGCTCTACTCTGTCAGCCCAGAGCCTGACACAGGGCTCGATTCCATGGACTGTGAAGTCATGACCTGAGCCAAAACCAGGAGTTGACGCTAACCAACTGAGCCACCCAGACGCTCCTCAATGGTGTCTTTAAAGAGGTGAACAAGTGAGTCATCATCAAAAATCAATCTATAATAAATAGGGTCTCTGGGCAGAGTTTGCAAAGGCTGAATTGAAAAATTGACAAGTGGCTACCCATCTTGTCACAAATTGAACACATTTCTTTTCTCTGTTTGCTAATGGTGATATTCAGTAAGTACTTGGGCAGAAAGGGGACCTACAAAGCTGCAAACATAATTTTATAAAAATGAATTTGGAGACTTTCTAAGCCTTTGTGTCCTGATCTGTAAAATGCAAATAATTCTCACAATGTCTGACACATAAGCCCTCAATAAGAATTTCTACTGATCTGTGAGAACACATGAATAAAGATCATTTATTTACATACATGTGCCTAGAATATATGTACCAGAAAGAGAAGTAGATTGGTAGAATTTTCTGGATTGTGAGAGAGGGAGAGAAAGAAAGATCAGAGATAATGAAGTATAAGGACTGAAACAATTTTTTCAACACTCCATACTAATAGCTAAAATTAATTTTTCAATATACAATAAATTTGGCTGAATTCAGAATGAGCTAGATTTTCTTAGATCAAGAAGGAATTTTTTAAATGCTCAAAGGAAGGAAGGAAGAGGGCTCCAAACGTCCTTTAGGTTTTCAAAGAGTATGGTACATGCTAAAATGGACATTGTTGGTGTGCCTGGGTGACTCAGTCAGTTGAGCATCCAACTCTTGATTTCAGCTCAGGTATGATCTCATAGTTGTGAAATCAAGCCCTGCATCAGGTTCTGTCCTGGGCATGGAGCATGTTTAAGATTCTCTCTCCCTTGCCCTCTGTCCCTCCCTGCTCAAGCGTGTGCACTCTCTCTCTCAAAAATAAAATGAAATGGACACATTGATGGGAGAATAAAGCCACATGTTTTCTTGCTAGTTATCAAGTGATATACATTCATTGTTAAAAATTCAAATAATACCAAAATGTATAAGCAGAAAGTCAAAGAATCCACCTTTAATTAGGTAGGTTGGAATTGAAAAATAAAAGTCAATGTTCCTCCTCTAATTTCTTGGGCAGCCTTTAATCCATGAATTGATCATACCAATTTTAATCCATGGATTGAATTTACCAATTCAATCAGATTTCTGGAGGTGGGGCCCTGGCATCAGTAGTTGAATGTCCCCACGTGATCCTAATGTGAAACCAAGCAGGAGAAACTAGGGTCTTGGAGCAGTGGTTCTTCAAGGGCGGGCCTCCAATCAGCAGCATCAGCAACACCTAGAAACTTATTAGAAATGCAAATTCTTAGCCTTCCTACCCCAGACCCACTATTATAAGTGTTCTGAGACCAGTGTTCCAATGTGGGGGCCAGGGGTGTTCCCCAAACCAACAAGGAGCACTTCTCTGGACACCAGCTGGGTGTCCTACCATTCAACATGATTCTGATACTATCTACCCAGAGGCCGTGTCACATTACGTAGGCTAATGGTTCGGTCCTACAAGACTTCTCCACCATTACTACTTCAGAAGCCAGTTGCAAGCCCGGATTAGTACCTGTTCTTCTGACCAACTGGGCACAGACTAGAGGTTCCAACGACCCCCTCCTTGGACTTCAGACACCAGTCTCAAGTCCAGGTTGTTATCTGTGCTTCTGACCAACTGAGTACAAAGAGGTTCCCATGATCCCCTTGTTGGGTTCAAATAATTCACTAGAGCAGCTCACAGAACTCAAAAAACATATTACTTACCAGATCACCAGTTTATGTGAAAGAATAGAGCTCAGGAACAGCCATATGGAAGAGACAGCAAGGACGAGGGATGGGGAAATGGTGCCGAGTTTCCATGCTCCCTCCAGGGTGCCCCACTCTCCCAGAATTTCCACATGCTCACCAACCCCAATCCAAGCCCTCTCCTTTTTGGGTTTTTATAGAGGCTTCATTACATAGGCATGACTGATTAAATCATCGGCTGTTGGTGGGCACCTGGGTGGCTTGGTCAATTAAGCATTCGACTCTTGGTTTCACCTCAGGTCATGACCTCACAGCTCTGGGGGTTCAAGCCCCTCACAGCTCTGGGGGTTCAGCCCTTTGTGCTGGCAGCACAAAGCCTGCTTGGGATTCTCTCTTTCCCACTCTTTCTGCCCTTCCCCTACTTGCACTGTCTCTGTCTCTCTCAAAATAAATAAATAAACTTTAAAATAAATAAATAAATAAATAAATCATTGGCCATTGATGATTGATTCAACCTGCAACCCCTTTCTCCTTATGGAGATTGGGGGTGGGCCCAAAGGTTCCTGATGCTCCAATCACAGGGTGAATTTCTCTGGCAAATGCCCCCACCCCAGCCTCAGCTGACCTAGAAGCATTTCAAAAGTCACCTCATTAACATAGAGAAAGATACCTTTCCGGCTGTCAACTATTAGGAAATTCCAAGGCTTTTGGGAGCTCTGTGCCAGAAACAGAGACGAAGACCAAATATATATTTCTTATTATAAATCACAATATCACACACTAAATAAAAACCCTGGGAATGGAGCCCAGCAATTTGTGCTTTAACAACCCTTCAGGCAATTGATGCAGCTCAAGGTTGAGAACCACAGTCTTAGCACCCAAGAAGAGAGCACCCAAGAAGAGAAGAGGTGATGGTAAGGGATGTACTGAACATAAGATCTGCGTGATTTTACACTTCAAGAGTGAACCTTGTATGATGAACAAGCATAATTTGTGACATATTAAAACACAATTTTGTTTTAGCTTTCGTTTTCCCTTTCAAATGTAGGAGTAAATTTTACCTGTGATGAAAACATGGCCAGGTCTTATGACTTTTTCTGCTCACTCTGAGGTGACATCTCCCAATTCATAAATTATAAGACACCTTCAAAGATGAGTCTCCTCCTCACCTTCCCAAAGCCCTGGGAGGTGGCATGATGTCCCTCACAGTCTGGCACATGGGGAGAGAAGAGGGCAAGGGATAAAGAGGTTCCTTGTGACTGACAGCTTTTGTTCTCGTGGCTGAGCAGGAGGACATTTAGAGCCAAATGTCCCCCCTCAGGGCTTTATTGGGCTCACTGGAGGTTACTCTACTGGACCTCTCTGGCCATGCTCCCATGCATGGGCCCTTGCCTTCTGCCCCCCCCCCCAGGGCACCACTCCCCATCACCCATGACCCTCTGCAGTCCACTCCACACAGACTCTGTCAGGGCCTCCTTTGCTCTCCCCTCACCTTCTCTAGGACAGGGCAAGATACTAAAAGCCTTCAGCCCATTTCTCACTCCCATGAGGTCACAAAGCTCTGATCCCCAGGAAACCCTTCCTATGCCCCCTCAGCCCACCAAGCTCCTGGGAGCATAAGCAATCTACCTACCCTGCTGACCCTACACTTCTGTAACTTTGTCAGGCATGACTCAGGTACCTCCAGGTCGGCTCTTCCCCCACCTACAAGGACACGTGTCACGCTCTCTAAATGGTTCCCTTGAAGTCACCTGCCCCCACGGGACTTCAGGTGATGGGGATTTACATCGTGGCAACTACTGTCTCAAGAAAATTCCCTCACACATTC
Organism: Cryptoprocta ferox; assembly: GCA_028646485.1. Taxonomy (NCBI): domain Eukaryota; kingdom Metazoa; phylum Chordata; class Mammalia; order Carnivora; family Eupleridae; genus Cryptoprocta; species Cryptoprocta ferox. Next base: position 65,116,549 of record CM053566.1, on the reverse strand, counting down.
GCTGTCCTCTCCTCTCTCAACTTTGGGTTCTCTTCAAGCAGGTGAGCAGTCCAAGAGAACTTGGGGGACATGATGAGAGAGCTTCACAAATATATTCAGGAGTTGGAAAATGTAAAGAAAATGGTATCTTAGATAAGTTTCTTTCGAATGCTGATCATAAAGACCAACTTAGAGCACTTGAAATAAACGGATATGTTCACTATCTTGATTATGGTGGTGGTTTTATGGATTTATACCTATGTCAAAACTTACAACGAAATGGTAAAAACTCAAACAGAACAAACAATAAAATGGGTTAGAGTGGGACATCAAATACACAATAACATAAACCTGAAAAGGTCTGGGAATATTAGAAGTATAGAACACATGTTATAAAGCAGGATCATGAAGCAAGTAAAAAAAAGAAAGGAAAACATTGGGGTTTAGTGTCCCTAAGATATTGATATTCAGGGCCTATGAAAGTTTTATTGGCTATGTTAGGTAAGAGGCAAAGAGTTGTAAATATTTAAGTATATAATATGAAACAGATTTTACAGCAAAATTCTTTCAAAGATCAAATTAGATCAAGTGTTTATTAGCATTTTGAAAGGCATAACCTGATAGACAAATGTAAATCGTTATTAAAATATGTTAATAGTTATTCCTGGTTAATCCAGTTTTCCCCTGCAGATGCCTTCTCTCTTCGTGTAAAATTGAATATTACACATATCTTTCTCATCTAAGGGTTGAGAACATTACAGAAAGGAGTTTTCACACAGACATGGACACATGACTGCACCACCTTTAACCTTTCTAAGCCTGGTCCAGCCACTGCCTTGCTCCTGGCATCCATCACCAGCAACAGTCCCAACTGATGAGAGCAGGAGCAGGGGACACCTTGTGCTGCAGCTGTGATGAGATGACTTCACTTTTCCAGCCATCTGTCACAGGGAAAGCAAGCTTCCCACGCACGTGTGTGAAGTCAACAGATGGAGAGCTGAGGATGGTTTCAGTCCTTCAGGGAGATGCAAAGCCTGTGTCTTCCCTTTCAAAAGGACTGCAAACTGTTCAAACAATTTCCCAGAGACCTCCCTAAAACTCTTTACAAGCCACAGGCACACATCCCTTGCTTGGCTGCTTCCAAATAGGTGACACTCATGGGAGAGCCATGATTCTTGTCTAGCATCCAGTGGCACACTTGGCATCTTGTTCAACAGAGGAGGGAGGGACATTGGCCTGTTTCCCTAAGCGTCTAGGACGTTGTCTGACACATACTAGGGACCTCAAGAAGTATTTGTGGAAGGAAGGAAGGCAGGAAGGAAGGAAGGAAGAAGGGAGGGAAGGAGGGAAGGAAGGGGAGGGAAGGAATTAAGGAGAGAAGGAAGGAGGGAGGGAGGGAAGGAAGGAAGGAAGGAAAGAGGGAGGGAAGGAAGGAAGGAAGGAAATTAGGAAAGGAGGGAGAGAGAGAGAGAGAGCGCGCAAGGCAGAAGGCAGAAGTGAATAATTGTTCTTTTAGGAAGCCGAGAACCTAGCAGAAATGCCCCTATGCAAATATATCAGTACTCTGGGGAATGGGAGAGGTTTGCAACATGTCCTACACCAAAGGGGACTGAGTGCCTTGTAGGAATATGGACAATGGGAAGTTTCCATGATTCGTGTACACTGCCCTTTCCCCCAGAACACACCTGACCTGAAGTGATGGGTTCCCATGGCAGACACTTTTCACTGCTTACCCAACATCCATTCTTGCTTCTTCCTTAACTAAGAGAATATCAGTGCACTTGGCAGCATGCCATCTTACCTCCCTTAGCTTTCCTTGCAGGTAAGGAAATGGCTGTGTGATCTGGTTCTGGTTAATAAGAAATAAGTAGAAGCCTACAGCTTGGAGTTTCTGAGAAAACTTAATTGTTTCCTTATTTAAAAGAAAGAAGGAAAGAGGGATAAAGGGAGGAAGGGAGGAAGGGAGAAAAGAAGAAAGAGGGGCACCTGGGTGGCTCAGTCGGTTGAGTGTGCGATGCTTGACTGCAGCTCAGGTCATGCTCCCGGGATCTTGGGTTCAAGACTGACATCAGGCTCCACACTGAGCATGGAGCCTGCTTGGGATTCTCTCTCTCTGTCTCTCTCCCTCTCCCCCTCTGTCCCTCCCTTGCTTGCGTGCATGCACAAGTGTTCTCTCTCTCTCTAAAGGAAATGTTTTAAGTATATATTAAAAAAGGAAAAGAAAGGAAGGAAAACCTTTGCATTTTTACTATTCTTTCTCCCCTTCTTCCTACCTGAAACAAGATATGATGCCTATAGGTGAAGCAGTATCTTGCTATCATGAAGACAAAAGTCACACACTATGGACAGCAAAGCAAGAAGAAAGAGGAAGGCTGAGTCCCTGATATCACTGTGGATACTTCACATCAGCTCTAGACTGCTTTTCTCCAGACTTTTTCTATAAGGAACATAAAACTTCTCTTTGGTTCATCACAGTCAGGGTTCTGTTATAAACTGTCAGATGTAATTATAACTGATGAGTCAGAAGCACAACATGGATAAGTGCACACCAACTCTCCTAGAAACCAGCCCACTGTGAGGAAAACCACAGCAGTGCACCCCCACGGGTGCAATCCCATGAGTTCGAGTTAGGGTTACAATTACAGTCTTTCAGGCTCCAAAGTAAGGAGACTAAAGAAAGAAACCAGATGAGGTGCAAGAAGACCCCACTAAGGCTGGCATGGAGTCATGGAATCAGTCATCCTCTTGCCTGAAGACAGGGTTGGCACCCTGTTGGTGGGGATGGAGCTGCTGGGGATAGGTGTAGTAGGAAGACAGCTTTTCAAGGAGACAGTCAGATGGGTGGGACAAGTGTTGGGGCCATAGTCAGACTACCAAAAGACTAGAACCTATATGCAGGCTCTGGCCAACATAGCCAAGTGATAAGAGTTGATGGCAGAAGATGGTGTGTCGTGGGCTAGAACCAGGATCTCTGCATTCCAACAAAAGTCTTCCAGGCTCCAGATGAAACAAGCTTAAACAGATGAGGGAAACTTGTTGGACTTTTGGACATTGCTGTCAGGGGCCCTGATAAGATGTTTGGAGAACCAGACACCAGAGAAATAAGGCCGATGCTCATGGTTATCTATCCAACAAGCATCTTCTTAGTCTACTTCCTTGCTGAAGAGCCCATCACCACTGCAGAGGTGAAAATGCCACTCACCCCCTTTCCTAGATTCTCCTGAAGCTGAGGAATGAGCATAGGATCTAACCCCAGCCTGTGAGACCTGAGCGAGTATTCACTGAAGGCCTTCTGAAAAGAGATTTTCCTCGTAAATAATACATTCTTCACTTGACATAGGTTGAGAGTGATATTGTGGCTAACATTAGTCTTGAATTGGGTTATATATGTGGGTCATCAGGTGAAGATAATTTTGTTCTGGGATTTTATCCATCTGCCAATCATCAACAAACACGTTTTTTTTTAGATTCTCTAAAAAAGACAGGTCTCTAGTGTCCAGAAAACAGGCCTCTAGTGTCCAGAAAACAACAAACATTCTAAAAACCCTCGCAGGTGCACCCAGGGGCTTCTAGCAGTCCGGACAGGACAAAGAAGAGCAGCAAAGTGACTCCCCTGTGGAAAAAGCAGGACTCACTCTACTTCCAGAGAGTCGACAGTTGCAAGGAGCAAGTGCTGCTTCCCAATTGCCTGAGGTGAACGTTCCTACCAACAAATATGCTCTCCAGCGGCTAACTGTGAGGGAATGAGGTCGGGGACTGCCACCTTCTCCCCTGTGACATGGGACTCACAGCCCCTCACATGGATTCCACATTCGGTTATTCCTCTCAAGTGTCTGGGAACCAGCCCCTACCCAGAAGGCAAGTTTACCAACTATACAAAATGACCCCTTCCCAGTCTCCCTGCCCAGGGAAGAGCCCAGAGAGCTGCCCCTGGTGTCCACAGGGACGCTCTGGAGAGCAGAGGAGAGAGGCTTCTAGGCCCCCAGATGCCCAGCTGGTTCTCCCTTCCGCTGGCTCCCACCAGCATTCCCTGGGTTCTTCTGCCGCTGTCCTGCCTCATGGACCTTGGAGCCACCACCACCTCCAAGTCCTCCTCTCTGAGGGAAGTCAGGGACCCTCTGATGCCTTTCCACGTCAGAACCAGATTCTTACAAGACCTCAAGTAACACAGCCAGCTTGCTGCGTTCCTGGATTGGTGGTGAGAAAAACATCTCCTAAGTGTGAGAGTAATCTAACTATAAAGGTACATCCGTGAAAATGGTTCAGTCTGCCGTGTGGATCATAAAAGTGGTAGCTGAGACGAGGTTCTCAGCAGGCTGCCAGCCTTCCAGGCAAGAAGCGTGTCAGACTACAAGGGAGTTTGAGTTATTTTATCATATAGATGTCCCCGAATCCATTCTGAAGAGTAAAAAAGGGAATTATTTGTAAGCTAAATTTACCTGTTATGAGTATCAAATTACTCATAATAGCCCTGATGCCTCTATTAAGAATAGCCTTAGAGGAGGAAATGTTTCTAATAGTCTTCTAACCTTCCTAGACATCCATAGCATGAAGGAGGAAGTGATTCCCTCAGACTGCCTTAATGGAATTCATGTCAACTCAAGTCCTGCCAATTCACTTGGTGTTCCTCCTCCTCAGCACCAGGAAATCTCCTGAGGGATTTTGTAAGAGGTAACTGCCCCCTTCCGGGCGCCTGGGTAGCTCAGTCAGTTAAGCATCCAACTTCGGCTCAGGTCATGATCTTGCGGCTTGTGGGTTCGAGCCCAGCATCGGGCTCTGTGCTGACAGCTCAGAGCCTGGAGCCTGCTTCAGATTCTGTGTCTCCCTCTCTCTCTCTCTGCCCCTACCCTGGTCGTGCTCTGTCCCTCTCTCTCAAAAATAAAATAAAACATTTTAAAAACTTTAATAATAATTTAAAAAGTGTCTGCCCCCTCAGTGAACCCTGAAATTCCTTTTATGATGAGACTTTCAAACAGAAAAGGGTAAAAGAATGATTAGAGGCAGTACCTGAGGTCCAGATGGATGACAGGAAGTGTGAGAATCTACCAAAGCCTCTTGCCCCAAACATCTCTGAGCACCTTGTACTCAGTACCCACATCCTCAAGAGGTCTGGAGCTGTCCGTGACCCACTTTTTATTGCTCATGCAGCTACCTCACAGCACGCCCTTCCTCTCCTCTTCTCTCTGTACGACCCACCCGTGATGTTCCCAGATGCCTCTGTCCAAATGCATGGTGACTCTTTCCACCAGATTCTCACCTCAGGCCACGTAAACCCCAAATCAGAAGTTTCTTACTGTGGTTTAGAGGGCAGAGGAGGAAATCGGAGGTGGATCCCCCAAGAGCTCATATTCTTTTTAATTTTTAGTACACAAGTAATACATGTTTCTATGGTAAAGAACAGGAAGGAAATAAAGAAAGAAAGAGAGGAAGTAGGAAGAAGAGTGAAAACCTTTAAGTACTAATAAACACCAAAATTACTACATGTCTACCACCCAGAAATAACATGTCCACACGTGAGTAAGCCCTCTTTTTATATATGTATTTTTATTTTTTTAATGTTTTATTTATTTTTGAAAGAGAGAGAGACAGAGAGTGAGCAGGGGAGGGGCAGAGAGAGAGGGAGACACAGAATCAGAAGCAGGCTCCAGGTTCTGAGCTGTCAGCACAGAGCCTGACACCGGGCTTGAACTCAGGAACCGCAAGATCAGGACCTGAGCCAAAGCCAGACACCTAACCGGCTGAGCCACCCATGTGCCCCTAAGCTGTCTTTTGAGATGTTTGTCTACATGTGTGTGGAGGTAGAAGTGTAGATGTAAGCATAGATAGAGAAATAAATGCCTCTATGATTTAAGAAAATGAAATAATACAGCACTATGCAGTTTGTGAATGCTTTATTTCACTTGGCAATGTATACTGAGCATCTTTCCATGTCAAGAAATAACCTTCCGGGGACACCTGTGTGGCTCAGTCGGATAAGTGTCTGACTTCGGTTCAGGTCAGGTCATGATCTCACAGTTCATGGGTTCGAGCTCTGTGCTGACAGCTAGTTTAGACCCTGGAGCCTGCGTCAGATTCTGTGTCTCCCTCTCTCTCTGCCCCTCCCCTGCTCACACATACTCTCTCTCTCTCTCTCTCTCTCTCTCTCTCTCTCTCTCTCTCTCAAAAATGAATAAACATTAAAGGAAAAGATGTTTTTAAAGAAATAACCTTCCAATGTCAGGCAAGTCAGTGATTGAGACTAACATCCATGCCATTTCCTCCATGGATTAGACACAGGAAAGGAAGCCCCCAAAGATACAGACCAGACACCCTCCCCACGCACCCCTCCAGTGTAATCTGACAGCACCCCACACAGCCTGAGCGCCGCCTTAGCACCTGTGCCCGTGCCCTGCCCCTGAAATGCCAGTTTGGGCTCTTCAACATCCAGGCACACTCTTACTTTCTGCTCATTTTGGCCTCAGTGAGGTTTGAACCACAGAAGCCTGGGACAGTCCCAAAGGCAGAGCGATCTGTGCCTCATTTCTTGCAGGCTGCAGGTGTCTGGGGTGGACAGGGCAACGTCTATACAAACCAGCCCCAAACCAGACACTAGAGTTTTAAGGAAAGTTGCCCTGCATCTTCAACACCATACTTACTGTCTTCAGCATATTCTATGATAAGAATGCACATTTATGTTTATTTACTATTTATCTAATTCCTATTATCATAATTTAGGATATTTCTTTATTGTCATTTTTAAATGAATCACATCACTATGCCAGATCTGGGTGCACTGTCATAAATGTTTCCTAAAGATAAACTTCTAGAGGTAGAATTGCTGGATCAAAGAGAATCATATTTTTTAAGGCTTTTAAAGAGCCACATTGGCCAAGGTTACATCAGTTGTAGACCTGTGTTTCAAAATGCTCAAAAAGAATGGCCTGTACCTCATCCTCACCGTTGCCACCACTGGACAAAACTAAGACAGAGAGGGACAGCCAACCCACCTGCTATCATTTTTTTTTAAGATTGAACAAATATTTTTTTATTTTAAAATTCTCAAGGAAATATAAGACACATTTTAAAAATTAGGTGACTTCTACCTGTTGTCTTAATTCATACTTTTTTAGCCACCAGTGAGAGTAAATATTTCTGAAAATAGTTATAGATTATTTTTATCCCTTCTTTTGTGAATGTAGAGTTCTTGACCTTTGTTCCAGACTTCTTGATGTCCCCCTAAAGTATCCAAGGACAAAGGAAACATGGCTTTCTCTCTGCTGGAGGCTTGGCAAGAGTCAGAAAAGAAGTTCTCTAGTTTTGGGGCGCCTGGGTGGCTCAGCTGGTTAAGCATCTGACTTCTGCTCAGGTCATGATCTCACGGTTCATGAGTTTGAGCCCCATGTCGGGCTCTGTGCTGACAGATCAGAGCCTGGAGCCTGCTTTGGGTTCTGTGTCTCCCTCTCTCTCTCTGCCCCTCCCCTGCTCATACTCTGTCTGTCTCCCCCTCAAAAGTAAATAAACATTAAAAAAAATTTTTTTAAAGAAGTTCTCTGGTTCTTTTGGGGTCCAGCCCCACCTCAGCCCACACCCCAAGCCTGCTACCTGAATTTGGCAGTAGGGGCATGAAACACAGGCCTGGGGTGATGAAAAAGCACTGGCTTTTTCAGTCTCTAACTCTAGAACTTTGAAGCCATCCAACTTGAAGACAAGTCTACTCAAATGGTAAGCCCTATCCCTTACCCCCTGCTAGATACCCCCCTGCCCTCTGTGTTGAGTTCCACCTCAGCCCCCCTTAAAATGCCCCCCTCCAAATCATACAACTCCAGTCCTTCTGCCCTAATACTCCCAGATGCTAGGACACTGGGACTGAAGATTGTGTGTGTGTGTCTCTGTGTCTATGTGGGTGTGTCTATAGGCATGTTGTGTGTGTTTGTGTGTGTCTGTATGTGTCTATGTGTATGTCTTTGTGCATCTGTGTGTATCTGGGCATGTCTGTGTGTGTGTGTGTGTGTGTGTGTGTGTCTGTCTGTCTGTCTGTCTGTCTATGAGTGTGTGTGTCTGTGAGTCAATTCAGCAGAGCCAAGCACCTGAGCCTACAGGGGCCTGTGCCTAGTGCTATTATAGACATGGAGATTTAAAAAGACAAGGCAGGGGTGCATGGGTGGCTCAGCTACTTGAGCCGTTGAGCTCCTGACTCTTGATTTCAGCTCAGGTCATGATCTTGTGGTTTGGGGGTTTGAGCCTCACTTCGAACTTTGCACTTACAGTGCGGAGCCTGACTGGGGTTCTCTCTCTTTCCCTCTCTCTCTGCCCCTGCACTGCTTGTGTACTCTCTCTCTCTCTCTCAAAAATAAATACATATTTTTTAATAAAAAAAATAAAAGGAGAAGGCCTGGTCCCCATCTTCAAGGAATTGATAAGCGAGCATAGGAGGTGATCTATACTTAGATAATAGATAATAGTGACAAAAGGCAGCATTTTGTAGATCCCATAACAGAGGCAAAACCAATGTGTCACAGGAGGTCAGCTTCATGTCTGGAACACTGAGGAAGATGGCATGGAGGAAGCAGAATTTAAGCCCCATGGAGATGGAAAAGGTCACACCAGGAAGAAACTACAGCCCTAGCAAAGACACAGAGGTGGAAAGAGCATTCAGGAACCACCGAGTCCTATTAGTGGAGGGTAGACTGTCTATGGAAGAGGAATAGAGGATAAAGTCAGACAGGAGGGCTGAGGGGAAACTAGAGGCCTAAATGAGGCCAAGGAGCAGGGAGTTTTATCAATACCATCTGAATAAGAAAGATACAGATGTGAGCAGCTAGAAATTGCCCACAGCTATATTTATTCAGAGATTAGACAACTAACCAAGACAGACAAGAAAGATGAAAATTGTCTATTGTGCCTGAAAAAATAACACTAATCCTTGTCATCGATGTGGGCAGACTTCTACTTGTCTATGCATCGTGCAGCATAATAATGGATACACACATGTGTCATTTTCATGTGGAATGAATGCTATTTGTTTACAACCCGCGAAGATTTATGCGTGTTCCATCTTCCTAGCTCATTGGTGTGGGGCACTCTGGGGGCCCGTCTCCTCCTCGATCTCCAGGCAGAAGGAAGGGTTGGGGTCCCTTCTGCACCGCAATCCTCAAACACACCTGGGGGTGCTTCTCCCTCTGCCTCCACTCCCTGGTTTCAACCCTATTGGTGGGTCAACGCAGAATCCCTCTCTTTTCTCCTCTCTTGATCTCCCAGTCTCCTCCTCCCAGCCAGGAAGGGTTTTTATTGCTTTCCTGTGTGATGGGAAACCACCCTGATGTCACATCTCACGGGCTTCCCTCCTGCATTGTTCACCTGTGCAAACTAAACTCTAGTTCTCCAGTGTTGGCTCCCATAGAACCCACCAACCCCATTTCTCTCAAAGAAGCTGACTCTGCATATCAAACTCCCGCAGATGAAAGTCACAACTGATGTCTCTGAAATGCATTGCGAGGGCCTCTCTGGGAAGTGAGCGACTGAAATTGGTTTCTACTCTTCAGCTAGATTCTGTGAGGCTTCCTACCTGGTAAAGAACTTTGACTGAAGAGAGGTCTGGCCTTTGCCTTTGGCCCCTGAGGTGGTCATCTCTAAATGCTTGGAATTTCCTGCCTCAAGTGTTTTTGCTTACCTGGGGGCTTTGAACCACACCAGAAAGCCTAACAATGTGCTTTATAGTAGGGGCCTTGAGTCACGGTTATCAGTTCAACTTCTGGAGAAGCTGGAACCTGGAGTGAGCCACGTGGGCAGTCGGCCATGGAACTGCAATAACAACGGGACACTGAGGCTCAGGTAAGCTTCCCTGATCGGCAAAACTCGACCTACATTATCACACCCAACCTTGCTGGAAGAGGACAACTGACAGGTCTGCACCTGGAACTTTCCTAGACCCTGCCCCACGTGCCTCTTCATTTGGCTGATCTAAATCTGTATCTTTTCCTTATGAGAAACCATGACATGAGCATCACAGCTTTCATTGAATTCTGGGAGTCTTTCGAGCCCAAAGATGGTCTTGGGAACTTACAGTGTGTGTCAGAGCGAGGGCAGCCTTGGGAACTGTTCCTCCAACGTTGCACCCCCTGATTCAGTAGACGATTCAGCCTCAGAAATGGGAAGAGATGGCTAACAGTGCAACAAAAATTACCAGCAATGAGAATTATGCCAGATAACATTCCAAAATATTATCCCATCACACATACATAAGACGGAAGCCAAAAGTGCATAGCAATCTATGGTAAATGCTAACAGGGAGGTAGGTGCTCACTCAGTGCTGCTGAGTTCAGAAGAGGGAGAGGGAACTGTGGGTGGAAGAGGTTGGGGTAGACTTCACGGAGTTGGTGGGACTTGAGCTGGTATTTCAAGAAAGTAGAGAAATTAAACAGGCAGAGTGAAGAACAGCACCCCAGGTGGGAAGGAATAATTTATATCAGCTTGCTAAGCTGGCATATTATTTAGAAGCCTAGGGAAGAAGGGCTACCACAGAAAATTAGGGTATTATTAGCCTTGAAAGCTTCTTGATGTTATTTCCCTGAACTCCCTCATTAGCCAATAATTGTAAAAATCTTTCAAAATACCAGACAATCATCTCGCTAGTTTGGAACACAGAGGCAAGGCACCATTCTTGAGGCTTCTTTGATCTTTTCTACAGCCCTTGCTAAACATATATATGAAAGAGTAAATTGGCCATGAGAAAAAATGGTGTCAGTGAAGACCCCAGTGGCCTTTGCACCCACAAGAAAGGCTTGGTAATTAACAAGGCTGCTGTACCGCCCAATTCCAAGAGGTGCCATTCACACAAGATGAAAGCGAATGATGTCCTCTAGAGTTGTGTGATGTGGCCACCCTCATGGATAAGCAAATGCTTGTAGGCTGCAAGTCTGATATTGCTAATTCTGATAAGAGGAACTGCCAAATGTAGGCACCCAAACTGAAGGCCTTAACATAATTAAAGCAAATGGACAGTATGCACACCCACACCAGGTGATAATTAGAACTATTAACCACTGTAACTTTAGGGAGGCACAAACACCAAAGATAGACTTGTAGTTGAGAGGAGGTAATCCAAAGACCAAAAGGGTGGGAGAAAGGAGGTTCATAGCTGTTCTAGCCAGTGCATCCTGGGGCTCAGAGCCACCATCAACCAGAAGCCTCAGCTCTGGGTGCACAGAATTCAGAAGCAAGAAACCTAAGCTTGTAAATATCCCCACCTCTCTTAGTTCAGGCTGCTATAATAGAATACCATAGACTATGTAGTTTATAAACCACAGAATTTCATTTCTCAAAGTTCTAGAGGCTGGGAAGTCTAAGGTCAGGGTATAGGCATATTCAGTGTCTGGTGAGGGCCCATTTTTTTGGTTCATAGATGGACATTTTCTCACAGAGTCTTCACACAATAGAAGGGACAAAAGAGATCTTGGGGGTCCGTTTAATGAGAACACTAGTCCTGTGCATGAGCTCTGTCCCATGACCTAATCATCTCCCTAAGGCCACACACCACCTAATACCATCACACTGAGGGTTAGGATTTCAACACATGAATTTCAACGGAATGTAGACATTCAGTGTGTTGTACCATCCCACCAGAAAATGTGGACCTTTTGCCATCTGTTTCCTCCAGAACACTACAGAAGATAGAATTTCCTCTTTCAATATGGCTCATAACGTTTTTAGGGAGATCATGACCCACTATGAGAATCTGACAAAAGTGGTAAACTCTTACCGCAAACATGCACATACACACATGCGCGCGCGCGCACACACACACACACACACACACACACAGTTTTGTGCAAAACTCCAGACAACCTAAAGCCCATCCTCAAAACCCTACTGCCTCATAGAACCAAAATGTGATCCTGCTACTCAGTAAGAAGTCTTTTCCTTATTAACACTGGACACTTTACTTCTGTCAGTAGGTTTTGAATTTTAACTATGCCACAGTGTTAGTGTGGTAATTTACTTTAAAGACTTTGGCTTGAATATGTAAAGTACAAGCTGCAATCAGTTAACATGAAAAACCCTATACACAAATCCACGACACAGAGGTGGCTACTAAGCCCTTTGAATGTTGTTGCTCACATCTACTCCATAGGTTTGTTAAATAGCATAAAGGAGGGGCGCCTGGGTGGCCCAGTCAGTTAAGCGTCCAACTTTGGCTCAGGTCAGGATCTCATGGGTTCGTGAGTTTAAGCCTCACATCAGGCTCTGTGCTGACAGCTCGCGGAGCCTGGGGCCTGCTTTGGATTCCATGTCTCCTTCTCGCTCTGCCCCTCCCCCACTTGTTCTCTATCTCTCAAAAATAAATAAATGTAAAAATAAACAGCATAAAGGATGTTAGAGATAATTTATTTTGGTGAATGGTATTCAAGAAATGTAGTTGCTATTAAAAGTACTCCTTGAGGCACCTTGGGGCACCTGGGTGGCTCATTCGGTTAAGCGTCTGACTCTTGATCTCAGCTCAGGTCTTAATCTCAGGGTTGTGACCTCAAGCCCCTCATTAGGCTCCACACAGGGTGTGAAGCCTAATTAAAAAAGAAAAAATTACCCAGGCTCCTTGCAGACATTAATGCTAACTGAAATAAGCCAGACACAAAAAGACAAATATGACTCCATTTATATGAGGTATCTGGAATAGTCAAATTCATAGAGACAGAAAGTAGAATGGTGGTTGCCAGGGGCTGGGGGCAGGTGAGAATGTTTAATGCGTGCAGAGTTTCTGTTTTGGTTGATGAAAAGTTTCTAGAAAGCAATGGCGGTCATGGTTGCACAACAATGTGAAGATATACTTAATGCCACTGAATTGTGACACTTAAAAATGATAGAATTTTATGTATTTTTTAGCAAAAAAAAAAAAAAATACCTCCAGTCCCTTCCATCCCTACATAAACGAAGTATAAGGATCAGGCAAGGCCCAACTCCTAACACTATCTTTGGAGAAACCTTAAGAAAAATCCTGTCCCCATGCTTTAGGGACTCCAGCAAACACCTCGTGTATCTTAATCCAATGTGGATGCAGTGTTTTATGATCGGCAAGGATAGCCAGTCTTGGACTTGGACTCTGAGCTTAACTTGACTCCCAAGTCATCAGAAATCATAGCATTCACCTTGAAGTAACGCTCTCATGAAGCCAATGAGAGGACCTTTCCCCAAACTTACAAAAGCAGACTGCACGACTAGTTTTAAGCTGACATATCTGGCAGAATTTGGTCAAAGATTTGCTTTCTTTGTAACATCCCACCACTAGCCAGGTTGTGGTGGCCTTTATTCCCCTCTCTTCACAGAATCAACTTGTGTTTTAGCCAAGGAACCTGACAAGTGCTGAATAGACCAGATTTGCCCAAGCCATTCCCCAAGTTCAGAAGAAACTCAGGGCTTGACCCCCAGCCAAGAATGCAGCAAAGCAAACAGTAGCTCAGACCTCCACCCTTGCCCCAGTAAAGCAGATAGCTGCCCAAGTGCTTACACCCAGAGGGGATTGGTTTGACTTTGAGAAAAGCCATAGGATTAATAGAGAATCCACCCAGATTCAATAAGAGAAACTAGTCACACCAAGACTTTTAGGAGCTGCCCAGAAGTATTTTACCAGCTGTTAGGGAATAGGAGAAGAAAAAGGAAACATGATATCTATTTAATGAAGGAGTTAACCCAATTATTCATAGGGGAACATGAATGCATGCCATAATATAAAGAAATATATGCCTCAGGTATAAAGTACTGAGCTATGTCATAACTAAACTAAAGCTCGTAAAAATTAGAAAAATTGTTAATTCTCAAAATTCAGAAGTGCAGTGTCCTAAAGAACATGGAGTGAAATTGCAGCGATCAACACAAGTTTGACCACATGTACTCCAGATATTCATTAGCTTGTTCTTTCCATTATGGGCTCATGTTTATTGAGCAGGTACAATACACTAGCCAGTTCCATTATGGGCTCATGTTTATTGAGCAGGTACAATACACTAGCCAGTTCCGGGATAGCATGTAGATGACAATGGCCTCGTCCTTTTTGTTTTCTTTCCTGGTAGGAGTACATGGTTATTTAAAGAGGAAGCAAAAACACAAAAAAAACCAACTTAGTGGTTGAAGAATTTTTTTCCCTTGACTGAACTTCTGGCACCAAACGTGGGGGTTTTCCACACAACAACGGATTCTCTGACACCAAAGGGGTGACCTTACAATTCAACTCTGACACTTGCTACTCGGAGATCATGTCAGACTCCACAGGGTGAAGGGCTCCATCCCGCAAGACTGCCTCCTCTTCAGATGCCAGTCACAAGTTTCGGGTCCCCGATTTAGCCACACCTCTGACCAATTTGGCTACAAAGTCAGAGTTTCTGACAACTTCTCAGTTTTGATAATTTGCTAGAATGGATTGCAGAACTCAGGAAAGCACTTTACTTATATTTACTGGTTTATTATAAAGATACAACTCGTAAAGAGCCAAGTGGAAGAGACGCATAGGGCCAGGCATGGGGAAGGGCTTGGCGCTCCCTGGCCCTCTCTGGATGGACCACCCTTCCAGCATCTCTCTAGTGCTAAACAACCTGGAAGCTCTCAGAATCCAGTTCAATAGTTTTTAGGGAGCTTGCCCGCCTTCCCTCTCCACCAGTGGGAGGGGCTAAAAGCTCCCACTCCCCAATCACTGGGTCTTTTAAGGACTCCAGCCCACTGTCAGGCTATCTAGGGTCCCACCCTAGGTCTTCATTAGCATAAACCCAGGTGTGATGAAAGTGGCTCATTATGAATGGCAAAAGTCACTCCAATCACTTGGGAAATTCCATTGTTTTATTAGTTCCTCTTTGCCAGGAACTGGGACAAAGTCCAAATATATTTTTGTATTGTACTATAGCGTTAAAATATTCGAAGTGTGTTTCAAGGGAGCACAACAAAGAAGGTACTGGGCAATCTTACTGGGGGCAATGAGTCAGGGAAAGCCTCAGACAGGAAGTCTTGGCTACATCTTAAAACATGACAAGCGTTCACTGGGTAGACAATGGAAGAAATGACAAAGGGAACCAGGGACTAGCAATGGCCCGGCACAGGACCTTGGAGACCCAGCTCTCAGGGAGCACTGCAGGTGCTCTGACGGATCTCCCTGATTCCTCTGTGGCCCCATCCTCCACCCAAAAGTCAGAGGAATCCTTCAGAAATGTACATCAAATCTTAGCACTAGTTTGCTGTCAATTCTCCAAGGGCTTTCCATCTCACATTAAATAAAACCCAAACACTTTGCCCTGGTCAACAAGGCCCTAGTTGATCTGGCCCTGCCTACTTCTCAGTCCTGAAAGAACAACATTCTCTCTTCTTTGCAGGCCCCATTCTAGCCTGATCAGCTTTAGGGCAATTCCCCAAACACCCAAGTTCCTTCCCATCTAGATGGTTAATTTTATGTGCAAAATAAATGACCCACCATAGGGTCCCCAGAATAAACTTTATTCCTGGATGGAGCAGTGAGGGTGTTTCCAGGTGAGATTAGCCTTTGAACCAGTGAACTCAGTTAAGTAGATTGCCCTTCCTTACGTGGGTAGGCATCATCCACAATTTGTTGAGGGCCTGAGTAGAAACAAAGGTGGGGGGAGGAGGAGTTTGCCCCTTTTAGCTTCCTGCCTACCTCTTGAGCAGTGACGACTCATCTTCTCCTGCCCTCAGACTGGGATTTACACCATTGCTTC
Organism: Cryptoprocta ferox; assembly: GCA_028646485.1. Classification (NCBI taxonomy): domain Eukaryota; kingdom Metazoa; phylum Chordata; class Mammalia; order Carnivora; family Eupleridae; genus Cryptoprocta; species Cryptoprocta ferox. The sequence continues at coordinate 65,100,881 of CM053566.1, read as the reverse complement.
TTAGGCCCTCAGACTTGGACTAAATAGTATCACCTGCTTTCCTGGGTCCCCAACTTGTAAGAAGTAGATTGTGAGACTTCTCAGCCTCCATAATCACGTGAGCCAGTTTCTCATAATAAATCTCTACATAAATGAATATACATATACATATGTATATGTGTATGTATCTCCTACTGGTTCTATTTCCCTGGAGAACCTATTACACCATCCCAGCAGCTTTGTGCTTATGGCACCTGGTTGGCAATAGAGGGTCTTAATGGAGCTAAGAAGTTTGGAGGCAGGGCAATTAAGTATTGACAATGCACGTTCTTTTTTTTTTTTTTTTTTTTAGTTTATTTATTGGGGTGGGGAGGGCAGAGAGAGAGGCAGAGAGAAAGAGTCCCAAGTCAAGCAGGCTCCACAGTGTCAGCACAGAGTCAGACACGGGACTTGGTCTCACAAACCATGAGATCATGACCCGAGCCGAAATCAAGAGCCAGATGCTTAACCTACTGAGTCACCCAGGTGCCCCTGACAGCATAGGCTCTGATATCAGATTGCCTTGGTTCAAGGTCTCACTGTTCTTATTAGTTGTGTAAAATTATTTAACTTCTCTGTGCCTTGCTCTGCTCATTTGAGGATGGAAATACTAAACAAAAATAGTGCCTATAATCACAAGATGTAGAATGAGCTAGAATGAATGAAATGAGTTAATTCTTACAAAGTATTTAGCGTACTATCTGGCACAAAGCATTGATGTTGTTGCATTTCTTATTCTCCTGTAGGTGAAGGTGGAAGGCTTGAAGGTGTTAACCTTAAAAATAAAAACTGCTAGTTGTTTTACCAGCAAAATGGGCTTATTCGAAAATAAAAAAGGATTGCAATCGGGGACAAACAAGCCATGGCAAAACCGTAAGCAAGTACAGAGAACAAAGGAGAGGTGTGCTTTTTTAAGGAGAAAAGGAATAAGTTGGAAAGGCTGTTATAAACTAAAAGTCCATTGGAGTAAACTGGAAGTTCCAAGTGTAGTGGCTTCTCATTGGCTGAGCTATTGTGGGAGTTTGGGGGTGTGGGATAAGGAAAGCCTATCTTCCTCCAGCTGGGATAGTAAAGTGGTATCCAGGTACAAAGTCAGGTTCTACTGGGTCTTCCTGTTGGGTCTGCGATTGACTAGGAGTGATAGGGCATGACAGCTCCCCCTGCCGAGGTTCCTGACTCCATTTCTGCTTCCTGACTCAATATTCACAAAGGGTTTAGAGCAAGAGAGTAATGAGATCAGGTTTCCACTCTCTCATGTCAGTCTGACTGTGATTGAAGGTGAGAGGAGGTAGATTTGGCCAGTAAGGAGACTACTACATTCCTTTATTCAGCAAACTTTGATTCTAGACAGACGATGTGCTAGGACTCTGTGAGTCACTATTGTCACCACGTGGCTTTGGATTTAGCATCAAGTCCCACCCTGAACTTTTCCCAACTTTGCTAAAACGGCCCTTCCAAAATCTGCTTCTCCAGGTAGGCAGGCTCAATTCCAGACTTAATTACTCTGGTCTTAACTACGACAAGTAAGGAAGACACGGACCTGGAAGTTGAGACCTGGCACCTGATAAGATACGTGATGTGGGAGCATGAGGAAAGACTGAACTCCTACCCTGGTTGGGCTGGTTGTTTTTTATTTTTTGTGCTTTAAATAAGAGTAATATAACCCACACAGACAAAAATTCAAATAGTACAATAAGATATAAAATTAGAAATTAAAGTCTCCCATTCACTCCACCCTCGACCTACATTGCCTCTCCACAAAATGTAGTCATTGTTAACGACTTTTCAATTTTCCTCCCTGAAAAAACTTTTTTTGCATGTATCTGCATTTTACATGTATATGTCCTTAAAAGTTTATACAAATGGGGTCATGGAGGTTTTAATACATAAATGCTCGATTGTTTGATTTTCTTGCCATCAAAAAGTAGAGTCTGGGGGTGCCTGGGTGGCTCAGTTGGTTGAGCGTCCGACTTTGGCTCAGGTCATGATCTCACGTTCGTGGGTTCGAGCCCCGCGTCGGGCTTTGTACTAACCCCTAGCTCAGAGCCTGGAACCTCCTTCGGATTCTGTGTCTCCCTCTCTCTCTGTCCCTCCCCTGTTCACGCTGTGTCTCTCTCTGTCTCTCAAAAATAAATAAATGTAAAAAAAAAAGTAGAGTCTGAATCCCCTCCCCTTGAATCTGGGCTTATTGACTGCTTGATCAATAGAATATGGTAAGAAGTGATCTGATGCCAGGTTCTTGGCACTTCCTGTCTTACAATGCTTGTTTTGGCAGCCCAGCCATCATGCTGTGAGGAAGCCAAGAAACCGAGTAGAGAGGCCACATGTAGGTGTTCCAGGTGACAATAAACATCAACTGCCAGACATGTGAATGAGAAAACCTTCAGATGATTCAAGCCTGCAAATGTCAGGTCACCCCCAGTTTTTAAGCCATCCCAGCTGACTCAAGAGACAAGGTGGGCAGAGACAAGTGGGCCCCATCAAACCCCCCTAACTTGCAGATTTGTGAGCAAAATTAGTAATTGCTGTAGTTTGGAGCCAGTAAGTTTGGGATGGTCCTCACACAGCAACAGATAACTGGAACAGTGATCCTATTTTACCCACTGCTATGAAATTCCTTTTTTGCTTTTAATAAAATATCTAGGAGATCTTTCAACAATACATACATACCTAAATTGTTTATTTTAATGATCTAATCCTCCCTTTTATGGATGTTTCATATTAAATCGATCAGCATTCTGTTGATAGGCATTTAGATTGTTTCCAGTTTTATTCCATTTCGAATAATACTGCAATGAGCATTTTAGCATACTTTGGGGGTGTATCTATAGGATAAATTTCTAACAGTTAAATGTTGGATCAAAAGGAATCACCATGTGAAATTTTGATAGCTATCACCAAATTCCATAAAATTCCAAAGTCCCTTCCCCACAAATGTAATAAAGGCTCCATCAGTGTACACTCCTACTTGAATAACACTGGGGTTCTCTGAGGAAGAAAGATGAAGAGAAACCTCATCTGTTTCTCTAGGGCCATCCTACCTTCTTAAAAATATCAAGTGGTATATAGTTTTTTTCCAAAATTAACTAAAGCAATTTGTTTCATGCATTTTCAAGGAATATAAACCAGAATGCTCTCAATCATAATTAAAGAAATGCAAAAAAAAGAATAAATTGTAAAATATTTATCCATTTAAAATAATAGTAATAAAACCATTACATGTTAACATACTTGTATAAAAATAAATATATTTTGGGGGCTCCTGGGTGGCTCAGTTGGTTAAGCCTCCAACTTTGTCTCAGGTCATGATCTTGCAGTCCATGAGTTCGAGCCCCATGTGGAACTGCTTCGAGTTCTGTGTCTCCCTCTCTCTCTGCCCCACCCCCACTCACACACTCTCTCTCTCTCTCTCTCTCAAAAATAGTAAACATTTTAAAAAAATTTTAATAATAAAAAATAAAGAAATATATGTTTCAAAACAAAAAATTTGGTGAGAAAAGAGGTCTTGTTTTATATTTTTTCAAGTTAATATCTGGCTCAGTAGAAGAAAATTGTACTCTCACCTCCGCTTCTGCATTCAAAATGTTGTGATATGTTGTTTTTGTTGACATAACTTTAAAAACTTCAGCTCCACACAAATAATGTAGATAGAAAAGGGGTAAACATTTTAATAGCTTTTTCTAATAATTGTGAATATTCTTCTTTGACACTACACTAAAACTTGACAAGTGTTAAAAAACCACAGGTCCAAAATGGAGTCACTTATGCTAGGCCACTGTACCAAACCAGGGCTTAATACCTAACCTAACTGCAGTTTCTACATCCCTCAGAAATGTAGTATTAACTGCCCAGTCTGGAATTTTCTGATCAGCACCAAGAAGGTAATCTGTTACATGTGCCCTCTCCAATCCCCCAAGGGAAGATGAAATAATTTACCAAAGACCCTTTTGTCTGCAACAGAAGGTGACCTCACCTGAAATAATCCTCTTTTCTATTTATAACTTTCTTGTCCTACCTTTAGAAGCCTATATCTTCTGTAGCTCTTTGGAGGTATCCCCTACATGCTAGATGGAATACATGAATCATTTAATAAAGTCAATTAGATCTTTGAAGTTTAATCAGCTGTGAGGCACCTAGGTGACTCAGTCTGTTAAGCCTCCAACTTCGGCTCAGGTCATGATCTCGTGGTTTTGTGGGTTCAAGCCCCAGGTTGGGCTCTGTGCTGACAGCTCTGAGCCTGGAGCCTGCTTCAGATTCCGTGTCTCCCTCTCTCTTTGCCCTTTCCCTGCTCACACTCTCTCTGTCTGTCTCTGTCTCTCAAAAATAATAAATAAATATTTTTAAAAGTTATTTTAAAAAATGGTCATTTAAAATTTAATCGGCTGGTTTTTTTTTATTAAATAAAACTGACATACTCTTAAAGGCTAGCTGTGATGGTAACATACCTAATCTGAAATCTACTCACTAAATTTTTTCATACTCTGTTACATTAAAATCCACTCATCTGTCTTGAGCTCTGAGAGGATCTTTTACCCACGTATGATTTTGTAACATCACTCATCAGTCGTTTACTAAGCCATGCAGAGCTTCTAAAGGTTGACATGTTTCATTATATAACATCAAAAAGAATCACACTCATTTATATCACTACCATTCTCACCACAAAAGACTTTAAGGATTGGAAGTTGTCAAGGTCACAGTGGCAGATACAAGCTTTTTGAAATTCTTATTTTTGCTTGAGACTCTAATTTTATCATTGGCAATAAATATTGTCAGTTGTTTTCCTTGAAATAACAGGCATACTTTGTTCATTTTCAAGAATGTATCTGCCAAATACCCAAGTCTGAATAGCCATACTTTGTCTGACAATTGTTTTTTCAAGTAAAAACATTGTTCCATGGCGGGGGTGGGGTGGGGGTGGGGAGGGAAGTCCAGTTCAGCTTGCAACCCAAACAACTGCAAAAGTGCTTTTCTTTGAGACAATCACCATACTTTGATTTGTTGCAGAAGTACTCTACACAAACTATTTAAAATATCTGTGCCCAAGGGGTGGCAATTTAATAAAATTCAGTTATTACCATTTTATCAGATAATTCTTAGGTATCACTGGCATTTTTGTTGTTGTTGTTGTTGTTGTTGTTGTTTTTAGCTACTAACATAATTTGATGTCACTACCATAATTCATGATAAAGTACCATAACTTTTATCCACCACTGATTTTGGATCACCACCACAGGAACATGAACATAGTAGACAAGGAAAATAACATCTTATTTACTATTATTATGAAAATAGTTTTGATCTCACAGACACCCTAAAATGACCTCAAGATCCTCAGAGGTATGCAGACCATTCTTCAGAAACCTTTGGTCTAGACAAATCACAGTAAATCGATTTGCCTAGTTGTTGATTGGTGGTACAATTCCAGCCAAGGAGACAGGAAGACAAATCTGGTCTTTTCCAGAAAAGTTCTGGAAAATTTCTTCTTACTCTTAAAAGAGGACTCAAGGTTCAAAGAAATATTTATACACCCAAGCCCATAGCAGCATTATTCACAATAACCAAGAGGTAGAAAAACCCAAATGGCCATTGATGGATGGATGGATAAATAAATGGTGATATATACACACAATAGAATACTACTCAGCCTTAAAAAGGAAAGAAATTTTGACACAGGCTACAACAGATGAATCTTGAGGACATTATGCTGTGTGAAATAAGTCAGGCATAAAAACAAGTGCTGTATGACTTTACTTCTACAGGATAGCCAGAGGAGCCAAATTCATAGAGACAGAAAGTAGAATGGCAGTTGCCAGGACCTTGACATGGAGGGAATGAAGGATTGTTGTTTAATGGGTATAGAGTTTAAGTTTTACAAGATGAACGTATTAGAGATTTGTTGCACAACAATATGAACTTGACACTACTGTACTGTACACTTGAAAATAAAAATGGCAAATTTTATGTTAGGTGTATTTTACTGCGATCAAAATTTTTAATTTTTAAGTCAAATAAAGTTTTTAAGAAGGGCCTCATGGGTGAAATAGGTGACAGAAATTAAGGAGTGCACTTGCAATGAGCACTGGGTGATGTACAGTAGTGTTGATTCACTATATTGTATACGGGAAACTAGTATAACACTGCATGTTAACTATACTGGAATTAAGATAAAAACTTAATTTTTTTAGAAAGGGGTCTTAAAAATGGGAAAATGGGTTTCTTTTCTAGCCTTTGGTGATGATGTGTGGCGAGGGGATGCTACAGCCATACTGCAATCTTGAGAGGTGGAGTTCCAATACTTCGAGGATGACAGAGAGGAAGGAAGAGGCCATGGAAGAGCCCAAACCCTTGATAACATGACTAAGACCCTAAATGAACCAACCTTGGAACCTCCTACTGTCAATCGTACAACATAAGTTAACACACTTTCCTTTTAAATAAAGGAAAATTCAGTGGGCAAAAGGTACCTGGATAGCTCAGTCAGTTAAGCGTCCAACTTGGGCTCAGGTCATGATCTCACAGTTCGTGAGTTGGAGCCCCGCATCAGGCTCTGGAGCCTGCTTCAGATTCTGTCTCTGTCTCTCTGTGCCTCCCCTGCTCACTCTCTGTCTTTCTTTCTCAAATATAAAATAAGACATAAAAATTTTTTTAAGAAAAATTCAGTAGGCTATTCTGTTACTTGTAACTAAAAGCATCCTCACTGATACCAAGAGGAAAGTATCAGAAAAAGCACACAATGAGTTTAGCCATTCCTCTGCCGCACAGTCACAGTACAACCTTGGGGAAATCATTTCATTGCTCCCCTGCTGTTTAAGGTGGAATATGGACTAGATACCAAAGGACCCTTCCTATGATTTTTGACAGATTTACTATTAGATATACTGGAAATTTTATATATCATAAAATTTGCTTATCCATGTTGGCTTTTTAAGTCTAAGTCAATATTGAGATTTATTCCTTTTACATCTAGGTAGTTTATATGCCTACCACTGACTTCCCTTGAAAGCATTCTGAAGATTGACTTGTTTTAGGAAGCTTGAAAGGACTACCTCATGTCAGAGTGCATCTTATGAAGAGGCTGCTGCATGGGCAAGGTGATAAAGACCTCCTCTCCACAAGAAGTCTTGGAACTTGTGTGAGTTATAGCCTTTATCTCCCTACTGGGAAAGTTCTCAGACCTAAAGTGTGGTCTAGCAAATAGACTATTGCTATTCTAGCAAATAGAATGCTAGAAATAAGTGTTTGGGGAAGTCTGCATGTGGGTTAGGCAACAGTAAAACAGTTAAAGAATGTGTAGAACTCAAAACAGTCCTTTATTGCTAGACCAAACTTGTCTGGCTAACTTCACCCTAAATCACTATTGTTTTTCAGTGAGAAATAAAACCACTTAGCAGTGATTGCTTTGGGTTATTGTTATTATGAACCATCGTCCTTTATTTTTACCTCACAGATAGGTGGAACCAGGAGAATTTCCAAATTGAATACTAGAATTCCACAAAATAGTGTCTCCATGAAATATTGGCCAAAGCCACCAAAATTCCATAGGAACACATTTGACTGAGAACACCATTTAAGAAATGAGATTGTTCAAACAATTACAGTATTGTAAATGCTTGGTGGTTGACAAAGTATATCATTGAGTTTTGCTACGAAATTCTCCCAGAAAAGCAGGAAGATACTGATTCTTGTAGCTCTAGACATAGAGGTTGATTCTCAAAGTCCAGGAGAGTTAAGAGCTTTTCTTAATCAGAGAATCCTTGGAATTTCATTGATGTCCACTCACTCGCAGGACTCTTTGAGTAGGTGTTCAATGTATCTTTGAGCTTCCTCCTCCCCATTTCCCCCACCTTACCTCCCGAGCAGCAGGACAATTAAATAGGTTTGTCGTGGTGGGAGTCAGAAGGAATAAAGATAGTTCTCATTTTCATGGTAGCTCCCAGCCCCTTTGGAAATACCTCTGAAATTTTATTTAAAATTTCCTGCAGTTAGGGTACTCTAAGAGTATAAGGTCTTGAAAGCTGATACGTATTATAATTCGTTCCTAGTCCATCTCCTCCACCACCCTGGTTACTTGAGGAAGGAAACTATATTTCTAGGTCTGGCAGTATTTGGTGATAACAGAGAATCATTAGATATTTTTTAAATAAGTGAATAAGTGTCTGAATGAATCAATGAATGAAACAGCAACCCAGTTACTTTGTATAGGGGTATCTGTTGTTTTCTTGTGCCCTTCATTTTCCCTTCTTTAAGTAGTAGCAACCTTCTTTCTTCCTTCCATGTGGTTCTGGTGAGGCTGCCACTCATATGCCCTACTCCCCATCTAAGCTGGCCAATCATGGTATTCCTTATCAATCACCACAGGGATTGGTCTGAGGAACAGGCATGTGACTCAAGCAGAACCAATCAGTTCCCTGGTCTTTGGATACTGGGAGAAGAGTATTGTCTCTTGCTACTGAGGCTTTGGGGATGCCAGTGGTCATCTTTTCTTGGACATGAAGTAGCCCATCTTCAGAAAACCCAGAGAGACTCAAGGAGGTGGGGTTTGGGGAGGAGATGAGGATAAGAAAAAATGAGTGGTCATCTTTTCTTGGATGTAAGTAGCCTATCTACAGAAATCCCAGAGAGAATCAAAGAGGTGGGAGGTGGGGAGGAGATGGGAATAAGAAAGAATGAGACGTAAAGAGACTCAATTATATTTCTTGTATCCCTGATTCATTTGTCAAGACCCCTCATCCCATCCTTTCCATGTTTTGTCTCCTGTTTTTCCTCTTCTAGTAGTCTGTGTGGGAGTCAAAGTCCTTTCTCCCTCAAGCCAGCCTGACGCCACCCAGAGTTTAAACCCTGTTCAAAGGCATACGCCTCTTAAACCTATCCCAGATTATGAGACAGTGAAGGAAAGGGAAAGAGAAAGAAAGCTTGGGAAGAACAGACCTTGAAAGGAGAAGGAAGCAATTAGATGCACTCTCTTACTTTACACTTTTATCTTAGGCTCAGCCAATGAGAGTGAAGAGAAAAACAGAGATGGAAGAAGTCATGGCATTTTAGAGATGCTGGAGAACTGGGATATTAACTAGTCGAGGCTTTCTCAGTCTCAACACTATTAACATTTGAGGCTGGATAATTTGGGGTGGGGTGTGTTCTGTCCTAATGCATTGTTGCACTGTATGACACTTAGCAGCATTCCTGGCCTCTACCCTGGCCTCTGTCTGTAGTGACAGACCAGATATGACAACCAAACCTATCTGCAGCTATTAACAAATGTCCACTCAGGAGCAAAGTTTCCCTTGTTGAGCACCTTGTTGAGCACCTCTCCATTTTCCAGATGAGGAAAACAAAGCCCAAAGTGGGAGGAATTTGCTGAAGGCTGCACAGAGTCAAGACAAGAATCTAGACTGTCCCTGCAAAATTTGATCATTTGATCAAAAAAACCATGTTTTTAGATAGATGTCTGCTTTGTATAAAACTAACTCAAATGAAAAACAGCAAAAGAATAATCATGCAATATTGGTAATACAGCAAAAGGTAGAGAGATCTGTCCTTGGATGTGAGTGGGTACTGGGCCGATCTGCCCGTAGAGTTTTGACATTGATGAGGGCACCGTGAACTACCAAGCAGCAAAGGGTGTTGAGACAAAATATGTGAGTTTTCATTTTATTTGTATCAAATTCATTAAAACTTCTAGTGTAGTATACAAGCCTAGGAGTATTACACAACCTTTAAAAAGAAGGAAGTCCTGTCCAGTGCTACAACATGGATGACACTTGAGAACGTTATGCTAAGTGAAATAAGCCAGTCACAGAAGGACAAATGCCACATGATTCCACATATATGAAATACCTAAAGCAGTCAAAGTTGGGGCGCCGAGGTGGTGTAGTCAGTTAAGCGACCGACTCCTGATCTCAGCTCAGGTCATGATCTCACGGTTGGTGAGTTCGGGCCCCACATTGGACTCTGCGCTGATGGCATGGAGCCTGCCTGGGATTCTGTCTCTCTTTCTCCCTGCCCCTCCCCCACTTGTACATGTGCATGTGCTCGCGCGCTCTCTCTCTCTCTCTCTCTCAAAATAAATAAATAAACCTAAAAAATTTTTAATAAAAAATAAAGTAGTAAAACTCAGACACAGAAAGTACAATGGTGGTTGCCAGGGCTGGGGGAGCAGGAAATGGGAAGTTGCTAGGCAAAGAATGCAGAGTTTCAGTCATGCAAGAAAGTTCTAGAGATCTCTGTATAGCAGTAGTTAACAATACTGTACTATACACATAAAAATTTGTTAACAGGGTAGATTTTATGCTGTGTCTTTACCATAATTTAAAAAAAATTTTTTTAAGAAACAAGCCAAGGACTGTTACCATTCTCTCTCCCTATTTCCTTCAGAGTCGGCTCCCATTTGGAAAAGTTTCTAGTGTTTGATTGATGACAACCTGGGAACTGCTAGTCCCAAATCCCAGGCCTCATTTATTAAGCTCAAATCACTGTAAAGTAGCAGAATACAAAACAACTTTTAAATCCAGTGTTAATTATCACCAAAGACCCATATTTTCAAATACAAGTACAAATCTCATTTCTTAAACAAAACTGTTTTTTATAAACATCATAGAATATTAATTCCTAGAGATCATATTGGTCAACTCCTTCTACTTAGAGATAAGAGCTCTAAGTCTCCAGAGAGCTGCCATTTTGCCCAAGGTCATCCAGCTAGTTAGTGATAAAGTCCTGCACAAAAACCCGGGTCTCCTGAACCCTTGCTCAAGACTTCCTCTGTTTCACCAAACTGCTCCCCAGCTACTCTGAGGACCCCAAATCTCCCACCTCCATGAATATGAATCATCGAAATGTTACTGCCATCCCAGACAGGAAGGAAAGAAGACCTAGATAAGGGAGCTGTGGGGAGACGTCAAAGAAGAGAGATGTGATGAAAAATAAATGAAAACTGCAAAATTTTTTTAAAAAATTTTTTAAAGAAAATTCAAAGGACTAGAGAAGGAAAACACCAGAGAATGAGAATCAAGCCCAAAAAAAGACATTCACAAAGATAAGCTTCTAGTTATTTTTGGTGCCCCGAGGGGTGTTTGAACTGCTGCCAAAATTGCTTTTGACCTAAATGAAGAATAAAAACTATTTTCTTTATCTACTGAGACTAAAATCAAATTTCATGTTAGGAAGCATTGGTTTGGATGAGGTGAGTTAAAATTTTAGGGAATAGAGCATTATTAGCCACCCCAAGCATACCTGAGGCACTCAAGAAATGTTTATTGCTAAAAAGAATATCTAGATTTCACTAATCCATTTTGGGTAACACTGCACATGGAGTTCATCATTTCAGCCTTGCTTCCAAATAAACATACCCCTCCACTCCCCCCTATTTTCCCACATGTACACATTCACACCTTGTTTCCCTAGCTTTGTGCTTTTACACACACCCACATCCAGACACATACACGTGCACGCACACACGCGCACACACACAGACTCCAAGTTTCCCCTTTCTCTTAGTCATTCCCCTTTGCGTGTCCCCCAAGTTGAAATAATCTGCAGAAAACCCCTGTTTTCACTCCCATACCTATTGCTTGGTTGGTGTATATATTCGTGAAGGTGCTTTTGGCTATAAGGAAGCACAAAGCCAAATAAAAAGAGCTTTGAACAATAAATACATTTTTTCTCCATAACAAGAAGTCCTGGGCTAGCACTACAAAGCATAGTAAACGCGTGCTGACTTGAGTTGCCCTGTAGCCCCTACTCTGCAGAGAACTGAAAGCATCCATTGACTGTGGTCCCAGCGGATTATGCAGTGGGGAAGACACATGCTTACAACCTCAAAACAAGGCGGGGTGACACATACTGACTGATTAGTGTGGACTGTATGTACTCCTGCAAGTCTGAAAGGGAAGAAAAGCTCTGTGACGGGACATAGCAGACATGAACATGGAGGAGGTTTTCAAAAATGGGAGAGATTTCAATAAGTAGAGAGGTTGACATGAAGGGGCAGTCAAGATTCAGGAAAAGGTGGAAGGAGAAGAGAAAGTGGAATTTCTGAAGCATGCCAGGCTTAGAGAGAGGTAAGAGATAGTAATGTTCACCTCCAACCATGAAGACCAGGGTCAAAAGAAGTGAGAATCCCTCAGCAGGTGGCATCTGGAAGGCCGTTCCTGAAACGGCCCAAGGAGACCTATAGAGTGGAAAGGCAGGGTATCTTGGAGACAAAGCTACCGCCCTCGCTGGGAGAACCTGGCTCCATCAAACCTGAATTGCTAGGTTAAAAAGAAAACTGGAAGAGTCTAGAATTGGACAGAATGAATTATAAATATATATTCAGTGAACAGTTCAAGGGCACTGAGCTCTCTACTGGAACGTTCATGACCCTGTGAAAGCAGGAATGAACACTCCAGAGCTTGCAGACCGCAGGCGTGAGGAGCAAATTGGGAAGCGAGAAGAGTAAAATGTGAGCTTTTCTATGGTTCTACCTCTTGCCTCCAATCCCTAAGGATTCAGCTGAGGGAGGGGGCTGTTGTCCCCCCACCTCCATGCTGCACCCCCAGGCCTGGCTTGATTAAAGAATGGTTATTGTAACAGCATGGAAGAAATGGAAGACTGGTGTAATTGCTCATTTGTAAGTTTATTATTTAGAGATTATTAGATATATTATATATAATGTTATATTTTATATAACAATAAGCCGAGATGTGGAAAGTTCCAGAGCGGGTTTAGTAGATTCAGGGACATCTAGGCTGTGGGTCAGCTTCTTTGTGATTCTTTAGACTTCCTCTGAACTGAAAAATGGCGGCAACAGCTTCAGTTTCCAGGTGCTCACCCTAGGTCCTCCATGACAAGGAAGAGGATAGAAGGGCTGCCTTGGGTCTATTTCAGAAGGAGGAAAATATTTACCAAATGCAACCCTTTGCCCTCCCTTGCAGACTTCCATGGGCTTCATCCCCTTAGCCAGCGCTGCTCACAAACCCACGCTCCAGGTTCAAGGCAGCTGGGAAAGTGAGTACATGAGCCTGGTAGGGTTTCTGGTGGTGGGCTCTGCCAGGCAAAAAAAGAGGTCAGCATGAGCATAGGAATGCAAGCCACAGTGTCTGTCACAGCCATGGTGGAGGAGCAGTGGAAGATGATGACAGAAGACAGGCTCAGGCCGAATTATGAAGGGCCTGCAGCAGGAGTTTGGAATTTATTTTACAACCATGAGAAAGCAGCATACCTCTCTGTGGTGAAGAGAAGGCCCTGACCAGTGCTGAGTTTTAATTTTTTTTAATGTTTTATTTATTTTTGAGACAGAGACAGAGCAGAAGTGGGGGAGGGGCAGAGAGTGAGGGAGATACAGAATCCGAAGCAGGCTCCAGGCTCCAAGCTGTCAGCACAGAGCCTGACACGGGGCTCGAAGCCACAAGCAGTGAGAACATGACCCAAGCTCAAGTCAAGCAGTCAACTGACTGAGCCACCCAGGCACCCCAACCACTGCTGAGTTTTAGAGAAGTAACTGGAGGCAAAGGTGGGAGAAGGTTTGAGTGGGCAGACTGGGGCACAGATTAGGTAGTTAGGACATTTCGGGGACTCCTGAGGTAGGCTATCCCTCAACCTGGGAACATGTAACTAGATTGTTCAGAAATAACCAGTGTGCATATACTTGGCAAAGTGTTGGGAAACTAGTCTATAGGCCCAGCTTTTCCATTAACTGGCTGCAGCACCTGAGGTCACCACTCACCCCCAACCCCCAGCCTCAGTTTCCTCATCTCTAAAATGGGGTCACTGGACTAAATGCACTCTGCCTCCCTCCTTCCTCTAACGATCCAAGAAGGGCTTTTTGTACGGATGTTTACTTAGGCAGATGCTGGCCACGGCCTTATAAGCAAGGAAATAGGGCTAATCAGAGCTGAGTCATTCCCCACACTGCCACTAGCTGAGTGGTGCTGTGTTTTTCCTCCCCAACATCTGTTCCATCATTAGTAATGTCTATACTTCCAAACACAAAGGGGTTTATTATCATTAATGATAATTATTGTTATTGAAAAACCAGAGAAACTTCATCTCACATCAGATCTCTTTCTTCCCAACACATCTTTATTTTTCTTTAGAACATAGAAGAAAGGGCAGAAGAATAGACTGAGTTATATCAGGGTTCTTAACCATGGGTGAGCCTCAAAATCATATGGGGCTTTTTTTCAAAACACAGATCCATGAACCCTAGTCCAAACTAGAGAATCTGTGTGTCTAGAGGTGGGCCTGGCAATGTGAATGTTGAAAACTCTACCCAGGAGGTTCTGACGGGCCCCCTAAATTCTCTTTATTTGTTTGGTCAACAGATATTTATTTAGGACCTACTGTGAGTCAACATTAAAAGGTCTAAAGTAGATAGAGTTCAAAGATTTTATTTTTGTCCTTAAGGAGTTAGCAAATGGTGAGGGAAATGAACATGAAAGCAGACACAGACTAAATAGGATAAGACATCAAAGACAGAAGCACTGATGTTAGAGGAGCACACATGAGGGGCTCCTACTAAGCAAAGGGGACAGGAAGTCTTCTCAAAGGAAGTAGCCTTGAAGTGAGCTTTAAAGGACAATCAGAGGTTCGAGGAGGTGAGAAGAGGGATGCCACAGGGGAAGGTCCAGAATTCAGTACTACTGTTCAGGCAGAGACAGCAGAGAAGTGTAGAAAGAGTGGGAACAAAAACAACAGAAACTTCCCACTTCCAACACTCCTAGCAGTCATATCTGAAAACACTTCCTCAACTCCCTCTTGACTTGTAATGTCAACCCTGGGGAATCACAGACAGGACTGGTGCTGGTCTGGGGATGAGAAGTTGGAGAATGAGGAGATGCTTCAGCAAGAACCAGATGGGTGGGGAGCTGTGAGCTTTTCCTGCAAACATAGGAGGCCCCCTCTATGGAATCAGCAAGTAAACAGTATGGAGAAGGACTGGGCTTTGCAGCCGGATCCAGTGTCTTCCTCTCCAGCCTCCCCACACACACCCCTCAGGCCATACTTGACCTTTGCACAAAGTCTCCGTCCAGCCTTTCCTCAAAGCCGACTCCGGAAGCACAGCCTGATTAGATCTAGTTGGCAGGCACACTGAGGGTGGGGATGAGGATCAATCCTACAACTACCTGTACTCCTAGAGGGTAGCGTTTGTCACGAGCCACTCAGGTCTGTTTATGTTGCACTGAGTGATGCTCTTTTCTTAGCAGCAAACTGATTCAACAATCCACGTTTCTTTGTCATTCATAGTTCTATCCTCTACAGTTACCTAGCTCTGTGAATTGGTTCCACTGGCCTCCAATGTTGAACAGGACTTCAATATCCTGCCACTCTATCCGTAATGCTCTGACCAGCCCCACTGGGCACACTGGGACCTTGAAACAAAGGCTCGCCTATCCTGATATAAGCAGCCTAGAGCAAAACTTAGGAGTTTAGTCTAAGGTAGGCTTCTCATCATTGATTTACAGAATCTCTTTGTCTCTCAGAAAAAAAGTTTAGAGGAAACATTTTTCATGTGGGCCAAACACCAGTCTCTCCCAGAGCTTTAAAACACTCATTAGGCACCATTGTTTGCCAGGTAACCAGTGTGAAGATGTTCAAGTCCAGAGCGAATACTGAGAAATGGAAACAAACTCAGAGCTGCTAAGCCTGCTAGGGTCTTCATCCATAGCCCTCAGTTTACCACCCACAGGGGCTAATGTAACACCTACTGTCTGTCTTTGGAAGAAAGATTTTGCCCCAGGAAAAAAATCTGTGCAACTTGCATCAGGCAGACCGGTGGTTCTCGGTGGGAGGGGATTTTGCCCCCCATTTCAAGGATATTTTGTAAAGTCAAAAGATTTTTGGTTTTCACAACTTGGTGGGGATGGGAGGTCCTACCAGCATTATAGGACAGGGATGCAGCTGAACATCCTACAATACACAGGCAGCTCCCAACAGCAAAGAATTATCTGGCCCCAAAAGTCAATATGTCCAAGGTTGAGTAAAACCTGAGGTAGACTCTGTAAGGAAAAGATATGTGCTCTTTCTTTCTGTGGCTGGAAGCTGGTGTCTCTGGTTATTTGCTTTGGTGAAGAGGACTCACAATTGCTTACCTGTCCTCACAAATCTAGAGACTCGCTAGTCCATCCCCAGCATTTACAGATGGTGGGAAAACTTCAAGTGACTTTCCTGAAGTCACACAAGTTAGCCGAGTAGAACCTGGGTACTGAATACCAAGGCTACCACACTCACACCGTGTCCCTCCACAATGCCATATACTTCTAAACCAACTCTATTTCAACCAAATTGTTGGTACCACAAGTTACAACATTAAGCTTCTATTGGAAAGGATTTTCTTCTTTTTCCAAAAACCCTAGAACTTTTATATTGAAAGTGTGTGTGTCTGTGTGTGTGTGTGTGTGTGTGTGTGTGTGTGTGTGTGTTGGATACCTACCCATAGAATAAACCTGCCTCCCTCTAAGAGGAGAGGGACTTCAAGAGATTATCTTGCCTGACCTCTGATTGCAGGCAGAATAGGTTAAATGACTGCCCAAGGCCATAGCCCAGAGCTAAGGAGATCAAAGTACCCTGATGTTTCTTTCAATCTCCAGTTTTTCTGTTTTCATACTTCCACCTGAGGTGGGGGGGAAAATAGCAAATGGAATCACTGTGGAGTTGTACAGCTCCTGGCTACAAACCTTCCAGTCCTGGATAACCAATCTCTTATTCCTGCTTCTCATTCCTCCAGTGGACAGAGAAACTAGAGAAAATCTCTGCTGATGAATACCTCTAGGGTGTGGCTCAGCACTGTGGGGACTGGTCAGAAAACAGAACCAGAATCCAAGCAGCCTGGGTGATTGGGATGGAGGAGAAGGACAGTTGGGAAGGGCACTGGAGTGGCAGTTGAGACTGCTGGCTGACGGGATAAACAGGTGCTTGTGTAACAAGGTCTAGGAAGTACAGTTGGGAAGAAAGGGTATGGACCAAGCTACCTGGAGGAAGAGTGCAAAGGAGCATCTGTCCAAGGCAGTGACACTGGGATCAGTTGGACCATTCAGAGACAGTGGTCTCTGATGATAACATGAGCCAAAAACAGATAAAAGGGAACTCAACTTTAAGAGCCCAGTTAGTCCATCAACCTTCCTCCAGAGAAGACCACAGAACACAGCTGGGATAAGAGTATAAGTATGTAAAGGGATGGTTTGGCAGATCCAGGGTTAGGACCCACGAATGTATGTGCAGCTGGCCATAATACCCTGTTGGCCTTCCATATGTTCAGCACACAATGAACCCTCTGTCTGCTGCAAGATTCAGAGACCCTTAAACAATGGTCTAGTCATGGCACTGATGTGCTAGACCCTGAGAACCCCTTGGAGAATCTTTTGAGAACAAGTGGTATAAGGGATCCAACTATGCATGGATCTGATGGTTGGGTCTCCTGATAGAAGCCAGATTGTAAGGAGGACAAAGAGGTCTTCCAAGCGAAAAATCTCCTAAGTGAGGGAGAATTCTGGAATGGTCCATTCGGCCAAACTGGGCAGCAAGGCTAATGTGCCAAATGGGAGTAATGGGTTCTCTACAATGGGAGTCCATCGATCATCCTTCTCCACTCCCTCCACACTTTGCCTCTGCCCCCATGTGTATGTGCTTCAGAGAGAGGAAACCTGAATAGTAAAACTGCAGGCATAGGTCACTCTGGGCTCTAGCTCCTATGCTCTAAGACCCCTACAGTGGTTTCTCCTCTCCCACTCCCCCCCCAAAAACAGACCTGGCCTATTGAAGAGAAAGACAATTTTTAATCAGTTGAGAGAGAGAGAAAGGTTCACATGAGCTGGAGAGAGATGGTGGTAAACCCCAGATCACAACAAAGAACAAAACCCAAAGGTCAAGATCCAGTTAGCACCACCACTAGGACAACTAACAACTTGCACTTTAGAGTGAAACAGAGATGCAGTTCCACCTCCTGCACTCACTACCTGTATGCCCTTGGGAAGTTTATTTCACCTGTATGAGCTTCAGGTCCCTCATTTACAAAGTAGAGTTCTTATGAAGGCTTAATGAGACAGTTCTTGTAAAGTATTTAGCACTATTGCTATAGACTAAGTCTTTGTGTCTCCCCAAAATTCATGTTAAATCCTAATGCCTAATGTGATGATATTTAGAAGTGGGTCCTTTGGGAGGTGATTAGGCCATGAAGGTGGAGCTCTTGTGAATTCATGCCCTTATAAAAGAGACCCCAGAGAGCTCCTTTGCTCCTTCTACCACATAAGGACATAGACAGAACATGGCTGTCTATGAACCAGGAAAAGTGTCCTCACCAGACACCAAATTTGCCTGTGCCTTGATCTTGGATTTTCCAGCCACCAGAAGTATAGGAAATAAGTTTCTATTTTTTATAAGACCCCCATTCTATGGTATTCTGTTATGGCAGCCCAAACTAAGACAACTGTTCTAGGTCCATAGTACACTCTCAAAGAGGGTGTAGATGTCATCATTATGGGTGGCTAAATGACACTGATGGTATTGAGATTAGGTGACCAGAGCCATGCTAGGAAAGTGTGAAGCTCTA
Organism: Cryptoprocta ferox; assembly: GCA_028646485.1. Lineage (NCBI taxonomy): Eukaryota > Metazoa > Chordata > Mammalia > Carnivora > Eupleridae > Cryptoprocta > Cryptoprocta ferox. Next base: position 65,082,340 of record CM053566.1, on the reverse strand, counting down.
GGTGGGCCTCGAAGATGCTAGACACCCAGGAAAGTCAGAGATGGAGGCTGGGTCAGTGCAGCAGAGGCTGGTGGCCAGAATTGGACAGAGCATGGCAAAGGGGCCAGAAAGAGCTGATACCAAGTTCAGAGAGAGCTCTCACAAAGCCAGAGGAAGAGCCAGTCAGTCAAGTAAATATCACTAAGAGGAAGGAAAACCAAGGTTCTGCCCTATTGTACTAACTCAGCAGACACAAGGACAAACTGGACCCTTCTTAGGATTCAGGGAGGGGAAAAAGACCAGAGGATATTAAGAATGCTAATTTTTAAAAATTGAATACAAATGTCTCTTGAACCTATGATAAGATGTTCAACCACACTATAAAAAGTGTAAGAAGCTATAATTGGAAGGACAAAAAATATATAAGTTTAAGAACACAAGAGCAATCCTGTACATTGTTTTGGGGGAGGAATGATTCAATGGGGAATATTCTCTATGGAGAGTGGTTTACAACCAAAAAAACTACCAATGCATACATATATCCTTGGACCCAACAATTCTACTTCCAAGAATATATTTATTGCCATTGTACTTGTCACATACGTGCAAAGTAATCTACACACGAGGTTGTTCACCACAGTATTATTTCTTATAGAAAAATTTTAAAGGAAAAAACCTAAATGCTGAGTAAGTTATTGCTTTACAAGAAAATACTATGCAGCCACTAAAAAGAATTCTTAGGCAATCTATGTGCTATGATACAGAATGAACTCCTAGGACTCAATAGAACTTCTGACTACTAGGACACCAATGTGAAAAAGAAAAGAAAAAGAAGGGGAATACACATGCGCGCACACACACACACACACACACATCTTTAACACTAGCTACACTGCTACACTTAGGACAGAAAGAACCACAATTGATCTGCAGCCTAGTGCTACCATTTTCCTCTGAGACCTTGACCGTTCAGCTCTCTGAGCTCTAGCTTCAACTGTGAAATGGGGCTAATAATAATTACTTTAGAAGGTTGTCTTGAGGTTTAAATTTAAAACTAAATATGTGTATTTATATTAAATGCTATTATGTTAAATTCTCATTGTAGAAATCAAATAACAGATGGTCAGTATCTACAATAACCATTTAAAACATGTAATTTTTTTTAAGTTTATATCTTTTGAGAGAGAGAAAGTGAGCATGAGTGTGGGAGGGGCAGAGAGAGAGAGGGAGAGAGAGAGACTCCCAAGCAGGTTCTGCACTGTTAGCACAAAGCTTGATGTGGGCCTCAAACTCACAAACCATGAGATCATGACCTGAGTTGAAATCAAGAGTCAGGTGCTTAACCAACTGAGCCACCCAAATGCCTTAAAATGTTATATAAATTTTTTTAAAACGACTTTATTGAGCTTCGATGTGTCCATATGTAAAAATCTGTACATATTTAAGATATGCAACTTGATGAGTTTGGGGATAACTACACACCAGGCCACAGCTATATCCATCATCTCCCCCAAGTTTCATCCCATTCTGTGTGTGTGTGTGTGTGTGTGTGTGTGTGCGCGTGCGCGCGCGCGCGTTCAGAATGTTCAACACAAGATCTAGCATCTTAGAAAATGTTAAATAGACAACGCAGTATTGCTAGCTATAGGACCATACTACATAGTTGATCTCCAGAACTTATTTATCTTGCATAACTGAAATTTTGTGGCCATTACCTCTCCATCTCCTCCTCCTCCCAGCCCCTGGCAACCACTATTCTACTCTCTGCTTCTATGGGTTTGACTATTTTAGATTCCACATATAAGTGAGATTATACAATATTTGTCTTTCTGTGTCTGACTTATTTTAGTATAAAGTCCTCCAGATTATCCATATTGTCCCAAATGATAGGATTTCCTTGCTTTTTACAGCTCTATGTAATTCTTTTTTTTTTTTACATTTATTTATTTTTGAGAGACAGAGATGGAGCACAAGTAGAGGAGGGGCAGACACAGAATCTGAAGCAGACTCCAGGCTCCAAGCTGTCAGCACAGAGCCTGATGTAGGGCTCAAACTCACAAACTGTGAGATCATGACCTGAGCCGGTCAGATGCTTAACTGACTGAGACACCCAGGCGCCCCAGCTCTATGTAATTCTTATCTAAAAAACATTTTAACAGCCTTTCTCTTTTTTATTTTTTTAAAGTTTACTTATTTATTTTGAGAAAAAGAGAAAGAGAGCAGGGGAGGAGCAGAGAAAGAGAACAGAGGAGGAGCAGAGAAAGAAGGAGAGAGAGAAATTCCCAAGCAGGCTCTGCATTGTCAGTGCACCTGACATGGGGCTTGAACTCACAAACCATGAGACCATGACCTGAGTTGAAATCAAGAGTAGGAGGTTTAACCAACTGAGCCCCCAGATGCTCCTGGCCTTTCTCTTTCTTTAAACTGAATGAATTTGTCTATTTTCCTCAACACCCTTTCCTTCTTTGTTGCATTGCTATGTACCCAAATTAAGTTTTCAATTTGCAGAGACTCTAGAATTATATAGCAAACATGGTACATGGAAGAGAAACCCACATCAGGGAAGGCAGTAATCAAGATTCGATAAAAATATGATCTAGGAAAATACCTATGCAGTGCTACCTACTCAGTTATTGGCGTGATGGGGTGGGGGTCTATCCAATGTTCTGTTTGTGCTCAAATATATTTGCTGTCTAGCCTGGCAGAGAAACCAAGTACCAAGAAGCATGAAGATGGTCAGGCTGATTTTCAGTGGTTAGTCTTCAAATGGGAGTCAGTCTTTGGTAACATCCGGCTAATCAATTCAATAAACAGTCATTTAAGGGTCTACGATACCAAAGGAGTTAGAATATCCGGGAACAGCACTTTTCTCCATTTTTCTCATTTACAACATAGGTGGGAAATGGGGCTTCTTTAGAGAAAAATAATAATAAAACTGGGAGAGAGAAGAGACATCATGAACTTCCCTTTGTCCTCAGTCTACTGCTTTTCTGTTGCCACCTCTTCCCCCAAAAAACTAGCCACTGCCAATATTTTGCCTATCCCTTCTGGGCTGTGGATTCCTATATCCTCAGTCGTGTCTTCTTTCCAAAGCACACAAATGTCTGCTTAGGAGATATTTCTGCATGAATTGCACTATTACCTTAAAATGAATGTTTTCTTGGGGTGCCTGGGTGGCTCAGTAGGTTAAGCGTCCAACTTCGGCTCACATCATGATCTTATGGCTTGTGAGTTCAAGCCCCGTGTTGGGCTCTGTACTGATAGCTCAGAACCTAGAGCCTGCTTCGGATTCTGTCTCCCTCTCTCGCTCTGCCCCTCCCCTGCTCACGCTCTAAGAATTTTTTTTTAATGAATTTTTTTTAAAAACACATTATCTTCCCTCTCTAGACTTCTTATGTCCATCAATTTTCCCTGTGTTGCTGTCCATCTTCTCCCAATCAGGCTCCTAACATTTGAGTCTGAATAATCTTCTACTATCTGAATAGTCTTCTACATGATTCTCCTGCCCTTAGTCCCTCCTACCCTCCAATGTAATGTCTGGGAGGAAAAATTTTCCCCTCTACCCTCCTAGGTTCCATAGCTGAGTCTATGAAATCAACTGGCAATGGGCATATTAACAGGAGAAAAGGCCTACAAACTTATTAATTTTTAAATTACATGCATGGGAGCATCACAGGTAAAAAAAATAAAATGTGAATATCCAAAAAAAGCAGTGAGATTTGAGAGCATATATATACTGTCTTAATGGTGAAAGGGAAGGCGGAACATAGTCAACTTAGGAAGAGTAAATGTTTTCTAGGAAACATGAAGGGGTCCATAGAAGAACAGATGGGAGAATCGATAGTTTGTAACAAAGTTTGTCTGGGTGTAATGTCAACTTCTAGTCTCCTCTCCGATATAAGAGCTGATCTTCCCTGGTTGACGGAACCCCCAGGGAGGGACGGGACTTACCATAACGGGGTCCCTGTTGAAGGACCTGTCTTTAGACAAATAAGGGGAATTCTGGGAAAGCCTCTCCCTGCATTTGGTGTTCAAGCCTCTTTAGCTCAAACTAATCAATATTCCAAAGTGGCATATTTGGGGATGGCATCTCCTGAACTCTTAAATTCCCTGCCCAGCACAGATTAATCCTCCATAACATGCCCTTCTTTGTCACTTTCTACTCAAAAGCCTTCATTGGCTTCCTAATGGCCTGTACTATAAAGTCCAAAATACTTGTGAAAGCATTAAAGGTATACTGTTAGGTGCACATAACTTCCTCCTCCACCAACCTTATTTCTCAGTTTCTTTACAGCAGGATTTCTCAATCTCAGCACTATTGGCATTTTGGACCTGATGATTTTTTTATTGTCACAGACTGTCCTGTGCAGGTGGAACATTTAATAGCATCCCTGGCCTCTACCCACTACATGCTAGTCACACTCCCCAACCCAATATTGACAACAACAATGTCTCCCAAGATTGCTAAATGTCCCCTGGCGGCGGGGGGCGGAGTCGTGTGCACAAAATCACCCCAGTTGAAAGCCACCCCTCTGCGGGAACTTCACACATTCAAAGTTCTGGTCAACTCTTGTTCTCGCATTTAAAAAAAAAAAAAAAAGCATTCATTCCTTCATTCAATTACATATTTATTTATGTGTTCATGGCACCTGTATATATGTCTTTACCTCTTTGTTTTACCCTATTGCTTCCCCGTCCAAAATACTTCAAAAGGTCTTAGGCCCTTGGGGAAGTGGTGCTCTTAACCACCGGCAAGGTAAAGATCAGATAAACTGTTTCTCTGGCAATGTAAAGCCCTCCATCATCTGGCCCCAGATTGACCTCGTCTGCCTCATCAGCCACCAGCTCATCCTCACACTCTCTGCTCCAGGCAGACCGTTCCCTTGAGTACGCCACAGTTTCTCAGCTTCCAGAGTCCCACCGGTTACTTCCTCCAACTTCGCAGCTCAGACCATGGATTTTACTTGTCCAGACCGCTCAGGGTTCGGAGCACCAACTCCATGCTTTCCTGAACAGCCCATGGCCCTGTGCATACCTCCGTCCACGTTCCTAGCACGCTTTACATGAACTGTACATTTGCTTCTCTAACTACCCAAATAAACCAGGAGCAGCTTAATCGCTAACTCTGTATAATATTTTCCATTGTTTCTACAAATTCAGGCACAGTACCCTGATATATAGTCACAAAAAAAGATAGCTAGCATGTATTGAGTGCTTCCTGTATGCCATATGATGTTAATCACCTTTTAAAAAATATGTTCAGAGCAACATCTAGACTAGTGTTTGACCAAACAATTGAGTGTCATAGCCTGGCCAACTTGGTACATAAAACTAACCATCACAGGCTGGAAAATGGGCAAATTGGGGGCAAATGAGAACTGGTATATTCTGCAGCAATCACTTTCTCTTCTGCACTTAATACTTATAATTGTCTGGGGCACCTGGGTGGCTCACTCAGTTAAGTGTCCAACTGGCTCAGGTCATGATCTTATGGTTCATGGATTCTAGCCCCACGTCAGGCTCTGTGCTGATAGCTCAGAGCCTGGATCCTGCTTTGAACTCTGTGTGTGTGTATCTCTCTCTGCCCTTCCCCCACTCATGCTTTGCTCTCTCTGTTAAAAAAAGAATACTTATAATTGTCTATAACGTTCATTTGAGACATGTTGTACAGCGACTTGATTGTTATCTTTGGTTTCTATCTGTCTTATCTTGTCAACTAAACTAAAACCTTCTTCAGGCAGGGAGTATATCTTCTAACTCTGTATCCCCACAACATCTTATCTGGAGATGAGCACATAACAGGCACTTACAGTGTATTAAATAAAAGAACTCATTTGGGAATGATGATAAAAATAAATAAACTGAGAAACTCTTTGGGACAAATAAACCAATAGTGTTCCCCTCAGTGCACTAAGTGAATGCAGTTTGGCCATTTGCCAGGGGACCCTTGTTTTAATGATAAAAGCAAACATCTTCCTCTTCTGCCATCTCAAAAACAAATTACTGCCTTTCAAGAACTGCAGAAGGCTTTGAACATTGCCAACGGGATGGCTCTATCTAGAGAATCTGAGAGTACAAGCCATAGAGGATGGAGCAGGAAACTCCAAAGTGGTTTATACCCAGTGTTAACCAACAGAAAAGAAGTGTTATGGAGATTATAGTACCTCTACACACAGGGCTCTAAAGGCAGAAGTAGCTTCCCTGGAATGAGAGTATTTTTAGATACATGTGATTCTTGGTAGAACATTTGAGTTCAAGAAATGATAAACAGGAGCCGAATCCTCCTTGTTGGGTCAAGTCTAAGACTGTCAAGCTTTTCCTGAGCCTCCAGTCACATTTAGTGACCACCCCCCACCCTCGCCTCTATTGTGTTTTTCATTTATTTTCAATTTATATGCACCATCTTCATGCTGTATTGTAATTATTTGCCTACTTGTCTGAGTCTCTTACCAACACCAAATTTATAGAAAACAAAGACTGCCTTGTTCATTTTCATATCTCCCAAACACCTTGAACAATTACTGGAACAAACTTGATACTTAACCTTTGTCTGTGGAAAGAAGAAGGCTTGGAAGAAAGAGCGAACAGAGGACATATGTCAGGGCACCTGGGTGGCTCAGTTGGTCTAGCATCTGACTTTGGCTCAGGTCATGATCTCACAGTTCATGGGTTCAAGCCCCATGTTGGGCTCTGTGCTCACAGCTCAGAGTCTGGAGCCTGCTTCAGATTCTGTATCCCCCTTTCTCTCTGCTCTTCCTTCACTTGAGCTCTCTCTCTCTCTCTCTCTCTCTCTCTCTCTCTCTCTCTCTGTATCTCTCTCTCTCAAAGAATAAACATTAAAAAAAGAACAAAACAACAGAAGACGTGTGTGTATGCGCGCACACACACACACACACACACATACACACACACAAGGGAAGCTGTGGGATAACACAAAGGGCACCTGAGATCTGGGACCTAGTCCTAACCCTCCTATAAGAATGAAATTGGCCAGGGCATTTGAACTTCCTGGGTTTCTGTTTTAACAACTAGAAGACAGGAACTTATGGCTTCAGAATTGTATGAGCATTCAAGAAGAAAAATACATAGTTTAGGAGTTGGGCTTTTTTTTTTTAATATGCTTAAACAAAACATAAGTCTAAAATGGAGCTAATACTTGATTATTTCAAAGGAAAAAAGAAGGAAGGAAGGAAAGAAGGAAGGAAGGGAGGGAGGGAGGGAAGTTACAGCAATATAACCTGAACTCTCAAGTTAATTTAAACTTGGTTAAAAAGATTGTATGGGATGAGATGACTTGTCCTTGATAATTTCCTGAGATAATTAACTTTAGGTTAATGTTGAATGTATAGATAAAAAACAGTATAGCTATATTTATAAAATACTAAGCATAACAAAAGAGAAAGTTTAAGGACCCAGAGATTGCAGTCATGGGAACACATGAGTAACTATACTTCAAAGAAAGAATAAAGTCAATGTTACTTAGACTATTCTAGAGCATTAAAAAAAAAAGTGGGTGAGCTTCAGCTCAGCTCATGATCTCACAGTTCATGGGTTTGAGCCCCGCCACAGGGCTCTCTGCTGTCAGCACAGAGCCTGCTTGGGATCCTCTGACGCTGTCTCTCTCTTCTCTTCCCCCACAAGCATGCATGCTCTCTCTCTCGCTCTCTCTTAAGAAAAAATAAACCTTATTTTTTTAAGTGGGTGAGGGTAGTCTAAATTATTTATTGAAACTAGCATACTGTGATAACAAAGCCAAACAAAGATGTCATGACAAAACTTCACACCAATCTCCCTTTTAGTATCAATTCAAAATCCTAAATATAATAAAATAAAATAGCAAACAGAATCAGGCAACTCAGAAAAAATTAACATACCATGACTAAGTGGGGTTTGTTATAGAAATGCAAGGATATTTCACCATTAGGAAATTTAACATATCATTTACCATGTCTGGGGAATGAAAGGAGAAAGTGGTCATGATTATTTCCAGGGATGCTGAAAGTATACTTGGTATTTGTTAAAAATGTAATGTCTACCCTGAATAAAATCTCTTACTACATAAAGACTATCTTTATTTTAATACAACTAAACAAACAATTATTGGACACTTATTATATGCTAGGCATGGTTCTAGGCACTTGGGATATGACAATGAATAAAGTAGGCAAAAATCTCTGCCCTTCTGAGATTTACATTTTAGTGGTGGAGACAAACAATGAAAGTAAGTGTAATGATTAATTACCTAGTACGTTAGAAGGCAGTGGGTGGTACGGAAAAGAAAGCAGAACAGGCTGAGGACATTAGAAAAGCTGGGAGTGGTGGCAATAGTGATTTTAAATAGAGTGATGAGGGTGGGCTCATCATGATGAAGAGATGGCAACATCATCGCAAATACTTTAAGGAGGTGAGGGAGCACCTGCAGATATCGAGGACGGAGGAGTGTTCTGAACAGAGAACCTACCAGTTGAGTTCAAGAAACAACCAGTAGGACAAAGTAACTGGCATATATTTTAGTATAAGATGTGAGGTAAGGTGGATTGTTTGAAGGTGTGACAACTGCACACCCTCACAGACCACATCAACAGGCAGAAAGCATAGTATCTCCTACCACATTTCTTGTTATCGGGGAAGAAAGTATACCCAGAAGTTCTATAGTAGATATCATAACTCCATCAAATCTCCCTAAATTAATCTATCCATTTAACAAGATCCCATTTTTAATTTTTTTTTAATGTTTTTATTTATTTTTGAGACAGAGAGATACAGAGCATGAGCGGGGAGGGGCAGAGAGAGGGAGACACAGAATCCGAAGCAGGCTCCAGGCTCTGAGCTATCAGCAGAGTCCGACACGGGGCTCGAACCCACAAATTTGAGATCATGACCTCTGCTGAAGTTGGAGGCTTAACCAACTGAGCCACCCAGGTGCCCCTTGATCCCATTTTTAAAAACCAACACAATTTTTTTAATGTGCAAGCTGATTATCAAGTTCACATGGGAGAAAAAACAAAACACAAAAATTCCAAAAGAGAAGCACAAATAAAGGAAACACACCTTATTGGCTAGTAAAATAACTGAATAGCCATCTAAAAGAAAATAGAGGCACCTGGGTGGCTCAGTTGGTTAAGCGTCCGACTTCAGTTCAGGTCATGATCTCACCATTTGTGAGTTTGAGCCCTGCATTGGGCTCTGTGGGCTCTGTGCTGACAGCTCAGAGCCTGGAGCCTGCTTCAAATTCTGTGTCTCCCTCTCTCTCTGCCCCTCTCCCACTTGCACTCTATCTCTCTCTGTCTCTCAAAAATGAATAAACATTAAAAAAAATTTTTTTTATTTTTGAGAGAGAGAGAGAGAGAGAGAGAGAGAGAGACAGCGTGAGCAGGGGAGGGTCAGAGAGAGAGGGAGACACAGAATTCGAAGCAGGCTCCAGGCTCTGAGCTAGCTGTCAGCATAGAGCCTGATGCGGGGCTTGAACCCACAAACTGCGAGATCATGACCTGAGCCGAAGCCCGAAGCTCAACCGACTGAGCCACCCAGGTGCCCCCCAAATTTTTTTTTTAAGAAAATAAAGTTGGATCTCTACATCACACCTTACACTGAAATCTGGACCTTATACTGAAATAAGGTCCAGATTGATAAAAGAGAGAGAAAACAAATTAGAGACAGTAATGGATAGGAAACTAAATTTTTACTATAAACCCTCTGTGGCTTACATTTTACAGTGCATGCATTGCATATTTAAAATTAAATAACTGTTACAAAATGTAGTCAGACTCTTACATAGGCAATGGAGCACAGTAGAAAGACCATAGACCTGAGACTCTGGTGGTGTTTTCTGGTCCTGAGTTTGCACTAATTAACTGATAACCTTGGGCAAGTCATTTCATCTGCACTTCATCTTTAAAGTGTTAGATCAGATGGATTCGGGCTCTTTTAACTCTAAAGTCCTATTAACACTATAAGCTTAAGCTTATAAACTGACCTAGGAGTACTTTTATTTGCTCTACTTAGTTTTGATAGTTCCTCTAATAAATAGCAGATGATCTTCTGTGGAATTTGGCACCAAACATCATCAGTGCCCGCTGCATTCACACCATTACTGTTGAATGAAGAAGCATGCAAAGTGCGCATTAGGGTCCAGCCAGGAGCTTAGTCATGGAGGTGGTTGGCCCTCCCACATACCAGACAAACAGATAAGGATCACCTCGTGGGATTGGATGCCTGGGACTGCGAGGCCTATGACTCATATCAGAGGGCACCAAAAGGATTCTACAGTCCACGGCCAATTGGGAGGCCAACTGTCTATTTGGGGGGGTTATTTGAATCTCTGATCTTTTCTGTGCCCCCCATGTTTTGGCCATCCTACAAAAATACCTGTGTCAAAAAAAGGAAAAGGAAAATTTTTAAATTAAAAAACATTTTAAGAAGATTTTAAAAGGGAAAAAGATAAAACATAAATCAGTCTGATTACTTGCTAACAACTATACTAAATAATAGCGATTATTAGCTAGCTTAGCCAATAGGTTATTTCATGGGTTTCAAGGAATTGAATAGCTGCAAGGCATCTTAGCCATCATCTCGTGTAAACCACGCATTTATAAATGAGAAAAGTAAAGCTGAGCAGGGTCAAAATAACTTGCTTAAGGTACACAGCCAGTTCCTGGCAAATTCAAGATAAAAATGCTGTTTCCACCTGTCATCTTTCATCCTTAAATTATCTTCCAAACTGCACTCTCATGTACTGCCTGCCAAAAGTGTGTTTTATTTCGAATCATGGTTAGGCATTGTCTGCTGCCTCTGGACCCTGATATTCTTTAGACCCGAGACCTTAGGAGCAGAGCTCTGGAGCTGGTACCGAGGGAGGAGGGCTAAAGGGAACATAGAAATTCCAGTTTAGACCTGCCCTTGAGAAACTATCTCCTACCCAACCCTCCCTGCCATCGTCCGTCTCCAATCACTTACCCAGGGACACTTCTCGATGGACACATCTTTGTAAACCTTCAGACCCTCCTGTTCAACTTCTCTCTCCAGCCAAAATGATTCTTAGAGCTCATAAGCTTCTCTCAGACACATGCCCAGCCTACTTCTACCCAGGAACCAGCTGTCAGAAAATTTCCTTGGGGATTTGTATTTCCTTTTAACTTAAGTAGGTCATTGCACTAAAGAAAGTGTAAAGATGGAATGAATGAAAATAAGCTGCTGGATTTGGCTTGTGTGAGATTTGTGAAAAACGCAAGGAGATGGGCAGAGCAGCAGGGTTGGGCCAGCAAAGGGAGTCCCTTCATGAGCCTCCCAGGGACTGAGACTCAGACCTAACAGCATTCCTAGCCAGACAGGTAGAGTAAACACTCAAGGGACTTTAACCATAAAGACGTGAAGTCACTGTCTTACCTGTGTCTATATGCATTTCTTCTGAAACAGAGGAGAGAGAGTTCAATCAAGGACAAGAGGTAAGCTATCTGGGAGGATGCCATTTTGTAAGTTGAAAAGAGGTGTTTAGGGCTAAAAGGATGAAGAATTGTGACCCAAAATGCAGAGGTCTTATCAACACAGTTGATTTCCCTCCAACAAAAATCAATTTTGGGGGTGATCTATCTGTCACCTCACCCAAACTGTCCCATCTCCATTGAAGAAGAGTCAGTATGGGTAAGCAGAAGCCTACTGTCCACACAGTAAGCAGCTCTGGTTGGATGAAGGGAGTTGGCTATGACACCCTGTGGGATTAGGCTGGATGAAACCAGAGCAAAATGACAAGGATGATCTTTTTGGGCAAAAAGGAAACATGCGCAGGAGCACCTGGGTGGCTCGGTTGGTTAAGCATACAACTTCGGCTGAGGTCATGATCTCACAGTTCTTGACTTAGAGCCCCATGTCCAGCTCTGTGCTGACAGCTCAGAGCCTGGATCCTACTTCAGATTCTGTGTCTCCCTCTCTCTCTGCCCTGTCCCTGCTTGCACTCTGTCTGTCTCTCTCTCTCTCAAAAATACATGAACATTTAAAAAAAATTTTTTTTTCAAAAAGGAAACATGGGCATTGTAGAGAAGGGAGCATTGCTGGCAGGAAGCAGATTTACTCTCATAAATGAGTGCCAGGGCACTTTCAGGCACAGTGGGCTATCACCTTCTTCTCCAGAGACCACCTAGAAGTCAGCTTCCTGCCAAGTGCAGCAAAATGTACTCTGCCACTATTGGCACACACTCAACCCCATCACCAGATAAGGTCTCATTTGCCATTGCTTAGACATGGTTACTATGCCTACCAGAATCAGACTGTGGACATGGCCACTTCCAGGAGATAAAAACATGTTAGGACCTCATTAAACGTATTGGTTGTATCATTGTGCCCCTCAAACTTTGACTTTTAAGATATATAGTGATGCAGACTACAAATCTGTAGATAAAGTGTTCCTAAGGCTAGTTCGCGCTGTTGGAGTACACACACTTTTCCATTAATTCACTCATGCATTAAACATTTGTAGAGCACCTAATAAGAAGCATCAGGCACTGTGTGAAGGGATACAAGGATGAAAAAACTGCCCTCTTGAACTGCACTCTCTAGTTGGAGAACTTACCAAGAGAAATAACAGTGTGAGCCACATATATAATTCTAAATGCTCTACTAGCCATATTTACAAAAGGTAAAAAGAAACAGCTGAAACTGATTGTGATAATATATTTTATTTAACTCAATAGATTGAACATTTCATTTTGACAGGTAATCAGTATTTTAAAGGGTTTTTAATTTTTTTATTTTTATTTTCGAGAGAAAGTGCCAGCAGGAAAGAGGGGCAGAAGGGGAGAGAGAGAGAGAGAGAGAGAGAGAGAGAGAGAGAGAGAGAGAATCTTAAGCAGGCTCCACACTCAGCACGGAGCCCATTGCAGGGCTTGATCCCACAACCTCAGCCAGTTGACCTGAGCCAAAATCCAGAATCCGATGCTCAACTAACTGAGCCACCCAGGAGCCCCAACGTCTAATCAACATTCATAAATTACTGATGACATATTTTACACTTTTTTCCACTAAGCCTTTGAAATCAAGTGTGTAATCTATACTTAAAGCCCATCTCTATCTAGACAATAAATTTTCATCAGAATTATTTAATCTGTATTTAAATTTCATAAACTGGCAGTTGATAAAGTAGATTCACATGCCCAAGTGTTTTCAAACATAAGTTTTCTGCTAACTTTATTAGTTCTTAAACATAAATTAATTCATTAAGATTCAGCTCCATGGTGTGTGTATTAGTTTGCTGTTGGTGCTATAACGAATTATCACAAATGTGATGAATTAAAACAAAATGAATTTATTATGTTACAGTTCTGAAGTCCTAAAATTGAGGTGTTCATAGGGCTGCATTGCATTTCTTTGGAAAGCTCTAAAGGAGGACCTCTCATTTTCCAGCTGCTCCAGGCTGCCTGCATTCTTTGACTTGCTATCTGCTCCTCATTTTCTGACCTCTTCTTCTATCATCATACCTGCTTCTTCACCTTTCATGGTGATTATATTGGGACTAACTGGTTAATCCAGGAAAATCTCTCCATCTCAAGATCCCTAACTTAATCACATCTAAAAAGTCAGTTTTGCCATGTAAGGTAATATTCAGAAGTTTTGGTGATTAGGTTGTGGACATCTTTGGAATATATATTATTCTGTCTACCGGGGTATTCAAGAAAGTGAAAGGCCACAATGGTGAATGTAAAGGGAATATGGAGAGTTATAGTTAAGCAAAGAAGGAGCCCTATCAGCAAAGTTTTGTAGACCATGGCAGAGATTTTGTTCTGTATCTTAAAACCAATGGAAAGTCATTGAATTTGCATTTTGAAAAATGCATTCTAACCAAAAAATTAAAAATGGGTTGAAAGAAGGCAGAAAAACATTGAAAATTCATTGAGACCTTGTGTGGTAATTAGATGATTGAACATAATGGCTTGGACTAAGGACTCTAAAGGTAGAGAGAAATGGAAATATTTGAGACATATTGAGGAAGTAAATTTTGTAGAACTTGGCAATAGATATGTTAAGCAAAGGGGAGTAAGGGTCAAGGCCATGTTAAAGATGGTATGTAGGGCAGCCTAGGTGACTCAATCAGTTGAGCATCTGACTCTTGGTTTCAGCTCAGGTCATGATCTTGCAGTTTGTGAGTTCCCCACATCAGGCTCTGCACTAACAATGTGGA
>CM053566.1:64931897-65068091 GCA_028646485.1 Cryptoprocta ferox | reverse complement strand
GCTGAACTGGGTAGACAGTGGTTCAGTTCACCACAACAAAAAACACAGCTCAGACCAGGTTTGTTCGGGGGACAAGGGATGTGGTTTTGAACACGTTGAGTTTGAAGTGACTTTAAGAGAACCAAACAGAAAGGTCAGTGGGTTGTTGGAGACAGAGTGCAGAGTTTCCTCTGTGTTGCAGAAGAATTTCAAAGCTTTGGTTTTTAGGTGATTATTGAACCCCTGTGTATGAATGAAATCACCTAGAATAGAGGCCAATAAGAAGAGTGTCTAGGACATAGCATTGAGAGACTTGAACATTCAATGACCAGATTAAAAAGGGACCAAGAGCCTGCGGCATCAAAAATGACAAGAAAATATTAAAAGAGGATGTGGTCAACAAGGTTGATGCTCCTAAGAATTAAGTAAGTGGATTTCTGGAAGATCAATACCAATACACCTACACTTTTAGTCCATAAACTTTGGTGGAGCAGTTTACACCCTTGAGGTCAGGGGTAATGACCATGCCTCCCCACCAGTTTTAAGTAAATCATAGCCATGGTGACTGGTTTAGAGGTGGGCATGTAACCACAGAGAGTTAATGAGGTTAATTTGTTGATACTTCTAGGAAGTATCAAAGTATCACTCCTTTCCACAGTCTTGAAACTTGAGGAGATAGAGAGCCTGAAGCTGCTGCCGCCATTTTGCTACTAGTGTAGGACTAGGGGGAAGGAAAGAAAGATGGTGAGAAACCAAATATTTATGACATCTTTTTGGCTCCAACTCCAGCTGTGCCTGAAGCTTGATATAGCCTACACTCTCCACTTAGATGAACCAATAAATTCTTTTTTTTTAACAAGCCAAGGAACTACAAATTGTCACTTACAATAGAAAGAATGCAAAAATCTATGAATAAGTGAAATGTAACCTATGTTTAAGACCTTTAGAGAAAATGCCTTATATATCAAGATGATCAAAGGTTGGCAAAAATTCTTATCATAATCATAAGAGATTATGAAAGCAGATAAGAATATCTTAAGAGCAGGAAAATAAAATAGATTAAAACACCAGAGGAGTTTCTATGTTATGAGTTCCAATTTGTGAAACACTCAGACATAAATAGGAATATATTAAATTAGAATTAAAAATTATAGTCCCAGACTATCTTAAAGTAATTTCTTTGTTGTGACCAGAAATCTGGTTCCAAGATTTTCTTGTTCTCTTTTGTCTTGAGCTTGTATCTTTCATGAGCCCTGAAATGGCAATTTTACAGATGCATGAATTATAATATTCATGATTTCCATGGCATAGTAATTGTACTCAGTTATTATAATTTTCATTGACACAAAAGTAACAGACTCCTGGGACTTGCTCAGTAGAACTTAAGACTGTTGCTAGGCACCTCACAAAAGTGATTTTCCTCTTTGTGGGAATTGAAGATTTTGACCTTGTATAACTTTTGCCTTTGGAAGTTAAATTTTACTGACCTTGTCTTCTATGGACCCATTTATTTTTTGTTTTTAGTTTAACTCCAGTATAGTTATCATACAGTGTTATATTAACTTCAGGTATACAACATAGTGATTCAACAATTCCATACATCACCCAGTGCTCATCACAAGTGCACTTCTTAAACTTCATCCCCTATTTGATCCATCACCCCCTTCACCTCTCCTCTGGCAAACATCAGTTTGTTCTCTATAGTTGAGCCTATTTCTTGGTTTGTCTCTTTTTTTTTCTTTTGTTTGTTTGATTTCTTAAATTCCACATTTGAGTGAAATCATATGCTATTTGTCTTTCTTCCTCTGACTTATTTCACTTAGGCTTATACTCTCTAGTTCCATCCATGTCATTGCAAATGGCAAGATTTCATTCTTTTTTATGAGTGAATAATATTTCATTTTATATATATGTGATATATATATATATGTGATATATATATATATATATATATATATATATATATATCACATCTTCTTTATCCATTCATCTATCTATGGACACTTGGGCTGCTTCTATAATTTGGTTGTTGTAAATGGCACTTCTATAAACTTAGGGGTGCATGTATCCCTTTGAATTAGTGTTTTTGTATTTTGGGGGTAAATACCCAGTAGTGTGATTACTGGGTCATTGGGTAGTTAGATTTTTAACTTTCTGAGGAACCTCCATACTGTTTTCCACAGTGGCTGCACCAGTTTGCATTCCCACCAACAGTGCAAGAGGGTTCCTTTTCCTCTACATCCTTGCCAAAACCAGTTGTTTCTTGTGTTATTTTAGCCATTCAGACAGGTTCGAGGTGATATCTCATTGTGATTTTGATTTGCATTTCCCTGATGATGAGTGATGTTGAGCATCTTTTCATGTCTGTTGATCATCTGTATATCTTCTTTGCAGAAATGTCTGTTCATGCTTTCTGACCATTTATTAATTAGATTGTTTGGTTTTTGGGTGTTGAGTTGTATAAGTTCTTTATATATTTTAGATACTAACCCTTTACCTTCTATGGACCCGTTTATTAAAAATTCACCAAAGTGTGGGGCTGCCATGACTCAAAAGAATGGATCCAGTAGAAGAAAATCTACAGATATCTAATGAGTACCCATCATATACAAGACAATATGCTAGGCACACTCAGAGGCTTAAGGCATGGTTCTTGTTCTCATAGAGCTTGGAAACTTGTGGCAGAGGTAGGACATTTCATGAAAAGTCAAATATCAATATAAAGCAGTATATAATAAGGGATAAAAAGAACTGTGCAAACAATAAGAAATTAGATGCTGGAAGAGCAAGAAATCAGTGTAACATAGAATGCCTTGAGGGTAGGTACAAGTAAATGGGCAGAAAAGAAGTAAAGAGCTCTTCAGGCACAAAGATCTTCATAAACAAACAGAGGGGGAAAGATGTTGGTAGGTAACTGTTTTATAGAACAGTCTTCTGAAGCAATGATTCCTACAGAGTTTTAGTTGGGGAGGGGAGAGCTTGAGAAGATTAGAAGTCATTAAATGACAACCTACAAAATTTAGTCTTCACCTTGTAGGAAATGAAGTATTAAAGACTGCTGAAGATTAAGTCAATGGAAATGGACCATCTCCTCCTCACTATCAAAGCCCTTATAGCTAGTAACATGAGAGCCTGAACTTGGTTTGTGTGTGAAATAAACTTTTTGTTGATCAACACAGTATAAAATGAGGAGTGAGAAATTGGAGAGGTAAGGACTGAGTCGTAGGAAATTGGGGCATTGTACTGACAAAACTAGATTTGCACCTTACTGTAGCTGCCATGTGGAAATTAGATTTAACAAGGATGGGACTAAAAGAAGCCCAGATAGAAGGCCTTTGCAAAGAGTTCATGAGGGCCTATCCTAAAGTGGTGACCATAGGATTGGGGAGAAGAAGATAGGTTCAAGGGATATTTAGAAGCCACATTGTTAGGACTTGATGATTATCACTGACTGTCAGGGGTGATGAAAAGGGAAGATTCTAGAATGACTCCCAGATTTCTGACCTGAGGGGATGAGGTTGTAAGTGGAACCATTAACCAGGATACAGGAAGTCGTGTAGCTTTGGGAGAGGAAAACGCTGGGTGAGTGTTGCATATTGTGTAATCTAGGATTTGCTGGCTGCAAGTAATGGAAAGCCATGTCAAACTACCTTAGGCGACTGACTTCATGGTTCATAAAAACAGATGATGGAAAGGTATAGGTAGCAAAGTCTTCACAACTAAATCTAAAATCATCAGGACTTGCTCTCTGTCCTGCCCTCTCTCTCTTCTCTTCTTCATTGCTCTCCCTCTCTACTTGGCTTCTACCTGTAGTTAGGGCTCATTCAAGGCATTCCAAGTGGCAAGGGACATGTCTGCCAGCAGTTCTAGAATCTAAAAAGAAAGAGAGCAGGGGTGCCTGGGTGGCTCAGTCAGTTAGGTGTCCAACTTCGGCTTGGGTCATGATCTCTTGGGCTCTGTGCTGACAGCTCGGAGCTTGGAGCCTGCTTCAGATTCTGTGTCTCCCTCTCTCTGCACCTCCCCTGCTTGCACTCTGTGTCTCTCTCGCTCTCAAAATAAATAAACATTAAATTTTTTTTAAAAATAAAGAGACCTACAGCTTCCACTGCTGCATTGAAAAATCCCAGGAAAGAGACACAAAGGGATAAAAGAATGAATGAAATAGTCTAAGTCCCTGGTGTTGAGAGATTATAGTCATAAAAACACAGAACCTTGAAGCCATCTCCAGTACCTCCAGAGGGTTGAATCCTGGCACATATTAAGAGTTCAATAAATGCTTGTTAAATCAAAAGAAGAATAACGGCACTTTTCATGAGTAAGATCATTTATGAAATAGTGTGGTTGCATACATTTTGTCTATTGCATAGAATAGACCAAGGCAGTCTTCTGTCCCCACACCCAGTTCATGTGCCAAAATATTACACATAGGCAGAATTTTTTAATAGAAGGGCCAATTTCTGTCTGTAATCATACTGCACTCCCAACGCTTGGGAGAGCTCCTTCTAGCTACAAGAGTTAGAATACGTGTTAGGCCTCTCATCAAAAAACTCCTTCCTACCCACCACGACCACCACTGCTATTATCACCATTGAGATTTTGCCAACTCACCCTCAATAATATTATCTACCCCATCCCCAGTTAGAAAGAATGCTCAAAGCCCTAGCAGAGCACTTCTAAAGACCATAAAACAGACTTTAAACTATCACAGTAAAGGCTGGTTTCTTTTCATAATTGAGTTCCTGGAAGGACACACTCAACAGTTATAAACAAAAACAAAAATCAGCTCGCAGACCTACGTAGTGTATCTTCAGTATTGGAGCACATGACACTTTTCACCTTTTGTCCGAATCCCAATATATTTATTTAGCTTTATTCTATTTTTATTTAGTTTTATGTCTGTAGGCTGGCAGCAACACTTATTGAGGGCTACTTTATTATGCACAATAAATACCATACTAAACACCAAAGGATATATAAAAGCAGCCAGGTTTCCCCAGAGCACAATCAAAAGAGTGACAAGAATAGCAAGTATTTGCTAAATCTAGATCAGACCCCTCCATCTCAGTCTCTGGATTCCAATGCCCCTGAACCTCTTCCTTCTGATCCTAGGGGACCCCACACAGATTCATAAATGGCCATGATCCTTTTTCTCCTGCTTTACAGTGGCTTCCAGTTCATTCATCATTATAAAAGGGTACCTGCTTTCCCTGTGCCACTATCACACTTCCTGTCATCACCAGGTTGGTGCAGGCTTGGCTATAGCTACACATTTATTTTGTTCTGGCTGAACAGTGGAATGCCACACACACACACACACACACACACACATCCGTGATGTACTCTATTACCAGGCTACCATATAACTCTACTCCCAGACTCCATTTCATAGAGAACTCTAAAGATTTGGTTCTTTGTTCTACTTGCTTTTTATTATAACCCTCCTGCCAACAACTCTGGCACTTGTCTGTAGAAACTACCTTCACAGTATACCACTGTTAAAATCTCTAGGGGCTTGGCCAGCGGACCTTCTGGAAACCTTCACCCTTACCATCCCTAAGCCTCCTGCCTTCCTAGCATTGGCCATGGACTTGTACCAAGTTGATACACAC
The DNA here is from genome assembly GCA_028646485.1 of Cryptoprocta ferox. Lineage (NCBI taxonomy): Eukaryota > Metazoa > Chordata > Mammalia > Carnivora > Eupleridae > Cryptoprocta > Cryptoprocta ferox. The sequence continues at coordinate 65,062,503 of CM053566.1, read as the reverse complement.
CCTCTCCCCACTCAAGTATGTTATTTCCCTTTTGGGTGCCCACTGTAAGGGGGCTCCTGGTTTCTCTAACAGCTCAGAAGTCTTGGGTCTGGAGCGGGGTAGAGTGGGCTATGCCCCCTCAAAGGGGCCCACACCAGGCTGGATTCATAGCAAACAATTTAGGCCTCTGCCCCTGGGATTCCCTCTACACAAAGACAATTTATGGTCAACTGTTTGGAACTCAGAGCCATTTTCCTAAGGAAACAACCTAAAAGGAGTATGTAGGTACCCAGGAGAACTCACAAAAGCTCATTTGACTCACTTACCTCATCTGGAGTTCTAAATGTACTCTAGAACCTACCTAACAGCACACCACAGTTCTACGGTTTCTATGGAAAAATGAGCTCTGACTTCCAGCCGTGAACATACCTCTGCCTCTGCCATCGGCAGGGACAGCCCAGCATTCACCTTCTGTAGCCTGCCAACCCAATGGTAGGGAAATGCCAGCAGCCTAGAGTGTTTTATTTTTAAGAAAGGGGTTAGGGGGAGGGGGATTCAGGGAGTGAGGGGGAACCAGACTGTAGAGGATGGAGAGTTGGGGTGGAGGGTGGAAGAGCCCAGCAGCCTCTGGGTTTTAGGGTCTTCCAGAGACACGGGCTGCTCCCCTGAACTTGGCCCTACAAGAGATGGCTGGTCTATACTACAGCATGCCTGCTACAGAGAGCAAGAGAGTGGGGAGTGGCAGCGGAAGAGGGGGTAGGAGCTAAGGAAAACGTGTCTGTGGTCTTGTAGGTTTCTAGGTGAGGTCAAATAAGGAGTTAAAAATAAAAACTAAAGCCAGATCGGTATTGTGATTGATACTATGTTTGTTGAGGTCAGATCAAATTTAATACCTATATCATAGCTTTCTGAATGACGCAGCCCACAGAAATATTTAATGTTTATAAGTCTCAGACAGACATGGGAGAACATTTCACCTCTATGTCCACTCTCTCTCTCTTATTTACACGTTAATTAATACTTGGCTTCTGTGGAATCAGGGTAAATCTACTTGCAAATAAAAAAAGTTAAGTGCGGAGAAAACAAGTATGAGCCTCTATTTTATTTCCTTGGATCTGTTTGAAAGACCAAGGGAAAAAAAATGTTTTCCTCAGTTGTGAAGTAGGGAAAGGGGTGCAGAAGGTTTCCTTACAGGAGTCCCCCGTTATCTGCAGGGAATAGGTTCCAAGACTCCCAGTGAGTGCCTGAAAGCACAGATAGTATTGGACCCTGTGTGTTTTTTCTCTACATACATGCCTAGGATAGTGTCTTATTTATAAAGGAGGCCCAGTAAGAGACTAACAATAACTAGTAATAAAAAAGAACCATTATAAAGTAATGTAATGTAATAAAAGTTACGAGAATCTCTCTCAGTTGCCCTGTACTCACCCTACTTGTGATGATGTTAGATGAGAAAATGCCTCTGTGATGAGAAGTCAGGTGAGGGACGCAGTACTGTGACGCAGCGGTAGGCGACCACTGACCTTCCACCATTTGTCAGCGGGAAGACCATCTGCCTCTATTTGGCTGTTGATGGGGCGGAAACCAAGGAAAGAAAAACCCGCAGATAAAGGGGGAGTGCTGTATTTTTAATAGCTCCTGGAAGACTCAAAAAAGTAAAAATTTTTTTAATTTATTTATTTTGAGAGAGAGTGTGTGAGCAAGTGGGGGAGGGTCAGAGAGAGAGAGAGAGAGAGAGAGAGAGAGAGAGAGAATTCCAAGCAGGCTCCGTGTTGTCAGCACAGAGCTCGATATGGGGCTTGAACCCACAAACCATGAAATCATGACCTGAGCCAAAGTCAGACCCATAACCGACTGAGCCACCCAGGTGCCCCAAAAAAGTAAATCTTAAATGACAGTAGTAATATGTAAATAGGGTTTTTTTATTGCAAGCATGAATTTATTTTTTGTAGGTTTTTTAATTTTTAATTCCAGTACAGTTAATCAGGTGTACAATATAGTGATTCAGCAACTCCATTCATTACTCTCTGCTCATCATGCTAAGTGTGCTCTTTAATCCCCATCACCTATCTCACCCATCCCCCCACCCAGTGAATGGATTTAAATAAGTGTTGTTTTCTCTTACTTAAGTCCACTCTCTTATTCTCCTTTTTTTAAAAGTTTATTTTGAGAGAGAGCACATTCAGGAGGAGGAGCAGAGAAGGGGTGTGGAGAGAGAGGAGAGAGAGAATCTCAAGCAGGCTCTGCGCTGTCAGTGCAGAGCCCAATGCAGGGTTCAAACTCACGAACTGTGAGATCATGACCTGAGCTGAAATCAAGAGTCAGACGCTTAACTGTCTGAACCACCCAGATGCCCCTCTTATTCTACATTTTAGATATTATGATGGCAAACTACTTTCACATGACCACATATCAGAAGTGAAAAAATGAAAAAGATGGTTTAGAAAATTTACCAAATTCAGGAAAGGTTGCATCCGATGGGATATTTTACATGCCAGAATCCTAGTAGCTTTGGTAATGGATTAAACAGATTAATAGTTCCATAACCTCTTAGAGTCAATCAATGCAACAATCTCTTCTGAGACATTATGTACTAAACAATGTGGTGTGTGACATGGAGACAGACACACCAAAGCACACTGTACAGTCCCATCCCCTGTGGAGTTTCTATGTCTTTATTCAATTTCCATGTTTGACAAAGTAGAGATCTCTGCTTTACATAGAATCAACTCCCAAACCAAGTTGGCTCTTGCTATCTGAAAGGAGAGAAGAGGTGAGCTCTGGGAGATGGCTATTATTTGAGTAGACTGAAAATTCACTTCAGAGAGCCCCAGTAGGTCAAGTTAAGCCCTCACAAGAGACGGTGAGGAAACTGGCCTGCTCGAAGCAGGGAGGGGTGGAAACAACTGGGAAGCAATGAAAGAGGAGATGGTGTTTGGGAAGATGGTCCTGCCAGGGATGTGGAGGTGGGTGGGAGGAAAGTCACTAATTGTGAGATCACTGCCTTCTCTAAGGGGGAGATAGGAGGGTGTGTGGTAGCATGAAAATGAAGAGACACGAAAGAAGGCGTGTCAACAGATATAGTGATGTAATACACAGCTCATTAGACTAAGAAGGGGACAATGTGTTTCCCTTTTAAAACTCTAACTTTGGGTCTTCTCATTTCTCTTGAGCCATTTTCTCTCCACCTTTCTGTTTTATGTCTCTTTAAATTATTATAAAAGTGCACATATTTGATTTTGGAAAATTTGAAGAATATAGAAAAAATATAAAGAAGGCATTGAAAAGCACCTCTTCTCTCACTGTCCAGTGATGGTTTGAGTGAACCATTTTGGTGTCACCTTTATCGGTGACTTTAGGAGCCATTATTAAGTGGGGTGAGCTAGGTTGAATACCAAGATAAAACAGCTTGATTTTCTCCATCCTCAGCCCTTGGCCAGGATGCAGGTGGAGCCACAGCTGTCCAGTCACTTTCAGACATCAGAACCCTTGCATGTGCAGAAATGAAAAAGTCCCATGTGATCTACATCAAGGCAATACTGCTCTCTCCCATGAGCCCAGTCCTTTCTGGACCTCGGGGACTGGGAGCTGAGACGGAGGCAATGGCCTGGTCTTTCCTACTCCTTGTCCCACCGCGGGGATCCCATGGGAAAATCCACATGCACTTATCCCAAAGGTAAAACCAAAGCCGGGGTCCCACTGCTGCCCCTCCCCCCCTTCTCTGCCCAGCCAACCTCTCACTATCAGATACCTCCAGGACAATATCAGACACCAGGTTCTATTCCAAAAAGCACACTCTAACCCTATAAATTCACTTCAAATAATTCGTTCTAAAGAAGAAGAAGGAAAAGAAAAATTAAAGTACTAGGTTTCTTTAATTTTTCTTTTTGTTTTTAAAATTTATACTAAATAATGTGAGACTGTGTCTTAAACCCTTTCTTGAGAATGTGAGGATACCATTATCAATTATTTTCAGCTTTGGGCTTTGACAAAAAATTCAATAGAAAAATTTCATTTCACATCCTAATACATGTATACACACACACACACATAAAATAATAATAATAATAATTGGAACTGGGGTGCCTGGGTGACTCAGTTGGTTAAGCGTCTGACTTCAGCTCAGGTCATGATCTCACAGCTCATGAGTTCAAACCCCGCATCGGGCTCTGTGCTCACAGCTCAGAGCCTCCTTCCGATTCTGTGTCTCCCTCTCTCTCTCTCTCTGCCCTTCTCCCACTCGCAATCTCCCTCACTCAAAAAGAAATAAAACATAAAAAAATAATAATAATAATTGGAACCACATCACATCATTTTACATCCCACTTGCTTTCCATTAGTATCATATGGTGAGTATTTCCCATGTCAAGAAAGACTTTTCCAAAAATGTGATTTTTATTGGCTCATAATTTTTTATTATATGACTGTCCATTTTTTATTAATTATTCAACCATCTCCCGATCAGACATTTACAATTAGGCCAATATAATTATCACTGCAATAAACATTCTTGCATGTAACCTTGTTCACATCTTTGATTATATCCTTAGGATAATTCCTAGAAGGAAAATGTTTCAATCAGAGGGTATGGAAATTTTTAATGCTCTTGATACATAAAGCAGAGAAAACCCTTCAAGAAAAGTGGAATAGCTACCCCCACCTCTAAAATAATAATAATCATAAATCATAAATAAATTAAAAAGGTTCAGTCCGTTGAACGTCCAAGTTTGGCTCAGGTCATGATTTCACAGTTTATGAGTTTGAGCCCCACATCAGTCTCTGCTGTCAGCCAGGAGCCTACTCCAGGTTCTCTGTCTCCCTCTCTGCCCCTGCCCCCCCAAAAATAAATTAAAAAAAAAAAAAGGACATCTGGGTGGCTCAGTTAGTTAAGCGTCCAACTCTTGATTTTGGCTCAGGTCATGATCTCATAGTTCATCAGTTCAAGCCCCGCCAATGCGGAGCCTGCTTAGAATTCTCTCTCTCTCTCTCTCTCTCTCCCCCTCCCCTACTCACATGCTCTGTCTAAATAAATAAAAAAATAAATAACTTTTAAAAAAGTCTTTCCTGATTATCTCACAAAAATAGTTTTTTCAAAATAACTAAAATATGCTTCTCTCTGGGGCACCTGGGTGGCTCAGCTGGTTAAGCGTCTGTTTTCAGCTCAGGTCATGAACTCGTGGTCTGTGGGTTCAAGCCCCACATCAGGCTCTGGGCTGACAGCTCAGAGACTGGAGCCTGCTTCGGATTCTGTGTCTCCCTCTCTCTCTGCCCCTCCCCTGCTCATCCTCTGTCTCTCAAAAATAAATAAACATTAAAAATTTTAAAAAATATGCTTCTCTGCTATCCATTTAATTATTATTGTCTTTTATGCCCATGTAATGTTTTAACTTTTGACCATATTGTAAACTAGATTTTGAGCCTCTTGAGATCAAGTCTATGCCTTATACATCTTGGTATTTCCACATGCATAGTTCAAGGCCTTATAAGAAGAAATTAATCAATACTTGTTGGTCCATGTGTGTCTCCTTCAACCTGCTGTATTAGGAGACGTAAGAATTCTTAAAGATTTTCCCTCTCTTGGCAAAATATTAGTTCCATGTTAAGCCTTTCAAATCTTTGGCCTTTCTTATTGGGATCAGTGATTCTCATGAGTGAAGATAATATCAACTGTAAAATCCTGAGATTGTAGATAAATTTATTGGGAAATTTTCACTAGCATATATGCAGTTTACCTCCTCATAAACATGCAAAGGGAACTTGCTACTACATTCCAGAACACTGCGGGAGGTGTTATTGATACGTCTTAGTTCATAGCATCTAAAGAGACAGGAAATCCTTTTTAAAGGACATTACATTAAAATTTTTATCCATTACTACTCACTTTCTAGTAGATTTTACAATATCATTTGATATAATAAATTAGCAGTTATGGGGAGACACAATATTTTTGAGGAATATGGAGAAACCATCTAAAGATTGTTTTATTTGGGAGGTTCAGAGCATCTGCTTCAACTGGCATTGCTTTGAAAATTTGTAAGAAACTTTGGAGATGATACATGTTTACAATTTGCATCCACATTGTTACTAACACAATAGCCTGTTAAATCCCTTGCCATGAATGTGAACAGACTGCAGGCCGTCCACATTACTTACCAAGGGGGAAACAGACATTATTCACAAATTTTAATTGCTCCTATGGCACCAACAGTCTGAAAACAAAACCTAAAAATGTAGCCTTGGGGAAGTTTTGCTGTGCTATGACTTTAGTGCAAACCTGACCACAGGGACCAATGCCTCTATCACAATTATGCAGGGACCAGAATAAAATAAGCTTATCGTTTCAACCCACGTCCTAGGGGACAGTTGGCATATTTTAAAACTCATCCTATCCACTGCAGACTCAAAAACTCCTACACTTGACCCAAAATAAAGAAATCAGAGATTAGATTAATATGGAAAGTATATTTCATGCTCATCCTTGAGAGGAGTTTCTCCTGATCAAGGTCCAAACATGCTACTAAATACTGGAAGAAAAAATGGAATAAAAATAAATAATAAATAATAAATATAATAAATATATAAATATAATATATAAAATAATAAATAAAAAATAAAAATATGGGAAAAATTCCATATTCTTCTTATCTCGAGAAATTAATCCTCTAGTATTGCAAAATGAATATCAAATTTATTTCCAAAGTTGAATTATTGTAAAAGATAATTTTAAGAATAATTTTTAAGAAAAAATCTTATCAAAAAATTTTAAGAAGAGCTAAAGTATTAAGAGGCTTTTTGTTTTTTGTATCTGTTCTTCCCAACTAAGAGTCATTTATATTCCCTCAAAGACCACTGTTCTGTGGGAGAGGGCTTAGCAGAGATTGACAATTAAGTGCTAAGCATGAGAGGAACCAGCCAATAGGCTGCCTGGAAAATTAGGCTGATCTACCTCCCTAAAGCTAAGAGTTAGGGGGTTGCAAAGCTGACGAGAAGGATGACCAGTAGGGATGGTGAGAAACACCGAATCAGAGAAGAACCACCAAAGAGGCTACCAATGATCATGAGACCCAAAAATATGTGTCCCAAACCCGATCTGACGGCAGCTCTCCTCACTGATGGAATCACCATCGTTCTGATTGCCACGGAGTCAGCTGGCACCGTCCTCAAAAATATGTCCTGAATCCTACTGCATCTTATGACCCTGCTCTTATCAGTGCCTCTTATAGGCAAAGTTCTCAACACCTTTGAAAACATCGCTTCTCTGCTTAATAACCCAGCAATGGTTTCTCATTCCACACAAAGCGAAGCTAAAGTTCTTTAAATGGCCTTACAAAGCTTTGGCTCATCTGCTCCAAACTGAGACCTTCACTCTAGATGTGCTGCTCTTCCTGGCTTGTTCTTCCCCCAGATTTGCACTTGGGGGACTTCTTAACCTCCAAGTCTTTGCTCAGACATCTCCCTCTCAATTAGGCCTACCCTGACAACCAATTCAAAACTGCACCATGCCCCAGGACCTTGCAGTCCATACAATCCTTACTCTATTCCACTCTTGTTTCTTTTTTATAGTATGATCACCTTCTAACACACTATGTAGTTTATGTATTACATTTGTTGTTTATGTTTTTATGTTCCCTCCCCCCCATAAAATGTGTAAGTTCTTCAGGAACAGAAATCTTTCTTTTGCTCACTAATGCATTCCAAATACCTTCAAGCACCTGGGACATGAAGAAGTTAAATAATTATTTTTTGAATGAATGAATGAATGAATGACTCTATATTTTATCAGTAAAGAAACTGAGGCACAGACAGGATAAGCAATTTGTCAAGCTGAAAAGTAGCAAACTCCCCTTTGTTTGGTACATATTTCCCACTGTCTTCAGAAGACACATTCCATGGGTTAGAACTTGGTAGAGATGCTGAGTTCTGAATGGATGAACCTCCAAAGTTATGAAAACCAACATTACACAATAATTAAATTTTAAAGACAGGCAGACAATTAGAAATACAGTAGAATAAGAGTCGACCTAAATGCTGCTATCCAAAAATAAGGGCAAAAATGAAAGAAGAATGTAATTGTTTACATGTTCATCCATCAAACTTCTTTACACAGTTTGAGTATTTAAACTTATAAACTTATAATCATAAATTTCTAATACAAATCATGTTGTTTCCTTGCAACATCATTGTGTAATCAGATTTCCTTTCCAGCCTTATGAAGACATTCCCTTTAGCAGCTCTATCAATTAATATTTACTTACTTATTCCAGATTCATTTCAATATTTTTTCTTTCCCTGTTTACAGCTTGCATTTTGCTTCCTTCTTCTGTTTTGCTGTTTTATGTATTTTACACCAATCTGCCATAGCTTATCTTTGTGTTAACTCTTTAGTTAGCCAATGAAACTTTTTCTCCCTTTTTCAACTTCTTGGTGCCTATATGTCATTTTTTTCTGACTTTACTTTTTTTGTAATAACTACTCCTTTACAGTGAGACTTTTAAACCAGCTCCATATAAAGTTGGGGATAAATTCTGCTTGTTTGCCTTTTGAAAAAACAGACATTTGTTATTGAGATAGTCTTCCCTTTTGGGTTTTCTACTAACTTCCTGTTTATATTTGACAATTCCATCTAAATATTCTTCCTTTCTGGAGCACTTGGGTAGCTCAGTTGGTTAAGCATCAGACTCTTGGTTTCAGTTCAGGTCATGATCTCATGATTCATGGTTTGAGCCCTAAGTCAGGCTTCATGCTGACAGCCTGAGGCCTGCTTGGAATTCTGTTACCTTCTCTCTCTGCCCCGCCCCTGCTCATGCAAGCACATGTACAAGCACTTTCTCTTTCTCAAAATAAATAAACTTTAAAAATAATAATAAATACACATTCTTCCTTTCCAATCTGCATATCTTTTGTTTCTTTCTCTTGCTTTATCGCTCTGGTTAAAACTCCCAGTTCTATGTTAAATAAGAACGCTAAGAGTAGACATCTTTGCCATGTTCTCAATCTTAGAGGAAAAGCATTCAGTCTTTCACCATTAAGTAAATTGTCAGCTATAGGCTTTTTTGCAGATTTTCTTTTTTTTATATTAAAAACTTTTTTAATGTTTATTTATAATTTTAATTTTTTTAATGTGTATTTATTTTTGAGAGAGAGAGAGAAAGAGACAGAGTGTGAGCAGGGGAGGAGCAGAGAGAGAGGGAGACACAGAATCTGAAGCAAGCTCCAGGCTCTGAGCTGTCAGCACAGAGCCCCACGCCCCACAGAGCCCTGTTCATCTATGAACGGTGAGATCATGACCTGAGCCAAAGTTGGATGCTTAACTGACTGAGCCACCCAGGCTCCCCTAGATTTTCTTTATCAAGTTAAGGATATATCCCATTATTCCTAGTTTTCTGAGAGTTTTTATCACAAATGGGTATTGAATTTTGTGATATGCTTTTTTTGCATCAATTGAGAGGATACCAAAATTTTTAGACTGTTGATATGGTAGATTACATTTATTGGCTTTTTCATTGAGATATAATTAACATGTAACATAATGCACATATTTAAAGTGTGCAATTCCATGGCTTTTAAAATATTCACAAGAGTTTTTTAATTTTTTTCAATGTTTATTTATTTTTGAGAAAGAGAGAGACAGAACATGAGTAGGGGAGGGGCAGAGAAAGAGGGAGACACAGAATCCAAAGCAGGCTCCAGGCCCTGAGCTGTCAGCACAGAGCCCGATACGGGACACTCAAATCCACAAATCATGAGATCATGACCTGAGCCAAAGTTGGACGCTTAACCAACTGAGCCACCCAGGTGCCCCTAAAATATTCACAAGATTTTAAACCATCACCACTAATTCCAAAACATTTCGTCACCCCAAAAAGAAACTCCATACCCTTCAGCAGCCATTCCCTTTCTCCCCACTCCCTAGTCCTTGGCAGCTACTAATCTGTTTTCTGATTTTATGTATTTTCCTATTCTGGATATTCATTTAAATGGAATGATACAATATGTGGCCTTTTGTGACTGACTTCTTTCACTTAGCAAAATGTGCTCAGGGTTCCTCTGTGTCATTCTTTTTAATGGCTGAATAATATTCTATGGGATGGATATAGCATATTTTGTTTATCCATTCATCAGCTGATAATATCTGGGTAGTTTTCACTTCTTAGCCATTATGAATAATGCTGTAATGAACATTCCTGGCAAGTTTTTGTGTGAACATATGTTTTCCATTGATGGATTTTAAATATTGAACCAGGTTTAAATAACTGAAACAAATTCCACTTGGTGGTAGGGATGTATGTATACTTCTTTTTATATGTTGCTAGATTTGATTTGATAAAATTTTGTTGAGATTGTTATGTTTGTATGTATGAGAGATTTTGGTCTATAGTTTTATTTTGTTTTCTTTGTATTGTCTTTGTCTGGTTTTAGTATCTGTGCTGCCATAATAAAATGACTGTGAAGTATTTCTTCCTCTTCTATTTTTTGGAAGAGACTGCATACAATTAGTCTTAATTCCTCCTTAAATATTTAGTAGAATTCTCCAGTGAAATCATCTGGTCCTGGAAATCTCATTTTTGGGAGCTTTTCAATTACAAGTTCAATTTTCTTACCAAGAAACAGCCTCTCAACTATAGAGAACAAACTGATACTTACCAGAGGGGAGGTGGGTGGAGGATGGGGGAAATAGGCGATGGGGATTAAGGAGTGCACTTGTGATGAGCACCGGGTGTTGTATGGAAGTATTGAATCACTAAATTGTATACCTGAAACTAATGTAGCACTGTATATTAACTAACTGGAATTTAAATAAAAACTAAAAAAAAACCCAAAAAACAAAAACAAAAAACGAGTTTACTTTTAACTATTACAGGATATTTAAATTGTCTATTTCATATTGGTTGGTAGTTGGTAGTTTGTGATTTTTGAGGAATTGGTTCATTTCTTTTAAGTTGTTGTGAACATGAACAATGTTTGTAGTATTCTTTTTATCCTCTTACTGGCTGTAGGATCTGTAGTGATGTCCACTATTTCACTGCTGATATTGGTGATCTGTATCATCTCTGTGACTCTTGCTAAAGCTGAATCAATTTTATTTGGGTTAATTTTACTCTTTTTTTTTTAAGATAGGCACTTAGGTTTCTTATCTGAGACCTTTTCTCTTTTCCAACAAAAGCATTTAATGCCATAAATTATTCTGCTTTAGCTGTGTCCCACAAATTTTAATGTTGCATTTTCGTTTTCATTCCATTCGATATATTTTTTAAATTTTCCCTTAAGACTTCCTCATTGATCTATGGATTGTTTAGAAGTGTGTTATGTAATTTCCATGTATTTCAAATTTTTTTATTCTCTGTTATTGATTTCTAGTCTGATTCTATTATGGTCAGAGAGTGTACTCTATATGATTTCAGTTCTTCTAGATTTGTTGAGATTTTTTTTTCAGAGCCCAGGATATGGATGTGAAAGTTTCATGGGCAGTTGACAAAAATGTGTATTCTGCTGTTGTTGGGTAGAGTACTCTATAAATATCAATGAGATCCTCTTGGCTAATGGTATTATTCAGTTCTTCCACATTTTTTTTCTTATTTCTTTGGCTAACAGTTTTCTCAATTGCTGAGAAAGGAGTGTTGAAAGCCCCAACCCTTTCTTTTTTAACTATAATGTGGATTTGTCTAATTCTCCTTTCAGCTTTATCAGTTTTTTTGTCTTTCACATATTTTGAAGCTCTGTTGTTTGGTGCATGCACTTTGAGGACTGCTGTGTCATCTCAGTGGGTTGGTCCTTATATAAGTAAATATTATTAGGTTCTGTGCTACAAGTGGGATCATCCCAGGCAGTTTGTGACCAAAGCATACCAGTATTCAAACTAAATATTGTCAATGGGCAAAACAGGTTTAAAAACATTCTTAATAGACTTTTTTAAGTTTATTTATTTATATCGAGATAGAGAGCATGAGCAAAGGAGGGGCAGAAAGAGAGGGAGAGAGAGAATCCCAAGCAGGCTCCGCACTGTCAGCGTGGACCCCCACACAGGGCTTGAACTCACAAACTGAGAGATCATGACCTGAAGCCAAAACCAAGAGTTGGATGCTTAACCAACTGAGCCACCCAGGTGCCCCAAAAGACTTTATTTTTTAAATCATTTTTCGGTCACCACAAAACTGAGCAGAAAGTATACCCTGACTCTACACACACAGAGCTTCTCCCTCTATCATCCTGCACCAGAGTGGTATATTTGTTACAACCAGTCAAACTCCACTGACATATCATTATCGCCCAAACCCATTAGTTCACATTAGAGCTCACTCTTGGTACTGTATAGTTTATGGGTCTTGATAAATGTATGACATGTATCCACTATTATAGTCACATACAGGATAGTTTTTCACTGCCCTAGAAGTCCTTCTCTGTGCTCTTTCTATTGATTTCTCCCTTTTCCTTAATGCCTGGTACCACTGATCATTTTACTGTCTCCTTACAAACTGGAGGTTTTTGACCTCGACATTTATACTAGTTAAAATGGGTTAACCACTCTAACAAATGTACACAAAAATATCTAATACTTCAAATTCAACAAAACCATTTTTCCTCTCACATAAGTCTAAAACATGTATATATGATCAGAGGGCACCTCTCCTCCATGTGGTGAGTCAGACTCCTCTCTCTTGTGGCTCTGACATCTTTAACATGTGGCTTCATGGGCATCTCACTCATCTACATCACAGATGGGAAAGGAATGTGGAATATAATGTGTAAGGGATTTTTAAGGGCTTGTAAAGGAAATGGTGTAAAACTCCTCTCAACTGCAGTAGAGGCCAGTAAATGGGCTCAGGAAGAAGAGAAAATGGGCTTAGTGACCATCTCACCAGTCTGTGTCACAAGTCTTAGGAACCTTTACTAAAGGGGGTCCATGGATAGACTTTAGGGGGTTGTTTAAGCATTCAGAAGACATATGCAAAATGTTGCCTTCAATTGCATTTTACAAGGGAAAATTGCAATTTCTTAGGGAGAGAGAATGACCAGCCCTTTCTCAATTTGGAAAGTATGCTGGGAGAAGTCAAATTTAAACTGAGGCTTAACAATAGCTAGAGGTAGGAGGGTAAGAGAGAAGGTAAGGGGAATCCGGGCAGAAAGATATCACAAACAGAGGTACAAAGATGGGAGATTGTAACGTGTGTTTGAAATATGGCCGGGGCGCTGGGTGGCTCAGTGGGTTAAGCATCCAACTGCAGCTCAGGTCATGGTCTTACAGTTCACGAGTTCAAGCCCTGCGTCGGGCTCTTGCTGGCAGCTCAGTCTCTGGAGCCTGCTCCAGATTCTGTGATTCCCTCTCTCTCTCTGCCCCTCCCCTGCTCATGCTCTGTTTCTCTCTTTCTCAAAAATAAAATAAACATTTAAATAAATAAATAAATAGATAGATAAGAAAAATGGCCCAAACCTCAGACTAGCTGAAGTACAGAGTTTATTTGGAAGAACATCCATCTAGTCATGCAAGTTATATGGCTCATTTAGGTGCCAGGACCTAGAGTAGACACTGGCTCTTTAAGGGTGAAAACAGAGGAAGAGGGACAATTAAACAACAAGATGTGAATAGTGCTGCTACAGAAATGGAGGATGCAATGAGAGCCTGCTACAAAGACACCAACCTTATGTCTAGAGGATTAGAGGAAGTGATAGATAAGTTGAGGCCTGAAGAACGAGCAGGTGCTAGCTATGAGTGGGCAGAGGAGAGCCATATTTCAGGCCTGAAGGCATAATAAGGTATGTATCATATACATAGGAATGGCTACCAGAAGGCCTCTGTGGCAAAGTGGAAGAATGAAAGAGGAAGAATGGCACGAAATCAAGCTGAAGAGGTAGGCAGGACTCAGATATACAAGACGCTCTAAGTTATGTTAACAGATTAAGATGTTATTCTAAGGACAGCGAGGATTTTAAGCAGGACAGTAGAATAGGTAAACCTGAATTAAAATCATTTCAGCTGCAGCATGGCAAATGAATTAGAGGGCAGCAAGACTGGATAGAAGAATATTGTTTGGGGACTATTGCCATAGTTCATGATGTAAATGATGGTGACCTAGAGTATGAGAATGGTGGTAAAAATGCAGAAAGTTAGATGGATTTGAGAGTTGAGAGGTATAACCCACAGGACTTGATCTTTATAGGACATGCAGGTTAAGGAGAGGTCAAGAATATCTATGAGGCTCTTAGTCAGAGGAACTCAGTAGATAGTGGTGATTTTGAATATGAAGCTAAAAAGTGACTTTCCACTGAGCTTTCATTTAGGGAAGTGGAGCTGAAATTGGGGGTTGAACTTGAATTGCCAAGTGGAGACATCCATAGAACTCAATGGTGAGGTCAGGAATCTGGAAATTGTCAGCAAGGTAACAGAAATCTTAGGAGTGGATACGATTTTAGGTGGAGAGTACAGAGTTAAGCAGAACGCAGCCCGGGACAGATCCTGGATGACGACCCAGGGAAGCAATAGGGACACGGAGCTGGAGAAGAGAACGAGGCAGGACTATGGAACTAGGAAGGGAAGCAGAAGGCAGGCCAAGGGACAAAGTGCTTTTAAGGAGCAGTCAGTGGTGTCAAATCCTGCTGTGGAAAGGTTAAGCTAAGGAAGGATAAACAGTGCTCATTGGATTCAGTGACAAGGTGAGGATAATTTCAAAGAAGCAGCAAGAGCCCATGGGTGCATTGCAGTCTGCTGTAGAGAACAGACAGGGGCGTCTGGGTGGCTCAGTCAGTTAAACATCTGACTTCAGCTCACGTCATGATCTCGCGGCTGGGGAGTTTGAGCCCCATGTTGGGCTCTGTGCTGACAGTTTAGAGCCTGGAGCTGCTTCAGAATCTTTTATGCTCTCTCTCTCTCTCAGAAATAAATATTTAAAAAAAAAAACTTTTTAAAAAAGGAGAGCAGACAACTATTGGAGCAGTGGATTTGGAGAAAAAAGAGTGGTGACAGGAAGGGGTATGCCATTAAGGAACACTTCTTGTTTGTTAATGTAGGAGAGATTTAAATGTGTTTAGGTAACAATTTTGAGCACTTGGAAGAATGACTGACCAGAGGGTGGAAGGCCTGAAATTTCAGTAGGAGACTCGGATCCTAGGCAATCAGGAGCCATTTCCAGCAGGAGAAGGACATGGTCATTGTCGTGCTCTAAAAGACTTATTTTGACCCTGGGTACTGCTGCTCCCACGGGACATCCTATCCTGAAGAAGCTTATCCTGCCTTAAAATGAAGCAGATGTTTAGTTTTGGGTTCTTGATGAGGGTCTCAGTGGCATCTTTCAGTATGCCTTTGGGGGCACTTTTGTGGCATTGCTGCAAAACTGCTGTCTAATAATCTGTTTTCTTGCTAGGACCAACATCTTTGTTAAGCTTTGTTTAGTGTGCAGTTGTTCCAACCTTAAAATCATTACAATTAGACAGGTTTAAAAGGCTAGTTCAGCATTCAGCCTGTCAGTTGATACAATGTAACCAATTCTGTAGGTTCCTCTTTGTCCTGAGATCCTTAAAGCAACTCTTTGGCCCCAGTGTATCAAACTATGTCATAAACAGCAGCAGAAGAATGAAAGAGAAACCCTGCTCAGGGACAAATTAGTGTGTTGTGTGGCTGGGATAGAAAGGATTGGGTTGTTAAGTGAATTTAAATGAAAGAATCCCAAGCATATACTTATAGCGAAAGCAAATCTTAAATTTGCTTCCTAAACAAAATTTAATACAAGACAAATTTAGACCGAAATGGTAAGGTCCGTGAGCTTCAATATCTCCTAACTTGTTCATAAATCACAATATTGATCAAGTATAAATTAAGGCATGAATGTATATATTTGTGTATGGGAACTTAATGAAACCTCATTTATTATGTAAGAATGAAGCAGAAAGCAATTTTTATATTATGAACATGTAAGTTAAACCATTTAGCATTTTTAAAAGCTTAGCTGAGTGGATCTTATCTGTATGAATCTATTCTTCGCATCTCTCCCTCTCAAAAGAAAAATGTCTGGCAAACGATCACTCCCGCTTTTGCTTTGGGTCCTTGGGAAGAGAACTTAGGACCCAGGTATAAGCATCACATGACAACTCCATGGAAAGAGGTGGTAAAAGGAACTTCTGAGAATTTCATTTGTACTTCTACACATTTTCTCCCAATGACCAAAGTATCCTGGGAATGGCCACTGCATGTTTTGAGTTTCTCCCTTGATGAGATTTGCTTTGCTCCATGATCTACCCTTCGAATAATGATTATTGTTTAAACTGAAATGTCAGACAGCAAATGTATAGTATTTGTATATTCTATTGAGTAAATACTGAGTTATACAAGCTATTCACTGGTACATTATTAGGATGTTGTGAAGTAATATGTCCTTGGGGCATATCTCACAAAGGGTGTAGGTGTAATAAATCAGTGAAAATTGTACCTAATTGGGAAGGTAGGGGAGAATATCATTTTTCAGTAGAGTTAATACCAAATTCCTCTGTAAACCCAAAACCACGCCCTAGATCAGTGTTCTCAGTCCTGGCTGAGCTTCAGAAGAACCTGTGTGGCTTTTTAAAAACATGTCCATTCCAGATCTAGTAAATCCAAATACCCAGAGTTTGCCTCTCCCTGCTCTGCATTTACCTTTTTTTAAAAGCCCTTCTTAACTTTGATGTACATCCAGGGTTGAAATCACTGCTCCAAGAGCTTAGATCGACAAATGAGTTAGAGAAGCAACATACAGGGTTATATGAAGTCTAGGGAAACCTTGGAGTAACAGGGACGTTTCAGTGTTAGCTGAAATTCTCTAAGCTTTTGATTGGAGGGGTGGGGTAAATTGAAGGGTTGTGCGGGTGACCGCAAGGGAACAAACAAGAGAAAGAGAAGACATAGTTTATAGCTTTCTCTTGCACTACTGGCTTTGAAACATTCTAGACAATTGAGAAGAGTAGGTGCTCACTTAAAATTCATTCATAAGATCTGAGTTTGAAGCAAGATATCATAAATAAATCCAATGTAGAAAGGGGCCCAAGTTACAATTCAAAAATCAAGAGGTCTAGAGCTCCTAGTACTCAGTACTTGAAATATGGCTAATGTGAACTTAAGTGAGATATTGCTGAGTGTGTAACTGTAAAATAGACACCATTTTCAAAGACTGAACGAACTATAAAACAATTCACTAATAATTTTATACTGATTGTATGTTGAAATGATGTTTTAAACATATTGAATCAAGTCTATTTAACTATTTCTTCTTACTTTTTCTAACGGGGCCACTAGAAACTTTAAAATTACACCATGTTGCTCGCATCTCTGTAGGACAACGCGGGTTAAGATTAACCTGCGGAGACCCAACTGATACCGGGGGTAGGGGGTAGGGGGAATGGCATAGCCTAAGATGCTGGAAAGTAATAGGCTTTGTTTTTAACAAGCCATTTAAAAATAAACCTCTTAGAAAAGACAGCCCGGTGCGGGATCACCCGGGCCATACTGTGGGAAGAGCGTCTTGGAGGAGGAAACAATGACTTAATTCCCTTGAAAAGCCCCAAAGATCTAAAGTTCAGCACATCAAGACTCCCGCTGTAGCCCAGCGGCCTCCTGGCACTGGAAGCCGGGCCAGCCGGCCGTGGGAGGGCCCTGCCCGGAGGGAGGAGTGCTCCCGGGTCGCGCAGGGAAGGCCCAGAAGCCACGCGGCTCAGGAAACCACCCCCGCGGCTGGATAGGAGGACACTTCACTGGCCCCTCCTCCGATGACTCTCCCTAGGCCCTTACCCTGAAAGAAGGAAATCTCGTTCTCAACCTGGGGAAACAACGCCCCCGGTGCCCACGACTACCCCACTCGAAAGCCGCTCACACTGTGCCCAAAAAGACCCGACCCTGATGGGCAAGTGGGACGAGGAAAAAGGGAAAAACCTAGCTGTCCACTACAGCTGCACGCGCCTGCGCAAAAACCTTACTCGGTCCCAGTTTCAGCCTGTTACAGCGCCCCCGTCTCTCCTACTTTCCCCGCCCCCTCCTGGGTACGTCACAATGAGTGACGTGTAAAGCGAACAATCACAGTCCCTCTCCTCGTGAGCCAGTAGGGAGAGGGGAGGGAGGGGAGGGGGGGAGGGGAGAGGACGGAAGGAGAAGGCTTCGGGGACTGGCTTGTCCCGGTCACCCAATCAGAGAGCTCTGGGGAGGAGTGGGGCGGGGCCCGAGAAGTGGGGCTGGGGAAAGGCATTAGAAGGCTGCGGGGAGCAGAGGGCGGGCTCCCAGAGATTAAAAGCAGCCAATCAGAGCGCGCCGGCTTCTTTCGGAGAGCAGCGTGGGGCGTCGCCGCCGCCGCGCGCGCCGGGGGCTGGTTAAGGCCATGAAACAAAAGAAACCCTGAGAGGGGAGCCGCTGCCACCTCCAGCAGCCCGCCCCGCTGCCGTCCCCACCCACCCACCTAGTTACCTACCTCTGCCTCCTTCCTCTGCCCCTCCACTCCGCCCTCTCCAGTCTCCGGGCGGCCCTGGCGCTCCTCGGCCCAGGTCGCCAGCCCCGCCGCCTCCCCAGAGGAAAGGTGTTTGCTCGCTGAGCAGGGCCCGAGCCCTGTCCGCCATGGGGCTCGCCGCCCGCCGCGCCTGACCCGGCCGCCGCCGCCGCCGCCGCCATTGACAGCGCGCCGCCGCGATGCCGAGCGGCAGCTCCGCGGCCCTGGCCCTGGCGGCGGCCCCGGCCCCCCTGCCGCAGCCGCCGCCGCCGCCGCCGCTGCCGCCGCCCGCTGGCGGCCCGGAGCTGGAGGGGGACGGGCTCCTGCTGAGGGAGCGCCTGGCCGCGCTAGGCCTCGAAGACCCCAGCCCGGCGGAGCCCGGCACCCCGGCGCTTCGGGCCGCGGCGGCGGCGGCGCAGGGCCAGGCCCGGCGGGCGGCGGGGCTGTCTCCGGAGGAGCGGGCTCCGCCCGGCCGGCCCGGGGCCCCGGAGGCGGCCGAGCTGGAGCTGGAGGAGGACGAGGAGGAGGAGGGGGAGGAAGCAGAGCTGGACGGAGACCTGCTGGAGGAGGAGGAGCTGGAGGAGGCAGAGGAGGAGGACCGGCAGTCGCTGCTGCTGCTGTCGCCGCCCGCGACCGCCACCTCCCAGACCCAGCCGATCCCGGGCGGGTCCCTGGGGTCGGTGCTGCTGCCCGCCGCCGGCTTCGACGCCCGGGAGGCGGCCGCGGCGGCCGCGGCGGCAGGGGTGCTCTACGGAGGGGACGATGCCCAGGGCATGATGGCGGCGATGCTGTCCCACGCCTACGGCCCCGGCGGCTGCGGGGCGGCGGCGGCGGCCGCCCTAAATGGGGAACAGGCGGCCCTGCTCCGGAGGAAGAGCGTCAACACCACTGAGTGCGTCCCGGTGCCCAGCTCCGAGCATGTCGCCGAGATTGTCGGTCGCCAGGGTGAGTGCTGCGGGGAGGAGGGGAGTCCAGCTGGGCATGGCCCCGGGCGTGGGTGGGGAGCCTAAAGAGATGAGCTCCCGGCCGCAGCATTGAACCCCGGCGAGTCCCCCAGGTCCTTGGCGAAGGGGTCTTCAAGGAACCGTGGGTAGATGAGATGAGAAGATGGGTCACCTTGCGAAAACCCGCGGTATTCCGCTCGTTTTGCATGGTGAAAGGTGTGAAGTTTCTCGAGCCGCCCAATCGGTTGTGTTCACTTTACTCGGGCTGTATTCGTGGAACACCAGGCTGGCGTGGCACCAAAAACCTCAGGGAGGTGGTAAAAGGTCGGGTCGGTTGTGGATTCGGTGTTGGGCACGGAAAGCTGCGAGATTGCAAGTTTGCGCAGCCGACAGTCCCCAGCTGACCTTACAGCAGCTTGTTCCGATGAAGAAATTGACAGAAATGGAGGCTTTGTATAAAGAGCTTAAGTCGAGAGGGAAGGGGATGTTCAAGTGGTGGGTAATCCCATCACCCCCCTCCGCTGTCCAGAAACTTAGCTTTGGAAGAGCAGCCTAACTCTCTGTTGATCTTTTTGTATTCCTTTTGATGCATTTTAACTCTCGAAATGGCACATTGGCTATCTTTTAGAACACTGTAGTGTACACGATGAAGAGAAAAGGGACAGTAAGGTAATTGAGTTAAGGAACTCTATGCGTTTATACAGTTTTCAGTAAATTCTCTTCACTTGCCAGCACACCAGCACTGCAGACAGACTCCTCCCACATTGTTCAGACAAAGGACCTATGTCTCAGATTCCAGGAGTAGATTTGTGAAGGTGGGGGAAGGGGATGCCCGGAGTACCTCTGTAACCGACATTTTTAGGGAAGGTCCTCTGCTCTTCAGTATAGCTTCCCTCCCCACCCCCCACCCCAGTACTAAAGGAGTAAATACTACCCCCAGCTGCCTTATTACAATATAGCTTAGCCTGGTGGATGCATGTCTTTTTACTGTTAGGTTGAGAGCATTGTTGGGGTCAAATAAAGAGAAATAATGGCGCTGCTGCTTAAATGATCTCATCTTTCCCAAGTGGTCTAAAGTACACATAAATAAGAGGTCTGTGGAAATGGTGGTTTCAAATGTCAGAGTTGGCTCATTTCTTACCTCTCAGATTTTAATAAGAAAAACCCGTCCGAAATCTGGAGAAAGGAGATAGCTTATTTCAGACTGCCTGATGACCGGTACTTGAAAGGCACTGTTCGAAGCTGGTGCCATTCAGTTGAGAATTTATTCCTATAGTTTGGTAAATAAGATTCAGATGCCTTGTTTTCGTTTAGTTTTGTTCTGGATGGGTTTGGGGGGCTTTTTTGTTCTTTGTTTTGCCATACTTAAAGTACTAATCTAGGAGAGCGGTGTTTCACCTTATATAGAATAAAATTGTAACATCTGAATTTATAAAGCCAAAATGAGTTGGCCATTCAGTTAAGAACATCAAGGCATTGCTATGTTTCAAGCTTCTGTTTTGCCAGGTGTTGAGTTTATGGCAGTTGGGAATGTGAGGTTGATTCAGACAAACTTGCTGCCCTTAAGAAACTAAAAGTCTCATAAACAGTGGACTGGCACTAAAGTAACATGTAGTTTAATGGCACTCACTGTAGTATGTGACAAAGTCATACCTGTGAGAACATCAATGCTGGAGGGACTTGGAGAATGGGTAGGACTTAAATGGAGATGAAGAAGAAGGACTGAGGAACAATGTGGGGAAAGGTGTGGAGGAATGATCTCTGCGTATGATTAGAAAGTTGTAATTTTTTTATTTTTGTTTTGATACTTGGGGTCTTTACAGGGGAATGGGAAGGTGTCTATTCAGCCAGAGTACGAAAAACTCTAAATGCTCTACTGGGATGGCACTGCCTGAGCACAAGTTGCGTCAGTGTGCTTACAGTTTAGGAGAAAAGAAAAGAACATTTACTTGCCAGTTTGACTAAGGACAACATAATGATATCTTTTGTATATTTAGTTTAATACAAACTTTTGTCCTTTTCTATACTGTACCCTTTAGAGCATGAAAAAATGGTCCCTGATTGCAGAGACTGTTGTCCTTATGCAAATCCATGATTTAAAAGCAAACTGAATTCATTCCAAGTTTTTATTTTGTACCATCTATTAAATTATAGCAAATGAGATAAAATCCTTAGTTTTTCTGGGCTTCTTGGGCTTTGCTTATTGGTTAATAAGGAAATGTGGTTCTATTTATGTCTTAGGACATGGAGACAAATTGCTGACTATTCCTCTTGCACTTAATATTTCCCAGAGTTGACAGTCCTGTTAAAAGTATGTCATCATCCTCTATCTTGTCTTAAGAGCAGGAAGTCTTGTCCCCCTTTCCTGTTCTGAACCATGCAACTAGTGGATCGTTGACCCCTTCGCCGTCTCCACCCCGGCAGCGCCATAACAAAACCTGTAAAGTGTTTCCCAATCCTGCCAAGAACAAGGCAACCTCTAAAGTTTGCATCGTGTGATGATTTCTCTTTTCTCTAAGTGAATAAATTGGGCAAATCCCTTAATTTTCGCTTTGGATGAACTAAATTTTCGTTCTTAAGAATTATCCATTCCTGCCATTTTATTCATTACCTAAAGTCATAATTTTTTGTTTGCCATCTCTTAATTGGTTTTGGAAATAAATATGACACAGATGGAGACATTTCTGACTTCAGCTCCGAAGCAAAGTGTAGGACAAATGGGATTCTGAGTCATAGAGACTAGAACTCATGTAGATGGCCTGTGGTTCCAGTATCTTTCAAAAAAATAAACCACTGCTTTTGATAGTGATGAAAGTTGGCAGTGTTGACCTCATATGTGTACTCCCCAGTAGCATATGGTCATTTGCAAATGTTAAATTGGCCCCATTTTTTTAAGCTTTGAATCTCATATTGAAACCAACCATACTGTGAAGTAAAGCCATGAACTAAAAGGCATTTTGATAATCACTAAAGTTTTAGAATATGGACTAGAGATTAAACCTGACAACAGGCTTGGGGCACCTGGGTGGCTCAGTCAGTTAAGTGTCTGACTCTTAATTTTGGCTCAGGTCATGATCTCACACAGTTTGTGGGATCGAGCCCCGCATCAGGCTTCATGCTGACCTAGCAGAGCCTGCTTGGCATTCTCTCTCCCTTTCTTTCTGCCCCTCCCTCCTGCTCACGCTCGCGCGCTCTCTCTGTCTCTCTCTCTCTCTCTCTCTCTCTCTCTCTCTCTCTCAAAAATAAATAAAATAAAACAACAACAACCTGACAACAGACTTTAAAACTTTTGTTGAATGTAATACCTGCAAGACACATTCACAGTGGTTAACATGAGGTTTAATTTAAGGCAATGGGCTTTGTTCTACTTTATATAGCCATTGATACCTAGTTATACTAAAAAGTGAATTAAAGTAGAACTCTATACCCATTCTTAACTACATTATAAGTAAATGTTGAATGTCATATATTCAGTTGTTTTAGAAATTTGTAGCATAGGGGTTTATGTTACTGTTTAAGCCTAACGTGGGTCTCCAACTGTTTTCATTAGTGACTTTATTTGTATATTGTTCTCTAGCCTCATAGTCTGAAAAAGTTATCTCCAGCCTCTTTTGATTGTACATCCTGTCAAAAAAAATTAATCTTGTACTTCCAGTGTTTGAATATGTTTGAATATTAAGTATGAATGATACATATCTGATATACACTATAAAACATGTAAAAATTTTTAAAGAATGGGGTAAAAGTGGAAATTGGAGTTGTTTTGGGTTTTTTTGTTTTTTGTTTTGTTTTGTTTTTGTTTTTTCTCTGTACTCTCATGGGGTCTGTACCTTTGGCTATCACTGAGCTAGACCCCTTTGGACATTGTTTTTTTCTTTATTGAGCTACTCGGTCTCCACTGATGGCCCAGTGGTTGTTTGCATGGTCACTTGTAAAATAATGAATATGTTACATTGTTTCAATTTGTCATAAACACATCCTTGTGACAATTTTCCCCATTTTCTTAGGGTAGAACCACTCTTCAAGTTTTAACACAACAGAAATAAGGTTTATGCTTATTTGTGTATATTTGTTCAAAAGAGAAAGAGAAACTTTGGTCTTGCCATACATAAATTACCTATTCAAGAAGAAATATACATTCCTTGAGGAGAAACTGAGAACAATGCTATAAAGTACATTATCTTTTTCTTTTATGGAGGTGGGGGGGTATTGTTGGCCTTCTCTTTGCCAGGTACTACAGACCTTCTAGGTCATTATCCCCATTTTGTGGATGTAGAAACTGAAGCTCTGAGAGATCACTTACTCAAAAAAATGGAACTTGGATTTAGACCAGTTTGTTTGACATCAAAGATTAAGTTGCTGCCTCTGTATTAAAGCATCCTGCTCAAGAAGGTTAATGGTATTTGAGTTAATTTCTGCCCTAATCTTTGGGATACTGTATTTCTAGTGTAGATCACTTCAAATATCCTCACTATCCAAATTAATTTACTTAATAAAATATTGATGTCCCTGCTACCCAGAAGGCACAGTTCTTATTCTAATATTCTTGTTCTCATATGCCTTACTAAAAATTCACTGTCATTTATAGTTCAGAAAGTTAATTTGCGTTATATACATGCTAGCTTTAAAAAGCAGATATAGTAATTTCTAGGCTTTAAAATTTAAATTTAGTTGATTATAGTTTGTGCTAGCTCTGAGACCATTGGGAAGGGTTCAATTAATTGTTTTGCAAATGGATGGGGAATCCACTGCCTTTTCTTCCTGCCTCCTTCAGCTACTGAACTATTGGATTCACTAGGAGGAGATGGAAAATAAAGTGGTAATACAAGGGTGTATTTTCTACCCCCTGGTTACCAACAATCTAAAAATGACCCAGGGTGTCAAGTATTCGAGAACTGTTACTCTGTGAGAGATTTCTGCTTAGGAAAAGTTTCAACAAAGTTTATGGGCTGGAATTCTACGTAGCTCTTCTTACATCTTAAGTTTTCAAGGAAAGATAGCATTTCGTTATAAGATAGTGCTTAATATTTTGTGGATTTGGTTTTCAATGAATTTAATATTTGTATGGATTGAAAGATTTAATATTTTTGCCTTAAACTGAAAACAAAAATGTTTCAGAATGTATGTTTTAATATAAAAAACTACCCAGATTCCCTTACCAATCTCTGCTCAGCTGTGGTATATTGGAAAGAGCCAGCATTCAGAAATTAAAATTTCTAAATTTGATTGCTCTATGCCAGTAACTCACTTTGTGATCTTGGACAAGTCACTAAAACTCCCTAGGCTTTAGATGCCTCTTCAGCTGGATTTAATCTTACCTATAATACCTCTAGAGACTGAATGATACACAAATAAATTGAAACACATGAAACTGTAAGTGATAAGTACATATAATTTTTGTTAATTTAAATCCGAAATTAAGTTGAACCGCTCTTTAATCTCATTTACCTTTCTTGGCTTTAGCAGTTTCACACATTATGTTCTTCTAATGTGAACGAACTAGAACCATCTGATGTCTAAATGCCTGTTGGCTACGCGGCACTTCTGTCTGGCTAGGTTTGAATTATGTTGTGATGACAGGGGACCCCAGCATCTCAATATCAAAACAATAAAGGGTTCTTATTCGAAGGGGCTCTGCTCATTTCAGTTACTCAGGAACACAGGCCAGTGCAGTGGCCACAGTTTCAAATGTTGGCTGGTCTTCAAATGTTAGGCCCGGAAGTAATCATTACATCTCCTGTTTTGTTAATCAGAGCCAGGCATCTGGCCACACCCAACTTCAAGTAGGTAAGAAAGTCCATTACAACCATGTGCCTGCAGAAGAGAGCCAGAATATTAGTGAACAGCTGTTATGACTACCACAGTATTATTTTATGATCAAAGGGATTGTTACAGAATCTTTAATGTAATTTATGCCATGTAAAATTGTAAAATTGAACTCCAAATGAAAACATAGGTAATAATGTTCACCATGTAAAATTGTAAAATTGAACTCCAAATGAAAACATAGGTAATAATGTTCATAAGAGACTAAATAGGTAAGTGTATTTGCAGTTTAAAAACTCCTTTAGGAAACTCCAAATACATTAGGGAAAATCTATTTTAAAACCCCATTGATCTTGAGGTGATTCCAAAGTGATAGTTCTTTTTTTATTAAACTGCATCTTAATGCCTCCCAGTTTTAGACCATAAATTGTGGGTTTACTTTTAACTTTTTTCCCCATGCCACCATTAGGTACCATATGGACATTTTTAAATATTAAATCTGATATTTAAGCTTTTAAAATAATAATCTAGTATTAGTATTACCAAGTCCAACTCTACTAAATTGAATGTATGCGCAGCCTAATGCCATTTGGATAGTTTGAGTCTTTATTCCATGATTGACTACTGCATAACATTAGAACCTCTTCCATGCCAGTGTTTGGGATTTAAGAACAATTCATGTGGGCATGGTTTGTTGCCTTTGTCCAGTAAGCAAAAACTACAATTCATTATATGCAGGGAAGCCTGATTTGACCACAATTAAAGTTGTACCATGGAATAATAAGACTAGGCCTTGAAATGATAAAGACAGTCCTTCAATGAAAACTGCAGGGGTAGTTGAAGATTAAGTGTGAAGTAGTTTATCTTTTGGACACTGTTGGAGGAATGTGGGGAGGGAATAGTTCCAAACAACTAAAAAATTTCCCAAAAAGGTTATTAACGGTATTTGCAGTTTGGGCTGACCTTTTTATTACCGTCCCTTTTTCCTTTCCATTTGTCTGCCCTTTGACACATCTTCTCCCTTGCCATCAGTACCATTTTAGTGTACTGTAGGAAAGGACATTGGAACTTGGGAGTTAAAAAACTTGTTAAAGACTTCATTTCACCATTTGTTGCCTGTGACCTTGGACAAATCACTTAACCTTGCAGAGCATTTCTTGTGGAAAAAACCTGTTCCAGCTACTTGTTCTTCCTGGCCCCTTCTGCCGCCCACTTGTGGGGATCAAGTTTGAGAAGATGTCATTAGTACAGATTCATGGCACAATGGAAAGTGCAGAGATAATAAATTATATATGAGGCAGGGTAAAGTTTATAAATCTTTTACTGATAGATTTGTACTAGCAAATACTAGGTTTAAACTGAAAATTGTCACTTTAGTAAGTTTTTCCCAGAGTATACCACTAACTAAACAGCCCACAGTATATTTTTTAGTTTACAAATGAATCTATGTCTACAAATGACTCTATCGTACCCAAATAGAAGTAATTCTAAGGTTTCTATTAACATCCTCTAAAGGGGATGAACCTAATTTTAAAATCCCCAATTAGGAAAATCATTTTAGCTTTCATCTCTAATTTACACCCTCTTCTATGTGTTTCAGCTTTAGTGAAAGGCCAAATATGAGCCTTTTTTTTATTATTAAGTATTCCAGTTCTCTTGTCTAAGTGAAAAAAGAAGGGGAATTTTAGATTTAGAACTCCTTAAGAATCTACCAGAAAAATCAGGTTGAGAGTATGGTGTATTTTAGGAGTTATTAGTTCATAACTTTGGGCAATTCGAGGCTTCTGTTTTCTTCATGTGTAAAATGAGATTGAACTACATTATTTCTTAGTGCTGTCACATTCTGATTTTTGTCTGAAAAGAGTCATGCAAAAGTATACCAGATTTCAGACTCCCAGTTAGATTGACTTCGACCTATCTCCTCCAAATTCTGTAAAGTTGATAATATTTCAACATGCTTTGTACAATCAAAATGTTAAGTTTTATCTGCAGGAGATAAATACTTTAAGTCTTTTCAACTTCCTATAGAAAACTGATTTGTTTTGACTTTTTTTTTAAATAATAAACCTTCAAGTGTGTGAGACAGTGTATCATCTTATTTGATCCATTCTTATTCCTGCCATACAGATAAGGAAACAGATCTGTGGGGATACCCAGGGTCTCAAGCTCATAGAATTGGAGACTTCAACACTATCTCAGTAAGTGGTAGAACAAGCAGACAGAAAGATCAGCAAGGATGTAGAAGGTTTGAACACCACCAACAATGTAAGAAAAGGGCCTGATATCTGTACATGAGTATGTTAAGATACCAGATCCTTCTGGTGCTTGGAATTGATACAAGTCAGTGAGGGCAGCACTGAATCTTCGTCATCTTTGCATCCTTGATGTCAGTTAAAGTACCTGAAGCAAAGTAGATACTCGATGTTTATTTTATTTAACTGGATTGTTGGATTAGACTTGCCATTTTACTCTGTTCCTGTTTTAATTTCCATATTGTGGTAATTGGGGTTTTCTTCCTTCTTGCCTTTATCTCCAACCCTTTATGTAAGGAGCCAGTCAACTTGAAGTTTATTTGGAGCTTTGTTTTAAGGGCAGCAACCACCTTTTTGATCTAAGGCATTAGATGTCAATAATAACAAAACTAAAATCACATAAATGAAGCTGTTTGAAGTGCTGGCAAAGCGATGTCTACAGTAAGACTGTATTCACAAAACAGTTTGAGGATTTTGACTAGAAGAGCTACAAGGACACTTGAACTCTGGAAAGGAAAGCTGTTACTTATATATTGTGCATTTATGAATAGTTTGCATTGCTAATCTAAACAATTTAAATGTTGGTTAAGTTAGTATGCATAAGAAATACTCTTATTGGGATTTAGCTGATATCCATCAGTCTTTGAAAACATAATACTGAAATTGAGTTCCTGTGAGGTTAAAGGAGTTTTTGAATAGGACGTCTAGACTATCCCTTGAGGAATAGGACCCCCCTCTTAATTCTAATATATCATGAAACATGAAATCATGTGTTCCTTCAATGCTTTTAGAAAAAATAGTGTGGGGTTATTAAGACAATGTGGGTTTGAGATGAGTTTCCAGCTGGGAGATCTTGAGTAATTCAGGCTCTTTCCTGCCCTTCTTAAAGCACTGTTATGATGATTAAATGAGAAATCTAGAAAAGTTTGGAAAACTGAAAAGTGTGCTACAAATTTTTATTTTATTATTACTATTTCAGGAAATACTTGAAGAGTGGTTGGGGGATGGTTGGGTAGTCTTATAAGTTACCCTTTACTGGGGAACCTGGGTGGGTCTGACTTCAGCTCAGATCATGATCTCACCGTTCATGGATTTGAGCCCCACATCAGGCTCAATGCTCTCAGCACAGAGCTCACTTCAGATCTTCTGTCCTCCTTTCTCTCTGTCCCTCCCCTGCTCACATGTGTGTGTGCTCTTTCTCTCTCAAAAATAAACATTAAAAAAAAAAAAGTTACCCTTTACTGAGCCACCTACTTGAATAACGGGCATTGTAATAAACATTTTTAATACATGATTTCATTTAATCCTTGTAAAAACCAAGAGAGAGAAGTATCTTTAATCAGAGTTCCTCACCCATGAAGGAGAGATAAAGGTTTACTGACATGCTAAAGTTCACAAAGCTGATTAGTGATCATCCGAAGTCAATGTTCTCAACCATTACTCAACCTACTTTTCCTTGAGGAAAGGAAAAATAGATATATGTGTATGAAATAAGGTAGTATCTTACTGTCCCAAGTTCTTTAAGATTTTAAAAAAGAAACAGTGACTGTTTTCCTGAAAGAAAGAGGGACTTGGTCAAAAATGTAAGCATCAGAAAGGACCTAGAGGTTGAATGACCTGACACTGAAACCAGGAGTAGAACCTGGTGGGGGAAAAAAAAAAAAAAAAAAAACTGGTGATAGATTTAGAACCCAGGCCTGCAGATAATCAGTTTTTGCTTCTTACATTGTTCCCTTTAAGCTATACCTTGGAAGATTCATACGTGGTAGCTGTAATAACGAGTCTGCACCTTTGTACCATTACTGAGTTCATAGAAGCAGCCCTTCACATGGACTGCCCCATCATCCAAAGGGCCATGTTTGTTACTCAGAAGCTATAAGGTGTGGAGCGGAAGTACTATGGGGTTTTCATGTTATTTAGGGAAATATCTGAGCAGAACTAGAAGAGGAACAGGGCATGTTTAGGAGATGATAAAGTCTGGAAGAAGGCAGGTTAGGGCTACTTGATGGGAGAGAGGTGGGGGTTGTAGGGGGAAGGTTTTAATGTCAGGCCGAGGAGTTCTAATTTTCTCAAAGGTAGAGCTACTCAATTCCCCCTCCTTTATCTATCTATCTATCTATCTATAAATGTTTGTTCTCAGAGAGAGAGAGAGCATGCAAGCAGGGGAGGGGTAGAGAGAGACAGAATGAGAATCCCAAGCAGGCTCCACGCTGTCAGTGCAGAGGCTGGCTGACTCTGGGCTCAAACCCACAAACTGCAAGATCATGACCAAGTCAGACCTGCAACCAACTGAGCGCCACCCCCCTCCCCTGCCCACTCCTTATTTAAAGTGTGTGTGTGTGTGTGTGTGTGTAGATATCCTAGTAGGATTCTTTTCCCTCAAAACAAAACTCTTGGGAATTTTTGAATAAAGGTACATGCCAAGGTTGACCCAAAGTGAAAATATATACATAATGCAATTTTGGTGTTTAGCTTTCTCTAGTCACTTTAAGATATTTGTAGCTAATTTATGAAATGAATGGAAAATACAATGAATTTCTGGAAAACAAAATACTCTGTCAAAAATCAGTAAGACCTCACATAACATTTGGGGCTTCTTTCTTTAAAAAAAAAAAAAAAAAAAAACGGAAGATGTGCGCCTAGGTGGCTCAGTCGGTTAAGCATCTGACTCTCTTGGTTTCAGCTTAAGTCATGATCTCACAGTTCCTGAGATCAAGCCCCGCTTGGAGCCCGCTTGGGACTCTCTCTACCTCTCTCTCTGCCCCTCCCCCACTTGCATGCTCACACGCGCTCTCTCTCAAACATTAAAAAAAAAAGATTTGCCCCTCCAACGTAGAGTTTAAACCCCGTTGCCTGACATTGAAGATGTGTCCACCTGCCACTGTGTGTGGTAACTTTGGCAGCATTAGAAATCTAAGGTAGGTAATAAGCAAAATTAGAGAACAGAAAAAGATTTCTGGATTGAGCCTTCCATCTTCCTTCTAGCTGCTAGCAGCTGCCTGCAGTGCCCTGCCAGGAGGTCTCCGTAGGCAGTTCACAGTGGGGATTGTTGGCTTGCTCTCAGGCTAGCCAGAGCACATCTCCTCTCTACTACTTTCAATTAAACTTTTCTGTGATCACCACCATCCCATCCCACCCCCATTTTAAAAGAACATTTGGCATTGCAGCCCTTCTTTCACATGTTTTACTGAAATATTTGGAACGCATTGAATTTTGTGTTGTTGTTTTTAATGTTGATCGTAACCTATTAAATTGATCCTGCAAACCCTGGTTTGAGAAACACTGAAGATCCCATCGTTTCCATTCCTTTTCTTCCTCTTAACTTCTCTCCCAGCAACAATAGAACGTCTCCCTCTTAATTGCCGAGGCCTCCGGTGGGAGAGGTTCTCTTTACTCTGCAGAAGCAAGGCAGGACCTCTGCTGACCAGGGAGCAGGAGGGCCATGAATCCGGCTGCAGCTCAGGGGTTTTAAGGCAAAACGGAGGCCCAGCCACAGTGATAGAGAAAGGGGAAGTGAGTTCTCGTCCTAGGGCTAGATTGGAGACTTTTTTATTTGGGGAATTTACTTCCAAATCAAAGTAGAATTACAACTATGAATGTTGGTGCCATCCTAGTTCTTAACCTCTGCACCTTCTGGTACAAAGCTTGCCATGTGTTGCTTTTTATCTGTAGCTGTAAGAAGACAATGGTTAGTCCTCACCTCTTAGAATGAAAAGGCCTTGTTGAGATTTGAGGTTATGAAATCATTTACCCTGTTGTTCATACAATTTAAAATAATGTCAGTACTAGCAAAAAAGTCTAATGGATACGCTAAGTCTAGTAAAAAGTGTCATTTCTTTATATTTTAAAAAACTTTTCTGAGTTAATCATATTTCTTGGAAAAAACTAATGCATTTGTATGTTCAAAATTATTAAAATAATAAGTGTAGAGGAAAATTAAGTCTCCCTCCTACCCTGTCCCCCTAAGCGAACCAGTTTTATGACTGCATATTATTCCATTATATAGCTGTACTGGCCTCACACTAATACAATTAAGTAATATAATACAAAGGTCATTTTATACCTGTGCAAGTATTTCTGCAGGATCAGTTCTATAAGTGGGACCGTAGGGGCAGAAGGACCCATGCAGTTGTAATTTTGATAAAATAATGCAAACTGCCCTTGGGCAGTTTATACTCTAAGCAACTAAATATAAAGGTCTTTTTCCCCCTACTTAGTAGCACTGTTTTTGATACTTGTTTTGTTATTTGATAGTCTTATAGGTGGAAAAAGACCCCTCAGTTCACATGAAAATGGGAATTTTCATGTTCCATAGCCATTTGTAGATTTCCTTTTCTGTGAGCTATTTCTTTTACTTATTTTTTAATTAGGTTTTGGTGTTCTGATACATAGGGCAGGTGTATGTATGTAAGAGAGAGAGAGAGATTAACCATTTGTGATATAAGTTGTAAATAATTCTTTTGCCATGCAGCAAATTTTTTAAACATCTTAGACTTTTCAAGTAGAAACGCAATCTAAAATACTGAAAACCTTTTGACCTCCTTCACCTATAAAATAATTAAACAAGTTTGTTTTTTCTTTATTTTGTGTTGCCTATTTAGAAGTCTCCCTAGTCAGATTGTCCCCAACTTTGGAATATACATATATTCTAGAAATCATTTGTTGGTTTTCTGAAACTCAGTATATATGTTTCTATAGGAACAACGTGTTTTGGTGTTGTTGATTGACAAGGTTTCCTGTAGTCGTAATTCAAATTGAGGCTATTGTGTTAAAACTGTCTTACAAAATTTAGGAGAAGAAATACATTCTTCTATTTTTGTTGGCAGCGGCTTAGAGGGGCTGGGCTTTGCTCTCTTCCCATTACCTCTCCTGATCTGGAAGACTTAAGTACACAGTCCTTTGGGGCAGGATAGGCCTAACTCCCCTATCTCAGAAGTGGTCCCTGCTCAAAATATTTGTCTTCAGTCCTCCCAATGAGCCAGTTGTTGAATACCTCTTTATTAGTACCGGCCATAGGACAGTTAGCGTTCTGGGTACCTTTAGGCGTATTTTCTTCCTACTAAGTATTAAAAAGTATTCTAAAGTGTGACTGACAGTTGCTTATAGTCTCAAATGTATTTTTTTGGAGAACTTTACTTAATTCAATTTTCTAGTGGTCAATATTTATTAGTAAGGGTTGAGAGGAGCTAACCTCAGACTCTTTGGTTATTTCTCCCTTTGTCCTTAATAGAAATTGCCCAGTGTTTTTCTGCAGAATGAACAGGACCCTCTTTGTTAGAAATGTGATTGCAGCAGAGTGCCTTCTTGTTAAGTTGTCGCCCAGAGTATCTGAATAATAACAATAACTCTTCTGGATGTATAATGTTAGACAGCTCTCCATCAGTCACATACTGGCCAAAAGAAAGTGCTCTCGGTTCACAGCCCCAGGTAACACCTTCTGTGCTGGAAGATGAAGTCTTCTGAAGATTCATCTATATAAATAAGTAGATATGGAAGTTTTATTGCTCTTGTCTTCTAATTCATTTTCTATTGTGGAGCAAAAGCAATAGCATCGCCTTATAGACAAAAGTAACACTATCGACCTAATCGTCTTGTGTTCATTATAGATGTAAATTTATAGCAGCACTATTTATTCATTCATTCATTTGAGAGCATGCACAAGCAGGGAAGAGAGGCAGAGGGAGAGAAATAATCCTAAGCAGGCTCCCTGCCCAGCACAGAGCCCAACGCAGGGCTCAAGCCCACAACCATGAGATCATGACCTGAGCCAAAATCAAGAGTTAGACACTTAACTGACCAAGCCACCTAGGCGCCCCTACAGCAGCACTCTTTATAGTTAAAACTTTCAAGTTTTACAGTAGCATAAATTCAACTCATTGAAGTAATTTCTTGCTAACCCCCAAGCTCTCCCCTTGGCCCTTCTTACCTCATCCAGTTACTGCACTAAATGCTTTCCTTGCAGTTTGCTTTTAACCACTCCCTGCCAAGCCTTCTCAAATGAATATCTTTATATTAGAGTAAACCTGACTCAAAGTGTTTTCATGATCAGTATCTAGGATCCAACAGTGAGAAAGAAGCCATTTCTTTGTAAGTTTTACAATTTGTTGGAAGGGGGAGAAGGTGTGGGTTAAGATCCGAAAATCTAATGGTAGGTTGAATAAAGTTGTGTTGCATATGTTATAATTGAAGTTAACCAACGTTGGCATTAGCAGTATGGGGCCAGAATATGAAAGTCTTGAAAAGCTCAGAAAAGCAAAAAAAAGCTTAGATATAAAGCAATATGTATAAGAAAGGCCCAGTGTTCTCATACAGGAAACTGATCTTTGTGTCAACACATGCTGCATGGGTGCCCCAAAAGTATATACTTCTAGTCAACCACCCAGTAGTTTGGGAATGCTTAGGAAGGGCACACAAAGCAGTCCTGAGGGATAGGACCCTTTGTAGAGGATGAGGGATCTACACTAAAATTTGAAGGCCAGGAGGAATTAATAAGCAGAGGTGGGAGTAAAGAGGCAAGGAAAAAGGAACATTCTAGTCATGGAAGCAAGGGAGCATGGGTAAGGAGTTTAATATAGTAAAAGCACACTGCAGAGTTACAGAAGGGAGGAAGGAGGAAGACTCGAGTGGTAAAGAGATAGGTCTAGAGAGAGGTAATCAGGTCCCAGGTAAAGAGGGGCCTTGTGCGTCATATTGTTTGGACTTTGTCCTTATGGTAAAAGGAGCCATTAAAGCACTTTATGCAAAGAAGTGATTTATGTGATCTTTGCTTTAAACCATCATTTGATTAAAATGAATATAGAGAATGGGTTGGAGTGAGGTGGGACTGGAGGCAAGGAGACTTGGGGGAGGAGGAGCTTTCACAGTTACGCAGGTTAGAAATGATGTCTATAAAGACTTAGTTTTTATATATTATGAATTTATTGGGGGCAAAAAAAAGGGAGGAAAGGTTTAAGAAAAAGACCACCCAAAGTGTGACATGTGTCTTTAAGAGCACTTGGCCTTAGGGTACCTGGGTTGCTCAGTCCGTGACTCTGGATTTTGTCTCAGGTCATGATTCCAAGGGTGGAGCCCTGCATTGGGCTCCACGCTGAGCATGGAGCCTGCTTGGGATTCTCTCTCCCTCTTTCTCTGCCCCTCTCTCCCGTTTGTACTCTCTATTTAAAAAAACAAAAACACACACCTGGCCTCTTCAGTTTGAGGAACCTAGGAATAACATGATATATTCATGAGAACAAATCTATTCTGGCAAGCTTCATGTTAAGATCTTTGAAAACTATAGCCCCAGAGTTTTATCGCTTAGTTGTCATTTTAAGTTCTACTTTGAAGCCCTCCAATCTCATGTAGCTGGCTCTGGCAATAGGCGATTGCTCTAAAAAGTTGATTAAAGAATTAATGGATAGTTATGTATGTGCATCTCAGATATTTTATTTTAACTTAAATACATTTAGGACTTGGGGCCAAAGCCTTTCATTTGAGAATGGGTCTGCCAGTCTGAGTAGTCTTTTAATAAAATCACATCCAATGCCCATATTCCATACGATTTCCAATATGTTTCTTTTGAATTTAACAAGAACTTTACAGTGAGTGCAGCATCATTCTATGTTAGTTTTTAGGCCTTCACAGTCATCTCACTCACGCATGCTGCACCTTTTTTTTTTTAACACATATTTATTGAGATTTTCAAAAACAGTCATCTTGATTTTCATATAAGTACAGTGTCTTTTGCATTCATATTTCACTGGTTTGTGTCATAGTTAATTGAGTTAGTGCATGAGTACAACTAGAATCAAGTTATGGCGATACCAGGTTTACAGAGGAAAGAGTAATGTTAAAAGATGACAATTAAGTGGAAGGCTGTTAAAGAACTTCTATTTTATAATATAGTATTGTACAAAAATTGAGGTTCTCAGACTGACAAAAAGACAGTAGATTTTGAAGTTAGACTAGGTTTAACTGTTTTCCTGAGCTTCATTTTCCTTAGCAATAAAAGTGTAATAACCGAGTTCTTATTCTTAGGGTTCTCGTATAGATTGAATGAGGCGGTAGAGAGTCAGTGTCTTACGTATGCGTTAGTGGTTTTGTCTTTGCCACCAACATCCTGCAAGCGAGCTAATTATTACTGTTCTGAAAGTCAGACCTGCTTGTGGTGTAGCTTGCCTGCACAGAGGATTTCATGCATCATTTGCAGTGACTGATAACAAGAGAAAGGAAACAATAAGCATGACTTCTAAGATCTCCCAGTAGAGGCACCACCTCTTTCTAAGTGAAAGCCCAGGAGACAAGTTTACTGCAGGACCAGGGAGCATTTGTGCAGTTATTAGGAAAGCTTTCTCATCTAGTGATAAGTTTTTATGATAAAGAAAAACTAAAATTAAAACAACAAAACAACTACCCAGAAGCATTCATTTGACTCGAACGGAGCTTTCTGTGATTTGTCTTTATCAATATTACTGACACAAATGTTGATTCTTATGAAATATGTTCTTTCTAACAGGTTGTAAAATTAAAGCACTGAGAGCCAAGACAAACACGTATATCAAGACACCTGTTCGTGGTGAAGAGCCCATTTTTGTCGTCACTGGACGGAAAGAAGATGTTGCCATGGCCAAAAGAGAAATTCTCTCAGCTGCAGAGCACTTCTCCATGATTCGTGCATCTCGAAACAAAAATGGCCCTGCCCTGGGAGGGTTGTCATGTAGTCCAAATCTGCCCGGTCAAACCACCGTTCAAGTGAGGGTCCCCTATCGTGTGGTAGGATTGGTAGTTGGACCAAAAGGAGCAACTATTAAAAGAATTCAGCAGCAGACCCACACATACATAGTAACTCCAAGCAGAGATAAGGAGCCTGTCTTTGAAGTGACTGGGATGCCCGAAAATGTTGACCGAGCACGAGAAGAAATAGAAATGCATATTGCCATGCGTACAGGAAACTATATTGAGCTCAACGAAGAAAATGATTTCCATTACAACGGTACGGATGTAAGCTTTGAAGGTGGCACTCTTGGCTCGGCGTGGCTCTCCTCCAATCCGGTTCCTCCTAGCCGCGCAAGAATGATCTCCAATTACCGAAACGATAGTTCCAGTTCTCTGGGAAGTGGCTCCACAGATTCCTACTTTGGAAGCAATAGGCTGGCTGACTTTAGTCCAACAAGCCCATTTAGCACAGGGAACTTTTGGTTTGGAGATACACTACCATCTGTAGGCTCAGAAGATCTTGCGGTTGATTCTCCTGCCTTTGACTCTTTACCAACATCTGCTCAAACTATCTGGACCCCATTTGAACCAGTTAACCCACTCTCTGGCTTTGGGAGTGATCCTTCTGGTAACATGAAGACTCAGCGTAGAGGAAGTCAGCCATCTACTCCTCGTCTGTCTCCTACATTTCCCGAGAGCATTGAACACCCACTTGCTCGGAGGGTTAGGAGCGACCCACCTAGTACAGGCAACCATGTCGGCCTTCCAATATACATCCCTGCTTTTTCTAATGGTACCAATAGTTACTCTTCTTCCAACGGTGGTTCCACCTCTAGCTCACCTCCAGAATCAAGACGAAAGCACGATTGTGTGATTTGCTTTGAGAATGAAGTTATTGCTGCCCTAGTTCCATGTGGCCACAACCTCTTCTGCATGGAATGTGCCAACAAGATCTGTGAAAAGAGAACGCCATCATGTCCAGTTTGCCAGACAGCTGTTACTCAGGCAATCCAAATTCACTCTTAACTATATATATATACATAAATACTATATCACTATATGGACTCGTAAAGGCATGGGTATAATGGTACCCCCAGTAAACTTCCTAATGAATTCTTATGACTGTTATCAGGCTTTATTGGGATTAGGCTAAAGTTGTTAGTAAACTTATAAAAGGCTGCTATGGTAACACTAAACCTAAGTGGTCTCTTGTCTATTAGTTTGGTTTGAATTATTAATACTATTCTGTAGACCCAGAGACATAGCTCGTATAAGAATTGCTAAAACTGAAGTTCAGCTTGGCTGAGTGAAGATAATCATAGGTTGTGTGGCCTATGAGAAAAGTATGTACGTCTAGATTTCAAAACAGTGGGTCCCAAAGCCTAACCACATTAAGAGTTTATGGAGGGTACTTGGCATTACAGATGATTCAGACACTTCCAGTGCTGCCTTCTTTACACTGCCAGTTTTGACAAAACAGGTTCGTTTTTTATTTTACAACAACTTATGCCTAATTCTGCAGGATTGCAAGTAACTTTTTAATGCATTGTGATTACTTATTGGTAATAATAGGGCTGATGGCAGTTTACTCGATCACTGGTTATAATTTGGGACAAAAACTGCTACATTGACCTTCATCTCGCCATACGGCTGGTATGATCCTTGGATCAGGAATGCAATTGTGTCGATTGTGAATTCCCACCCATTGCCTCCCTCGGTGAATGTGGAAATGGCCACCTGGGTTTTCCCATTTCAGGAAGGGCTTTGGGATGCACCTACATTGGCTAATAATTGAGGATGCGAACATTCCATTCATTAGTCTGATCAAGCTGTTGATTAATTTTTAGACTATAGATCAAAATGTGAAACATTTTATGTTCAATCCATATTTGTCTTGCACATTATAAATATATTTTTATTTTTTAGTAATTTAGGGGAGGGGGAGGGAGAGAGGGATAATAATGCCCTTACCATACTTTACAAAAGCAGCTGTGATGACCTTCAATCAGTTTACTTCATTTCAAAACTATTTCCAATCACAAGGAAAGATTTCTTTAAGATACACTTTGACATTTCACCTGTGGATGTCTGTAACTTCATCCTCAGTATGTTCCCAAATCTGTGCTGGCATTGAAAGGACAAAAACAATATACTGGTGGGTTTTTCTACTAATTATTTTTTGAAGCATTATTTTCCCAACACAAAAGAGCTTTTTTTCTCAATATAACAAAAATTGAAAATCCTATGTGTATTGAATAGTAAATAGACAAATTTTATTTTTTATTTCCACTTGAAGAGTTACATTTCGTATAAAAGTTTACAAATAACGGTTTTTATTTTGATTTTTTCAGTATAAAAAATTGCCTTGATGGCATATTATGATGTAATGCTAACTGCTTGTAGGATAGTTAAATGTCAGTATTGAAACCTAATCTTTAGCTGCCGTCTTGTAGATACGAACGAATGTTCACCAAGCATGTATTTTGTATTTTGTTGCATCGTACACTGCAACTAATAAGCCAAGGAATCGACATATATTAGGTGCGTGTACTGTTTCTAAAAACCACAAACTAAGAATGATAAATTATCAATATAGTTTAGTATTTGCTAATTTTACTACACTCTTTTGTTATGTATATGTAGGGAAGTCATAGGGATTATAAATTCAATTTGAGTAAAGTTTAAAACCATATATTTTATGATAAAGGGCCTTTAACTTAAGATGGCCAAAGCACTGATATTATATATTTGCTGTAAAGAGAATTATAAGAGTTTTATTTTTCTGATATTAAAAGTTACTTAATAAAGACTTGTTTCCATTAACTTGAATGTATTCTCCTTGGTGTTTTTCGTGGCATCATTAGACTGGAAGATAGCCATTTACCAGAACTGAACATTTCTTTTACAGACTTTTCCCTGTCACACTCCAGCTACCTGTGTTCCTTCTCGTAGTGATTCTTGTCAGTGTGTTCTTAGTGTTAAATGTGTCACTTATGCACCTATCCAAATTTAGCTTTTCCCTTAAATGAGTGTTACATATTGGTTGCTTGTTTGTGTTAGTTGAACACAATTACTATTAGACAAAATAGTAAATGACTTTTTATCTACTGATGTTAACTAAAATCCTGAATCCATTTAGACTCTACTCAGTTTCTATCCTCTGTTACGGGCTTATCTTTTTATCACTAAATCTAGAAAACCAATTTCTTTCTAATACGAAGGTCACAAGTTTTTAACTTTCAGTTGCTTAGTACCATCTGAAAGGTTTGTGGTTAATAAAAATATCCCTCCATTAATGAGGCAGTTCCGATACTGAATAAATTGTTGCCATTTGTTACAAAACAAAAATACATTTCTAAGATGTTTTAAACCAAAATTCTGTTCCTTCTTAGACTGCACGGCCGTAGTAAGCCCTTCCATGGTAGGTGTTGGACAAATACTGAGGCTGTGCCAGGAGACTGGAGGACATAGATTTGATGGGTAAGCTCACTGCCCTAGAATTGCTTTGCTAATTTCAAGATTAGCCTCCAGAAGTACGAGATTTTGCGGGGGGGGGGGGGGAGTGTTACAGTACCCTGTATTCTGTCCTCCCGATTCGCAGTTTTCCTTTCTGCCATTTCGGTTCCCCATGGTCAGATGCTGTCCAGTCTGGACGCATCGCCCTCTGCAGCCTAACTGCGCCGTTCGCCCCACTTCATCTCCTCACGTAGGCATTTTATCATCTGTCCTCACAAAAGAAGGGGGATATTTTGAGAGAGAGAGACCACATTTACATAACTTTTATTGCAACATATTGTTATAATTGTTCTATTATTCTTGTTAATCTCGTGTGTCTATAAACTAACTTGTTCATAGGCATGCATGTATAGGGAAAACAGTAAATTTAGGGTTCCGTATTAACCGTGGTCAACTCCAGTGTAGACTGACCAGTGAATATGAATTTCTTTTCCTTAATAGAAGGTCAAGATCTTCAGAGGACCTTGAAACTACTCTACTCTGGAGGCTTTCCTTGTCAGAGGAAGCCAAAACTATCTGAAACCAATGTTAGCAAAGCGGATAAGCACTTACCCAAGTTCTAACTCTGGATCTGCCACTCCTTGGATGCTTGTGTTAATTTTCTTGCTTTTAGAAGTATTGGGGAAGAGAGGTTCTAGGAAGCCTGTGGACCCATGTTACCAGGGAATTGGTACACCACTGGAAAATCCACAATGTGAATAATTAAGAATTAGGCAAACCTACTGAGTACTTGATGTTTCCCCCACTATCTGAAAATAAGTGTTTCTGTGAAACTTTTTGTCAGCCGAACAGGCATAAAGCAATGAAGCAGTGAAAAAGCAAAAAATCCTCTTCAGATTTCTTTTGGTTAACAAAAACAGGTACTAATGTAGGTCTCTCATAAAAGCAAAGTAGTACAAGGCAAACTTTCAGCTAGCAAAGGTCACCTGTATTCTATTTTCACAGCCTTGGAGGTTAGATGCTAAACTGAAAACAGCTGGCAGGAATTCTTTCTATATAGGATTTTATCAAAAGTCCGTTGCAAAGCCGGTTTTTAGCAAGAATGAAGAAGGCTAGAATAATTAGGTTTTGCAAACACGTACAGGTATGTTATTACACTTCAAATTATTCTTATCAGTGCATCTGTTAGCATAAAAACCAGACAATGGTTCTCAATATGAATATGCTACCAACTCCCCCCACTCCCAGCCCCACTGAAATTTCTACTTTGATCATTCCAAAACTTTTTGTAAATAATAGGGATTAGGAATATTTATAATATACTGTAAACATCTCTTTCATGTCTGTATACTTCAGTCTACTGAAGCACATAATTTAGTAGTTGCAGATAAACTCCCATTTTTTGTGGCTATTCCATACCTTCCTGTTTTCTATTAGCGATTAAGTAATTGTGGGCAGTGGAGCACTGATGAATTAGGAAGGGACGTTGAGTAACCTAATGAGATTACATTTTATAAATTACTAGATTCAGAATACCTGTTTTCTTAAGACTGCTATACCTTCCTTCTTGCGTATCTTAGAGTAATTACTCCCATTACGTATCTTCAAGTTGACCATGTGAAATAACTGAAAATTGTAAAAGAATGTTAGATTTTCCTGCCATTTGGGACTTTCTATGCTGCCTCTGTATTAATGTCTGTCTGCTTTTACATTTTAAATATATATATATATATGTGTGTGTATATATATATATATATATATTTTTTTTTTTTTTTTTTTTTTTTGAGAGAGAGGGAGACAGAGCACCAGCGAGGGAGGGGCAGAGAGAGAGGGAATCACAGAATCTGAAGCAGCCTCCAGGCCCTGAGCGGGGCTCAAACTCATGGACTGTGAGATCATGACCTGAGCCAAAGATGGACACTCAACCGACTGAGCCACCTAGGTGCCCCTGCTTTTACATTTTAAAAGTAGCATTGGTATACCAATGCAAGAGAACTTCCTTCGGGAGGATAAATGGTTAGATTATTTTTATTTTTATTTTTTAACATTTATTCATTTTTGAGAGGCAGAGTGTGTTGGGGAGGGGCAGAGAGCAAGGGAGACAGAATCTGGAGCAGGCTCCAGGCTCTGAGCTGTCAGCACAGAGCCTGACACAGGGCTCTAACTCACAAACCGTGAGATCATGACCTGAGTTGAAGTGGGGTGCTTAACCGACTGAGCCACCCAGGTGCCCCTTGATACTTTAAATAGTAAACAGAGTTCATTGATCAGAGATGGGGATTGGTAGGCCAAAGAGGAAAACAGCTGAAGAGAAACCATACATTTCTAGGCCATCAGGATTTTTTAAATGTCTAATGGAAAATGGAGGTGTAACATGATGCCTAATTGAGTTGCTGCTGCCTTTGTGTTTTGGATTTAAAAATTATAAACCTGCAGGGGTACCTGGGTGGCTCAGTCGCTTAAGCATCCTTTGATTTTGGCTCAGGTCATGATATCAGGGTTCAGTTTGTGAGATCGAGGCCCGTGTCAGGCTGTGCGCTGACAGCGCTGAGCCTACTTAGGATTCTCTCTCTGTCGCTTCTCTGCTTGTGCTGTCTCTGTCTCTCTCAAAATAAACAAACATTTAAGAAAATCTAAAAATTATAAATCTTCAGTCTTTGTAAGAGTGTGCATAAGTAACTCATTAAACATTAAAGTCTTAAGAAGGAGCTATGACCCTCAGTTGAACACAACAAACTGAAAAGAACTGGCTTAGTAATAAGCAGCTTGCTAGTTTGAAACGGGAAATGAGGGCCAAGATTATATAAATCTTTGTTCAGTGCCTCCCAGCAACATTTCAGTGTTTACCCAGAGCCTCCAGCAGTGTTCTGCATATTTTATGGCATACATTAATATTGAGCATCAAGATAGGAAAAGTCAGTCTCACCATCTTAAAGTCTGTACAAAACCTCAAAATACAGAGATGACCTATGCCCCCCGCAGAGACAGATGGAGAGGCTGTTAAATTAGAATGTTCTTGGATAAGTCAAGAGTAGTTAGCCTCTCCTAATTAGAAAAATGAGAGGGTTTTTTAAATGTGATCCTGGAACTGTAATTACGAAGGCAATAATTTTTTTAAAACTGGGAAATCAATTGTATTTCTCTCTTTTAAAGCATAAGGCTCATATCTTCCATGACATTTCCCAAGATCAAAAGCCAAGAGTGGAACTTTTGACATTATCTGTTTCTGCAATTTCAAGGGAATTACCAAGACATCATAACAAGTGACCTGAATGGGGTAGTGATTTCACATCTACCTGAGTCACAGATGTAATGTGCTGAAATACGGAAACTAGGCATTGTACTTTAAAGATAAACTTGCAACTTAGCTAACATCT
Organism: Cryptoprocta ferox; assembly: GCA_028646485.1. Taxonomy (NCBI): domain Eukaryota; kingdom Metazoa; phylum Chordata; class Mammalia; order Carnivora; family Eupleridae; genus Cryptoprocta; species Cryptoprocta ferox. The sequence goes on along the minus strand of CM053566.1, from coordinate 65,019,601 downwards.
CAAAAAGGATTGATAGCTTGGGGATTTTGCTAATGCTGAATATTGGTAAATAAACTTTATTTAAGGTCTTCAAAGTTCACTGTTGGGTGGCAACTAGAAGAAAATGATAGTAGAGTTATTAAGAAATAGCCATGTCTATTTATTAAGAACTGGCTAATAATATTTATGAAAAAAAGGTTTTCTGAAAGTAAGACTTTGAGACCACAGAGAAAACAGGAGAGGTGGACTAGCTAATTTCTTCCGTGTTGGTGGAGTCTACAAGAACTTGCTGGAAATAATTTTAAGAACTGTGTATGTGTGAAAATAATTGTGTGGGTGTTTGAAAGCAGCTCTTAAAGCTACTTTCTTAAAAGTCTGTACTACCTCAGCTGAGGACTTTTTTTTTTTTTTTTTCCTGTATCAGACTATTGGGGAAAACCAAGAATAGATTATGAATGGGCTCTCAGTTGTGTTTGGATTCAGTTAGCTTTCCTCTTTTATTCTGTACATTACTGAATTTGTACTTCTTGGAAAGTACTTTCTTTTTTGTACATGTGTTAAGTCACTCAATGGTATTACTTAGGATATTTCTTTTTAATTCTGGAAGTTCCAGTTATCTAGAGGCTAGACATAGGTTTGTTTTTTCAGTACATGGTGAAGGTTCTCAGAGTTGACATTCTGAGAGCCACCGTCTTATTCGAAGTTGAGAAAGCAAGCTCCCAAATTGTCTACTTTTCCTAGCCTATCCCAGTGGCTTTTCTTGATCCATATGAAAATCAAAGAAATCTTGTTCTCATGCCTAGAAGCTCATGCTGAGGACTCTTCAGTCAGGCTCATATTTTATGATTTCTCTTCCCAAGCAGGTGATTCCTAGTGTGTTCTGAAAAATCTAGCATCGGGTCAAAGATTGTATTTGTGGTCAAGAATTACAGAAATGGCCTTTCTGCTTTTACTTTCTTTACTAATAGATCAGCCTGCTTGCTATTCCATCTCCTCACCCCCTTCAGCTCCTGCCTCTACCTCTTGTAACTTTGCTAGCATTAGCATTCTTCCGCTGTCCTTTCCATCACTACCATTTGGATATCCTTAGGCAAATCTTACCAGGTAAAAGATGCAATCAGATGGACTGTCTCTCTGAGGCCTTGAAATCCAAGTAGAGTACTGAGAAGAACGGAGCATGCCACCTCGTAGAGACTACATCTCATTTTTGTCATTTCCTGTGCTTCACTGGTCATTTCATCTTGGAAACCGCTACTGGGCTAGGCCCACAAAGCTGATTTTTCAGTGTTGGTCTCAGTTTCAATTCAAGTTCCCTTTTCTGGCTTCAGTAGAGGGCACCTAACCCCATATTTTGCAGATTGTGTACTTTGAGCCTCATTTTCTGTATCTGTGAAATGGGAATAATTGCCAGTGGGGATTGTCTGAAACTCAAGAAACAAAGACCGAGAGATACGGTGAGGGGACTAATTTGCTTTCCTAAATAGCATCCCTCTTGTTCTGGTTCTTTTTAAATCCCAGCACGGCCCTGAGAAAATGCGAAGTACTGCTAAAGAGCAGGGTAAACCAACAGTAAAAAAAACCTTTGGGTTTTAGAACAGCACCGTTAGTTGGGTTGACCCGGTCGGTACAAAGTAAACTCAGGTACGTGATCTTAATCTTTCCCACAGCCCTTGGGGTGCAGGGACTATTATCTCCATTTCACAGGGAAAAAAGCTGAAGCTTAAAAGGTTAGCTTAAGGTAAAAATAAAAACCCCCAAATGCAAAAAAAACACTTTCAGAAAGATTATACAACTGAGGTGCGAACATTTTTCATTGAACTCTGGTTCGGGAGTTCGTGGGCACGCCCGTCAAAGGTCTCCATAGCACTTCTTAATACAATAGGGTTACTTTGTATTCTCAAACTATCAGGACGGTGAAGGACTTGGACTGGGCGAAGGCACCAATTCTTGTTTCAAAATTGAATTGTGGGCTCTGCTGAGTTCTGCCAGCAACTGAAATGTCAAAATTGGCCGAAACTGTGTTCAAGTCAGGATTTTTACTTAGGTTTTTAAATTCATGTTGGAGTCCCTCGGATGAGCAGATATTGGCCCAGCCAGTTACCGACTTTCTGAAGAATTAATCTTTCTGGAACTTTGGACGCTTCCCTTTACTTAGTCCTTTATAGTCTCTTAGTGGGTAGTTTGCCTTCTCCTAGCAAGAAAATAAAAAATGAGAGACAGGGATGCACCTGGCTGGTTCAGTTGGTGGAGTGTGCAACTCTTGATCTCAGGGTTGTGAGTTTGAGCCCCACGTTGGGTGGAAAGCTTACAAATAAAATCTTTTTTAAAAAAAATTAAAAATGAGGGGTGGACCTCTATTACTACTATGTGATGCCCGTTTTTCTTTTCTGGACCCCATTTCAACCTCCAGCCACTTTCCCATTCTGACCTTCTGATTTCTATTGCTTTTCCACATCTTACCAAAAGATGTGATCTCTGATCTCTGAGTATCAACTCAGAATCCAGTTTTTCTAACTTAACCTTGTGTGTCATAACTGCTAAGCTGTCATCGTTGAGATGAGGCGTCCTCTTCCAGATTCCAGGGATATCTGCAGGAGTTTTCACTTGCTGTCAGACCCCAGACTTGTAAGTCTATTTGCTTCCCTCCATCCCCTCATCTGAGTGGGCTAACCCCCGCTTTGCCCTTTTTTCAACCTCAGCACTACTGATATTTCGGGCCAAATAATTGGGGGACCAGTGCTGTCCTGTGCATTGTAGATGTTTAGTAACATCCCTGTTCACCTCCTAGATGGCAGCTGTACAAACACACATGCATGCGTGCGCGCGCACACACACAGTTGCAGCAATCCAAAATGCCTTCGGACACTGCCGATTATTACCGGGGGAGCAAAATTGCCCCATTTGAGAACTATTGCTTTAGATAAACATTTGAATTTATTGAGGTAAATATTTGACCAAGCCCTCATTCAGCCAGTCAACATGAGCAAATCCGAGGTACTAGACATACTACAGGCAAGGGACAGAAAACTTCTAAAATGGTTAAAATAGCCACCATTTATGAGTACTTGAGTTAAGCATTCTAGTAAGTAGTTATATCGCCGCATTTAATCCTTAAACTCTGAGAAGGAAGTACTTCTTTTACAGATGAGAAGACCATCTCAGATGCATGAACCTGCCTGAGGCTGCACAGTGAGGGCAGAACTGGCATTCACTCGGGCTGGGGGTGTTCGGAGGCCCTCCTTCACCCCTGCTCTGTGCTACTTCCTTGCCCTCGAGCAGTGTCTATTCCAGTCGGGTCACCACAGTTGGTATTCCTAAGCCTCGCTCCCCCGCTTCTTCATAAAGCCTTCTCTTGCACTTTCCAGGGACTGAGAGCTCTCTCCTCTTCACTCGCCACCTCGGACAGGCTGTCCATAAGCCTGGTGGCTGCATCGAGTCTCCTCAAAATCTATTTAGTCAAAGACACTATGCTGTTTGGGGAGCAAACAATGAAGGACTAAGTTGCCTAAAAATCCATAAACTGGGTGCCAAGATCTTATTCGAGAAGTTAGGACATTTGCACCTTTCTGAGAAGTCTCCCTTTTCTGTTTTATCCCTTTAACCCTGGTTCCATGAAGGAAGCAGAGGTCTCCAGAAACATCACTTCTAGCCCATGGGAGGGCGTGGGGGTGCTATCTTACTTTCTGTGAGACATCCTGAGATAGTTCACTCTTCATTAGCGAAAGATGGAAAAAGCCACCTACCTGTGAGTCCCTTGGTCCCTTTTGCTAAATCTACACACAGTGTCATAGGGCACATTGAGCAGCACGCCAAGCATTTGGAGCTAACTCGGTGGACTTCCTCATCCTCTAGGGCTTGACATGAACACTGGTTTGATCCAGCAAAGCTCCCTGGTGGATTTGTCACTATGTCACTCGGATCTTAAAGAAATCACTAGGTCTTCTACAAAGGGACCAGAACTCAGTGCCTAGGGAGCGTGCCCCCGACCTTTTCAGCTCCTACCCTGAGTTTCAAGAGCAAGCACACCCCTGAGGCCACACTGCTTAATTTCATCTGAACATTAGAAGTCACCAGGGAGCCTTTCTGGAAGCACTGATGCCAGGCCTCACCCTGGAGGTCCTGGCGCAGTTGGTGTGGGGTGGGAGCCAGGCAGGCCTGTGTGTGCTGAGGAGGTGGGGCGGGGGAGGGGACGAACTCTCCAAAGACTGACTTGTGGATTACTGCTTTAAGCCGCAAGCCCAACATTTCTTTGAGGACTTGTGTGTTTAGTCTTAATCGTGAACAAATTGCATTTTCCAAAACAACATCCATCTTTGATATTAAAACGACTTAACTCCACACATGCACTTCTAACAGTAAAATCGATGCGCCTAGGTGATTATCACGTACCGCATACCTCTGGCGTTAGTGCTGTCTTTCGTGGCAGGTGGAATTGAGGTCGTTAAGAACACTCTGTACTCTTGCTGTCTACAAAACCATGTCGTGAGAAGACATCCTCCGGCTTCACAACAGATGATGATTTTCCTTGGGCTTCTGGGAACCCCTTTCTCACTGGAATTAGTGCCTGGATTTCCCCGTGGTCAGGTCCTTCAAGGGCTTCATAGGCTTCTAAACACAAAAGAGGAACGAACAGCTCTGTACTTGAGTAACATTCTATTTTGATCAGGAAAGATTGGCACAAATGGGGGAGGACCCTGACGGTACAGCAGGGGACACAGAAGCCCAAGCCAGGGGAAGAAGCTTCTTCATCTCAGCTCTTCAGACCCAGGGGCTTCAGGTCTCTCACTTCAGTGCCTCACTTTCTTTTTTTGACTTCATTCCAGAAAGAGTCCCTTTATATGATTGTATTTGATTGGCCTCTGCCAATCTTATGAAGTAGCGCCGTTCTCCCCCCCCCCCTCCCCGCCATTTTGCAGACGAGGGGGAAGATGAGGCTTGGAGAGGTTTGTCAGAACTGAAAACCAGGAGACTCAGAGCCAGAACGAAGACTGGGGAGGCTGATTTGGCTGGAACAGTCTCCCTCAGTGCCAGCCTGAAACGTGCCTTTACTCAAAATGTTTCAGCATTTAAAGCTCAGAATTCATAGCTTATATTAACTATGGTCACACAGAGTCCCCCCGGGTGTCAAGTACTTCGTTCATAAAAATACCCGTCTATTCCGTGGGGTTCATAACCATCAGGCTCTCCTGGACATCAGTGTACCTTAATTCTACATTACTGAGCACCTACTAGAGGCGAGCACTGCACCAGGGTTTATACCCAGTATCCTAGGCAAGACCAGCCTGAGCCCCTTAAGCTGGTACAATGCAGCATGGTGCCTCTTTGAGGATGGACTTGATCCCACATTGCTGCCTCCCCCTCCTTCCAGGACCCCAGTCCTGACCAGTGCACCAGTGCGGAGCTAAGGATCAGCACAATTCACAAGGGGAGGCAGGCAGTGCTGTAGTCTTCAGCTTCCAAAATGGACCCAGGCAGTGGGCTGGCCACACGGAGGGGTCAGCATGCAAGGCACCCCACCTAACCGTCCCAAACCCTCTGTGAGTTTAGAGTGGGACCTGCATATCATTTCACAAAGTGGGAGGAGACTGGAGAGAGGGGAAAAAATGTATTAATTCTGACACTGACCAGAGAGGAAGATCAGAGAAAAAGGGGACCTTCAGTCCAGCAGTCCAGGTACTTGACTAGAGGGTCCAGTAACAATAGTATGGCTCCAGAAAGTTTCTGGCCTTGGATGGGGTAAAGACACCCAGGGCAAGGACAGGATGATGACCTGGCCTGGCAGAGGGATGGGGCTCTGGGGGCGGGAGCTGAAAACTCCGGGCCAGGATGAATCCTCAGGAAGTGCTTCCTCCCCCTCCTCTTCCCCACTCCTTCCCAGGCCTCTCCTTGCTACCAGCCATCCTCCATCCTTCCCTCCCACTAACATTTGTCAGCTGGGCCCAGCATTTGGCCTGGGGTAACAGACACATAAAAAGGACTCTGTCCTTGGCTAGCTGGGTCCTCTCCTCCCACTCAGATCTCCCCTGGGGTTTAGGAAACAGAACTTCAGTGCATTCTTCTAATGCTGATTGAATTCCTTCCTTCTGGGCAGCTTTGTGTGCCCTTGGCACAAATGGGAAAAAGAGCAGGAAGGGTTTAAAATAGCACACAACTGGCCAATTTGCACTGCCAGCACGGGCTAGCTATTCTAAACAAGAAAATCCAGGTGATGCAATTTGTTGCAACTGTCTTTGGCATGGGCGCCAGTGTGGGTTTGCATTTTTAAGAGCACACGTGTCTGTTAGTGGAATGGAAATAAACACATCAAGTGCAGATTCTGTTGCACGCCCTGGGACTGTTGCAGGGTGTGGTTGCACTTCGGACTGCAACGTGTTTGGTGTCCAGATAAAATGTGACTGTCATCCATTCCCGGCCTCAGGCCCCCTCAGGTGACTTGTGACTTGTGGTTATCAGGTGCTGCTGGAATCAGCTATTTCTAGGAACCGGAAACTGAGATGGCCATAAAAGGAAGCCACTTCCTGGAGTTTTTCTTAAAAGCATGTGAGACAGAATCAGATATGGCTATCTTGGCCAGAGTCCCTTTTTTTTTTTTTTAATGTTTATTTATTTTTGAGAGAGAGTCTCTCCGAGTGGGGGAAGGGCAGAGAGGGAGAGAGACAAAAAATCCGAAACAGGCTCCAGGCTCTGAGCTGTCAGCACAGAACCCGACATGGAGCTCGAACTCACAGACTACAAGATCATGACCTGAGCCGGAGTCTGATGCTTAACTGACTGAGCCACTCAGGCATGTCTCCTGATTGCAAATACACTCTTTACTGTAGACCCATGTCACTCAAGGAGAGTTCCTCCCAAGACTTTTGAGAGGGCCAATGTCATGAATACAGAGCCTTTATTTGCAAAGAAGTTTTTAATCACTTTATTAGTTACTACATCTGTTATAACGAGAAGAGAACAGTGAGCTATCCTGAGACGAGGGTGCTTGGCCATCTGATGGGGGAGCATGGGGCAAGCTGAGGGCAAAGTATAGGCTAACAGCACTCCCCCCCTCCCAAGAACAAAGGAAAGGAAAGAAAACAAATGGTTAACTGATAGAGATCACAGTCCTGCAGGACATGAGTCTTCATCAGTTTACAAATGACAAGAAAAAGGGAATTTTACCAATAATGTAATCTCCAGAAACCTATAGGCTCAGTTTTCTGGAGCGGCTAGTATCACCGTCCCCTCCACAGTGATGTGGCGAACAAAGGCAAGAAGGAAATGGCAGGTAAAATTAAATTTCCTTAAAACCCACAGCCCATTGACAAATACTTGAGGCAAATACAGAGTAGAACATTTCTCCAGGAACCCCCTACCGTCCTAATGTTAATGCCTTACTAGAGGGAAAACAACCTTAGCTTCACAATAGCAAAGCCTCAGGTATCTTAGGAGTCCTCTTTGGGATATCTGGAGGCCTCCCTTTTGACTTTACCTCCCCAACTCCATAGTATAAAATCCAGCCATTCTTCACAACCCCAGCGCAGCTCTTGCTGCCCAGAGTCCTGTCCCCGTGCTTTAATAAAATTGCCTTTTTGCACCAAAGACGTCAAGAATTCTTTCTTGGTCATCGGCTCCGGACCCCCCCCCTACCACCCCAAAACTTCATCACATCCACCAGATTCACTCCATAGCAAGTGAGTTCTGTACGCCAGCAAAATGACAAGTATACCGTCAGGGGCTTCTAGGGCTTGGGAAGGACTGAATCTCAGTTGCACAAATGCCCAGAACCTATAATAGTCGTGCTGTCAAATCAAGGATCTTGACTGGGGATGGATGAGAACAGATCACTAGACCTGCAGTCACCTTTGTTCCCCTTGAAAGGAAGACAGGCGCCTTATCAGGATGCTCTCGAATTGGCTGATCATTGCAACTGAGTGATGCTTTAGATCTCAAAGCATTTCACAGCTATTATCTTCCTGTTTGAGGCCAAGAGGGCAGATTTTGAATGGATGAGAAAAGTGCCAGGACATGAAGAGCCTTTTTGCTCAGATCACATAATTATTAGTTAGTTGAAGCTGGAATTAGAAACTCCAGTCTTCTCTTTTATATCCTGCTGCCTCTTTGTTACTGGGATCTAATTTTCCCCACACCTTCTCCGGGCAAAGTCAGCCAGAGGGTGCCACCTGGCGGAGATAGGTGCCTAAATTCCACCATTTTGAGCTTCATCTCTTTTGCTTAAGACACGAGTCAAAGTTCAAAGTCAGGGATTGGCACACTTTTCCTGTGAAGGGCCAGATAATAAATAGTTTAGGTCTTGCAGGCCCTATGTTCTCTGTCACAACTCCTCAACCCCACCATTGCAGCGTGCAAGGAGCTGTAGACTACATAACAAATGAACGAATGACTATTTATGTACACTGACGTTTGAATTTTATGATTTTCACATGTCACAAAATATTTTTTTTTGAAAAGAACTTTACACCATTTAAAGGTGTGAAAACGCTTCTTAGCTCAGAAGCCATGCAAAAACAGGCAGAGGACCAGAGCTTTGCTCTAAGGTGCCCTCCAGGTAAAGGCTCAGATGAAAGCATTGGGTGGGGAGACCACCTAGACCCCCAGGCAGGGACGGTGGGATGCAGACAGGCCATTGCTGCCCATCTAGAAGGAAGCGGCTGCCCCTGGGCCACCTGTGCGGCCACTGCATCTGGGGCAGTCCCTGGAGCCTCTTGGGCCTCACGAGAGCTGCAGCTTTAACGCTGGCAGCCACTGGCCAGCCCAGGGTGAGCCAGCTGCGTCTCCCCCACCGCGGGGCACAGCTGCACCAATATTCAGCTCCTTTTTGCTGCCACATCCATCTGTGGGGATCCTTGCCTCGCCGTAATGAGGCTGAAAGGTCAGATTGCTCCCTGGTGCTGTGACGTTTGAAGGATTTTGTCATTGATTTGCTGTTTTTAAAATATAACAACCTGTTTGAGGAGGAGGCTGCCAATGCAGACTGGCGCTTCGAGGCCACATGGTAGATACTGGGTAGAAGATGCTGTTTTCCTAAAAGCACGTCGTCTTATGATCTCATTTGATTCTCCTGAGCGGAGTGAATAAGGAGATGTAATGATCACCATTTTACAGATGAAAAAACTGAGACTCGGAGCACTAAAATGACTTTCCCAAGGCAGAGCAGAGAAGTAAGGTTTGACATCCAGGCCTGAGTCCAAAGCCCAGACTCAGTGGTTGTCAGCACACCAGGATGCCCCGAGGGGGTAAGGTGTGCAGAGATGGGCTCCTGCAGGGATGGTTAGCCTAGCACCACCTCAGAGCTAGGAGGAGGCTGAGGCTGGAGAACCCCTCCAGCCTCCGTCCTCCCCTTTGTCTCACTGTGAGCCCTTAAGCCTAGCAGCCCCTCCGTGGTTCTTCTGCCGCTTTGCCTGGGGGCAGAAATGGGCTTCCGTCTACTGGCAGTTCCCACTGCAGAGGGGCGGAGGCATACTCCCGCCCCAGCAGCACGGTCGCCAGGGAGCCCCAAGACCCTTCTGCAGGAATAGCCCTCCCAGAAAGGCGTTTATTGCTGTTTGTTCTTATACACTTATTAGTTTACTGTCTAACTTGCATTCAGCACTCAAGATTGCTGTGTGCATGGATGAATGAATCAGTTAATATCTCCCACCTTCAGATGCCCTGGAACCTGGGATAAGATCCTCCAAGTTCAGGGGTGCCTGAGCGGCTCAGGTAGTTAAGCGTCTGACTCTTGATTTCGGCTCAGGTCATGATCCCAGGGTTCGTGAGTTCAAGCCCCACATTGGGCTCTATGCTGACAGTATGGAGCCTGCTTGGGATTCTGTCCCTCTCCTTCTCTCTCTGCCCCTCCCCTGCTCGCTCTCGCTTGCTCTCTCAAAAATAAGTAAAACTAAACTTAGAAGAGATCCTCCACGTTTAGCTTTCAGTGCAGTAACTCACAAAGGTTTTTCAAATTTAGTGAAATTGAATCAGCACATAATAAGGTTGCAAAGGGAGCATCCAAAGGGCCTGGCACTTTCTACACACTCGCCTCATCCCCCGAGCATCCACAGTGGGTGCCCTCCTCACCCATGCCCTGTGCAGGGGAGTGGTGGTGAGGATTTGGACCCCAGGTCTCGAGGGAGCCCACACAGGTCTCGAGGGACTCCACACAGTTCCCATGGGACACCACACGGTTCTCATTGGCTCCTTACAGGCACTCAGTTGTGGGTAAAGGAGGCTCCATAATTAACTCTAAATGCAAAGCTTGGGCCCCATGAGGAATGCCTAGGAAGGAAGGAGCCCAAGGGCCCCCACACCTACCCTGGCAGGTAAGCGCCAGGCACTGGCCACATGGGGGGCTGGGCTTTCTCCCTGCAAGCTGCACCGGCTGGGGCTGGAATTCCAATATTCTTCACTGGCAGCCAGCTTAGGCAGGTGCAGAAAACTGGTCTGACAGTAGGCCTTTCCAGAAGCACATGCGGTTGGAGGTGATGGGGGCCCAGTGTAAGGGACACCGACTCCTTACTGCCCAGCCCGAGCTTGAAATCCTGCCATCCCCTGCCGTCCCAGTTACATCCCTTGATGTGTTACTGCTTCTGGTTTTCAAGAGACCCCTATAAAAATGCTTAAAAAAAACAACCCGGATGTGAATATTTATGGGAAGGAGCCCAGGGCAGGGCGAGGTGGAGAAAACCACCACACGGTGCTGGGCCGGGACCTCCCCACCATCTTCGCCCTACTTGCAGGTGAGTGTGGGGGACAGGAGCAGTCTCCCCAGTGCGGACCCCGGCTTCCTCCTCCTTCCCCTCGCCCAGCCCCTGCCCCCACCCCACCCCCCCAGCCATGATTTAGTTCCTCCACCAATACCACCGTTTACAGAAGGCAGCAAGAGAATGAAAAATAATAAGATTTGTTGTGTCCCGTTGCGCATACTTTACCTTATCCAAGATTTGAAGTCGAAAGCTAGCGAGGGAGGCCGTGCAGGGAAGCCATCAGATCTCTGCAACAGCACAGCCTGAGCACCCGGCGTCCTCAGGTGAGGCCTGTAGATGGGCTCTAAGCCCCTAACCACCCACCCCTGCCCCAGGCAGCCAACGTTTAGTTGTTGCTAGCTCCTCCCTTTCTAGGGGTGGCTGCAAAGCAGGCCTCAGGCTAAGGAATCTGAACCTGAGGGTGACTTCCAGGCCCTGTGGCCGGCTGGGGGACGGGGGCGCTGGGGGTGGGTGGGGGGGTGGTCGATATCTCTGGTCTTCACTGTGGGGAAGAAGGTTGAGCGGCAGAGGTGGGCCTCACTCACCTTCAGCTTGCTTGCCCGTGGGCTGGGCTCGTTCCTACGGACCCAACAGACTCCCAATGACTCAACACCACCTGGGGACCTGTTAGGCGCTCAGATGCACCTGTCCCACCCCAGAGGGACTGAATCCCAAACTCTGGAGGTGGGCCCAGCGACCTGGGTTTTAACAAGCCTCCTGGGAATTCTGAAGCACTGAAAGTTTGAAAAACCAGATCACCTGCCCTCCTGTGTGTGTGGTACCGGCCCACCCTCACCTGGGGGATAAAGTGCTGCTCCCGCCTCCACACAAGTTCTGACGAGGTATCTTATTTTATGAGTTACATCTACGTACATATTCCTAATTTATGTACAATGTAAAACATCCAGGGGCACCTGGGTGGCTCAGTTGGTTGAATGCCTGACTTTGGCTCAGGTCATGATCTCACGGTTCATGAGTTCGAGCCCCACGTCAGGCTCCGAGCTGACAGTACGGAGCCTGGAGCCTGTTATAGATTCTGCGCCTTCCTCTCTCTCTGCCCCTCCCCCACTCACACTCTGTCTCTCTCAAAAATAAATAAACATTAAAAAAAATTTTTTTAAACATCCCAAAAAAGATTTAAAAAGATGAAATCAACAGATGTTTTTTTAATGTCTTATTATTCTCTCATGCTGCACTGTTAAGTCAGGCAACAGTCAGCACGAGTGATTGTGGATGTAAAGTCATGTCTCATTTCCTCTTCCGGACAGTTTCGATTGGGGGCATCTCTTGGTGAGATCAGCCTACGACACTGCTGTTTCTACCTCCTGATGTGGCTGACCAAGGGCTCGTGCTGGTGCTGAGGTGACAACAGCCAGTTCGCCCCTGGGGGCTGCTCACCTCGATCTCCGTGTCGCTGTTCTCTTCAGGCCAAGGTTCCTTGTCAACAGTGTTTTAAAGCCACTTGTCACTTTGCGAGAGTTAGTTTACTTCAAAGCAGGTAAGGGAATCTCTCTGTTCCCTTCCGCCCACCCAGGATGCCCAGGACGGTTGCCCGGAACTGCAACTTCTCCCCACCCAGGACTCCCCTCCCTCAGGACACCTCAGGGGCTGGAGTCCATCAGGAGTCCATCAGCGTTTGGCCTTAATAACGCTGCCCAGCTTTCTCTTTCACTGAAGGAAAGCATTAATCTAAATACATAGTATTTTCTCTCCTCCGCCCCATGGATCGTCTTGCGCACCCTCTGGAATGTAGAGCCCCACTGTGCAGACCCTGCCCCCGACCGAACACACAGTCCTCTTCCCCTAAAAGCCCTGAAGAGACGTCACCCATCAGTCAAGAGGACCTGACGGCAGCCGTGCAGTCCTTTGAGGGAAGGCTGGGCCTGGTGGGCCTCAGAGGGCCACCCGTCCCCCTTCCCTCCAGGACGGGCTCTCTGTGACTCTGTTCCAGCCTGGAGGGCTGCACCCGGGAGCGTGGGGGGCTCGGCCAACCCTCCGGACACGCCGCTGGCGACCCCGCGGCCCTGGCACCGGCCTCAGCGCCACCACAGGGTCCCAGGGTCCCAGGGTCCCAGGGCGGGCCTGGGGCGGGGGAGGGGGGGGCTTTCCCTGGGGGCAGGGAGGGGCTGCTGCCTCCCGGCTTCTCGGAGGCTCTTCTGGAATCTCATTTCCTGTCACCTTTCCCAGGCAGGTGTTCCTGTTTTTAAATCCGTCTCCAGCTGCTATTCTGGGGTCGTGTGAGGCGCTAGTTTTTCCCAAGGACCGAACTGCTATATTTTTCCTCACAGCCCCAGCCAGCCCCCAGCCAGTGTGGCAGAGGCCCCTCCCCGGGGACGCGCCACAGACAGCTGGGGGCGGGAGGGGTCCGGTGGAGCCGGGAGCACTCCCTTGGGCGGTTCTAAGGCCCTGTGGGTTTTCGTTGCGCTGCACACAGAACAGACCCCGGCCTCACCCAGGAAAAGCCAAATAAAAACAAGCCAGGCCCTTGCACCTTGGGGGGACCTGGCCCCCAGGGCGTTAGAGTAGTTGGGGGCCAAACCTGGCTCAGAGGGAAGTGAGCAGAGAGCTTCTCACAGGAAAGGCAGAACCTCAAATCCAGCGATCTTTAAATTGGGGTCCGCAAACACCCCGAGAATCACCAGACACATCCCAGAGGGCCCGGGCCGCTCTCTGAGAACTGCAATTTTCATTTGAACGAAGAAAATCTTAAAAACGAATGTAAACATGTTCCACATCATATGAAAGATCATAAGTGTTTCTAGAGATTTCAGAGGCACATGGTATTTTTAAAAAGAATGACAAGCGGACTTCATTCCTGAACATCACAGCGCTCTGCACGTGGGATGTTTGCAATTCCTCCAGAGGAGGAAAGACACCGAGTCATCGCAGCACACAAGTGGTGTCACCAAGCACGTGTTCGGTGTCTGGTTCAGAAAAATAACATGGCAGGTCGTTTTCAAGAAAGCGTGCTCCCTTGCGATTCAGTGGTGTAGGGGCTTTCTGCATTTCATTCCTACACTGACTTTGGTTTTAGAGGTACGCAAGGGCCATTAAGCATACAGAGTTAAAATAATGTTGTGATCACAGTTATTTACATAATAGAAGTAAAACAATTTGTTATCCCTGGGAGATCATTAGACTTTTGGTTCCCTTTCTTAATTAATTAATTAATTTTTAAAAATATTTATTTATTTTGGGGAGAGCGCAAGTGGAGGAGGGGCAAAGAGAGGGGGACAGAGGATTAATTAATTATTTAAAATATATATTTATTTTGGGGAGAGCGCAAGTGGAGGAGGGGCAAAGAGAGGGGGACAGAGGATTGGAAGTGGGCTCCGCTGCTGACCATCTGACAGCACCGCGCCCAGTGTGGGGCTGGAACTCACGAACTGCAAGATCAAGACCTCAGTCAGACGCTCAACCGACTGAGCTACGCAGTAAGCAGGCGCCCCTTGGTTTCCTTTTTTAAAAGAGGTCTATAAATAAATAAATAAATAAATAAATAAATAAATAAATAATAAAAGAGGTTTATAAATGACTCAGATTTTAAGATTATCACATTGGTGTTTGAATTAGATAGCCAGAATTATCTAGAATGAAGGTTTATGCAGAAGCAGTGTTTTAGGGTTTAGGACTAGCAAAGACAGGGAATGCACGGGACGTATCCCATCACTTGTACGTTTACTAGGAGCTCAGTTGAAGCAGCTTAAATCTTCGTTTCTAGTGCTTTGTGGTCAATAAGTAAAAAGTGAATTTCATGCATGTGCCCTTGCCTAAAGGTGAGCACGCGCGCGTACACGTACACGCACACGCACACGTACGCGCAGGGTCAGGCCCCTGGAGCGCTGGCAGGGTGAGGTGCCTCACCTCCCGCTCCCCCACCTCTCAGGGACACTGGAGCTTCACGTGCTCCCCGGCCGCCCTCACCAGGTCGTAGGGCCTCTAGGTTAGGTCTGGGTTGTCCTGACCATGAGGGCAAGAACCACAGCTTTGAGTGGGTCACTCTCTGCGCCACCCTCCCTCCCCCCACCGCCAGAGCCCCCTCGTTCACAGGAGCAGAAACAAGAAACACAGGCAGTGCAAGAGGTTCACGCAAGTCACAAACAGCCCACGAGGCGGCAAGGTGTCCCTGCTACCTGAGATGTGGGGACCTCACCAAGGAGCAAATCCGATCCACGGTCTTTCTGGTGCCAGTGCCAACACCCCTTGGGATGGAAACCCCAGAGATCTGGGCTCTCTGCCTTCGGAGACAAACCTGCTAGGGCCCTCTCATTCCGAAGGGGGTGGTTGGTTAGGGGGATGGGATAGGCCTGGCAGACAGAGCCAGAGCCAGACACAGACAGAGCACACGAAGCACTTGGAAGTGATTTTTCAAGAAGCCTGATACCACAGCCCCAGGTGGGGTGGGGGGAGTTTCCAGGAAGGACAGGGGTTCCTACCATCACCTCTGTCACTCTGTCACCTGAGAGCATTTGACTCCACCCCAGGTCACAGATAACAAAGCACCACAGACCGATGGGGTTGGGGGGGGGGGGGGGAGGCTTACACAACAGGAATTGATTTCCTCCCAGTCCTAGAAGCTGGAAGTCTGAGACCAAGGTGCTGGCAGGTTTGATTCTCCTGAGGCCTCTCTCCTCGGCTCGCAGATGGCAGCCTTCTCGCTGTGTCCTCACATGGCCTTTTCTCGGGGAGTGCTCATCTCTGTGTCTTTCCCTCCTCAGGGAAGGCTACCAGTCCTACTGGATTAAGGACCACACACAGTACAAACTCATTTAACCCTAATCACTTCTTTAAAAGCTCTGTCCCCAACTACCGTCCCATTCTGAGAAATTGGGGGTTAGGACTTCCACATGGGAATTTGGGGGAGATTGAGTTCAGTCCACAGCACTGTGCAAAGCGTGCAGATTCCGGCCCCGCACCGTGCCCTTGCCAGCGAGGGTCATGCAGAGCCCCCCACGGCCCCCGCAATGCCAGCTTCGTTCAGATTCGTGAGACGCCTGCGCCCCAGCTCCAGGAACGCCTTGTCTCATCTCTCCTCAGCCCCTGGCAAGGATGCGCTGACTCTGACCTTTGGCTCAGACTCTGGTTTTTGAACTGTATACAGGCTGCTGAACCAGCACCGAGCCCTTGTTCTAGCATCTTTGTGAACGTGCAACAAAGACACTATTTTCATGTTGACCCGTAGAGGCTGTGTAGGCCCCGATGGCCCTGGACACGGATCCCAAATCTGCTCAGGTCAGCACAGGCCACCTCAGGTGCCCTCGTGGATTCTGTTTACTTAGCGAGGCAATTCGTCCGGCTCCCAGGGCGGGCTGTCACACACATCACCCTTACAACAGCACACGCTGGGCCTGTGAGTCACCATTCGCAGACACCACTGACGCTATAGACTAATCTATTGGCAGCAACAGCCACCTCCAGACCTGCTCAATGGTCTTCATCAACTAGACTGTAGTTAACAGTTCTCTGCTTCCACTGCCATTAATATGGCAGAATAGGTAAATCAGACCAGGTGTTTCGCCAGGGATAACTAGAAAACCTGGATTAAATATATAAATTGTTAAAGGCATATGAGAGTTATCATAAGACTGAAAAATGACTGGACCAAGATCTCATGGAGAGCGGAGACTCAGGTAGGTAAGGCAGGTGTGCAGAGCCCGGGCACGTTTGCTGATACACAGAGGAGAGCAGGTAGGAGACGGAGCCTCCTTCTAAAGCTTCATAGGCTGCTGGGCAGGCACACGTAGCTGCAGAGCATGTGTATCAGAAATGAATAAATGGTTTTGCGATTTTTCTAAGGTAGTCATAAGTAATCATTTCTTTTAGAAATTTGAGAACTCAAAAAACTATTGTAATCTCCAAATTTGCCACCCAAAACTATACATTGTGAAGAGTATAACTACCAAACTGAGAGAGGAAATAATAAAATAATTTAAAAAGAATTAGGAGTGCCTGGTGCCCCTGTCAGTTGAGTGTCTGACTCTCGACTTCAGTTCAGGTCGTGATCCCAGGGTGGTGAAACTGCACCCCGAGTTGGGCTCCGAGCTGAATGTGGAGCCTGCTTGGGATTCTCTTTCTCTCTCCCTCTGCCCCTCCCCCACTTGTGTGCATGTGTCTGTGCACACACTCTCTCTCCCTCTCTCTCTTTCAAAAATAAATAGGGGTGGGGGTGGGGAAAATGGGTGATGGGCATTAAGGAGGGCACTTGGGATGAGCACTGGATGCCCTATGTAAGTGATGAATCACTGAAATCCACTCCTGAAGTCAAGATTATGCTGTTTGTTAACTAACTTGAGAATAAAGTTAAATAATAAAAAAATAAAAAATAAAAATTAAAAATACATAAATAAAATTAAAAAACAAAGAAGGCAAGAAAGAAAAGAGGAGAAAATTTAGACTGGGACAAAGAGAAAATAAATAACATTTAAGCCCGAGTGAATTAGTAATTAAATTAAAATGTAAATAGACAAAATGCTCCAATTAAAAGCTGATCTGGCTTGATAAAAATAAATCCCAATTATAAGCTGATTATAAGAAGCACACCTAAGGGCACCTGGGTGACTCAATCGGTTGAGATGCCGACTTCAGCTCAGGTCATGATCTCACGGTTTGTGGGTTCGAGCCCCTCATCTGGCTCTGTGCTGACAGCTCAGAGCCTGGAGCCTGCTTGGGATTCTGTGTCTCCCTCTCTCTCTGCTCTTCCCCCATTCCTGTTGTGTTACTCTCTCTCTCTCAAAATTCAATAAACATTTTTTAAAAAGCACACCTACAATAAAAAGATAGAGAAAGGTTAAAAGTACAGAAAAATATACAGCAATTAAAAACCTAAAGAAAGTTGGAGTAGACATTAATATTGGGGGAAAAATAATTTTGGGGGCACCAGGCTGGCTGGGTCTGTGGAACGTACAACTCTTGGTCTTGGGATCATGAGTTCGAGCCCCATGTTGGATGGAGAGACTGCTTAAAATTAAAATCTTTAAAAAGAACAAAAAAAGATTTAAAATCAAGAAGCAGTACTAGAGGTAAAGAGGTATTTTGTAACAAAAAATTTGATTCATCAGAAAGATCTAGCAAATCTAAATTCATATCTGCATAATAAAATAGCCTCAAAAATGTAAAAAGCAAAATGTTGATGACTAAAGCAGGAAAAATAGGCAAATCTGTAAGTATTGTTAGGAAATAGTAACATATTTCTCCCGGAAACTTGGGGAAACAAAAAGTCTGAAAGGAACTGAAAGGACACACCACTTAATTGGCCCCAAATGACCAATACCAAGCCATATTCTAGTAAAATATTGGTCGTTAAAAATAAAAGGGAGAAACATCTTTTGGACATCTAGGCAAAAAGACCAAGTAACTCATAAGGAAAAGAAAATTCAATTGTTGAAAAACATTTTGACAGCAACATTTTATGCCAGAAGAAAATGGGTTAGATATTTAAGATACTCCAGGAACAAAAATGAAAGCCAAGCACTTTTTTATTTAGCCAAGTTGGTTCTTAAATATAAATATTACAATAACAACATGCAAAAATACAGGGAAGGTGGGCTCTATAGCCCTTGCTTAGGAAACTACTAGAGAATGAAGTTTAGACAACCAAATGACAGCTCTGTGTGTGTGTGTGTGTGTGTGTGTGTGTATGTGTGTGTGTAAAATGAAGACTGCATGGGGGCACCTGGGTGGCTCAGTCATCCGACTTTGGCTGAGGTCATGATATCACGGTTCGTGTTTTTGAGCCCCATATTGGGCTAGTTGCTATCAGCACAGAGCCCGTTTCGGATTCTCTGTCCCCCCCCTCTTGCGCCCCTCCCCCCTTCTCAAAAATAAAGAAACATTAAAAACTTCATGAAGGGTACAAAAGAGAGATTGTTGTATGCATTAATGCTCCTAAAAGAAGACAAGGAGGGGTGGAATGGAGTGAGTGTACACACACAAAGTAACCTTTTTTTTTAAAGGTGAGTATTTTATTTTATTTTATTTTTTAAGTTTATTTATTTTGAAAGAGACAGTGCACTCGGGCATGCAAGCGGGGGAGGGGCGCAGAGAGAGAATCCCAAGCAGGCCCCACGCTGTCAGCACAGAGCCAGATTTGGGGCTTGTTCTCACAAACCGTGAGATCATGACCTGGGCCAAAATCAAGAGTTGGAAGCTTAACCAACTGAGCCACCCACCCGCCCCACGCACAAAGTAATCTTTTAAGCTATTTTCAGTAACCAGATTTTGACAGTAGTGCATTACTTCCCACTGAACGAAACTAATGCCTCAAGGAGAAATGTCTGGGACGAGAATTGTATAAGATGAGCCTAGAATATCTTGTCATAAGGGATGGAAAAGAAGCTATAAAAGACACAAGAGCCAACTGTACAACCACTCTAGGAAACAGTATGGAGCCTCCTCAGAAAGTTAAAAATAGAGCTACCCACGATGCAGCAATTGCACTACTAAGTATTTATCCAAAGGATACAAAAATACTGATTTGAAGGGGCACATGCATCCCAATGTTTATAGCAACATTATTAACAAGAGCCAAATTATGGAAAGAGACCAAATGTCCATTGACTGATGATGGATAAAGATGATGTGCTGTATATATACACACACATACACACACAATGGACTATTACTTGGCCATCAACACACAATGGAATATTACTTGGCCGTCAAAAAGAATGAAACCTTGCCATTTGCAATGATGTGGACGGAGCTAGAGTGTATTATTCTAAACAAAATAAGTCAGTCAGAGAAAGACAAATACCATATGATCTCACTCATATGTGGAATTTAAGAAACAAAACAGATGAACATAGGGGAAGGGGGGAAAAAGAGAGAGAGGGAGGCAAACCATAAGAGACTCTTCACTATAGAAAAAAACAGGGTGGCTGGAGGTGAGGCTGGTGGGAAATGGGCTGGCTGGGTGATGGGTACTTAGGGAGGCACTAGGTGTGATGAACACTGGGTGTTGTATGTAAGTGATGAATCACATTGAATTCTATACCGGGAACCAATTTGACCATATATGTTAACTAACTGGAATTTAAATACAAAATTGAAAAACAAAGCCACAGGAGCCAAGTAGAATTGGCCAAATGTGGGACAATTTGAGTATCAAGGGCCATTACTGAGATGGATGAAACATGAACCCAGCTTCTCTTCTCTGTGCTTGTCTTGTATTGACCCTTGAACAGCACAGGTGTGGACTGTGCGGTCCACTTACATGCAAATTCTTTCCCGATAGATACAGTGCACTTCTGTAAATATATTTTTTCTTCCTTGTGATTTTCTTAATAATACTTTTCTTTTCTCTAGCTTACTTTATTGTAAGAATATAACCTATAATACATACAACATACAAAATACGTAATCAACTGTTTATGTTCTCGGTAAGATTTCCAGCCAACAGTAAGCTCTTTGTAGTTAATTTTCCAGGGAGTCAAAAGTTGTATGTGGATCTTTTACTACACAGGGTGTTAGCACCCCTAACCCCTGCATTGTTTAAGGGTCAATTGTATATATTTTTTCTTTTTTCATCCCACATAAGCAAACAAATGAGCATTCCCTAGATTTGGGGAGTTCTCAATGGACAACTCCATATTAGGCACCTCTGAGAAGCATTTCTAGAAACACAAACCATACCACAGGGCCCACACTACCTGTTAGAGCTGGGGGGCAACAGGGTAGGAAGGAGGGATTCAGAGATTTAAGAATAAGGTCGTACACAGGAACAAGATGCACTTTTTTTTTTTTTTGCCTCCTTGCATTGTTTTTATTTGTTTTACAATATAGTGAGTTGGTTCAAAGGGCTTAGAGTCCAGAGTTGGGGAGATATATATTTATGAATATAAAAATCTAAGAATTCCTGGCAAGGGAATCTACTCACAGGTGCACGTATCTTAAAGACATCACAGGCAGCAGGTGTTAAGGAAGGAGACCTGTTTCTCAGCGCTGGAGCAGAAAGACTTTGGGCTCATAACAGGAAATTTGGGTTTCCAGCTTGGCTCTGTGTGACCTTGGAGAAGTCCATTCTACCTTCCTTCGTCCTCGTAGAAGAGTCAAAAAAGGAAGCCTCAAAGGTTGGCACCGAAGCTCTTGGTCAACAGGCATGCATTGTAAGCGCCTTGGTTAGGACTGTTTCTGTGCAGGCTAGTGACCAGCAGGGGAGGGACACAGGCCAAGGAGACATAGCCAGAGGGATGGGGGAGGGCAAGAGGACCCACAGAAGAACTCTAAGAAATCAAACAAGGGCAGGCAGGGTCGTCTGCCTCTCAGAAGGGGGCTCCTAACTGTCCTGGGCTCCTGTTGGCCCGTTGGCCGAATGGGGCCAAGATGACCCTGTGACAGGTAAGTCACAGCCCCTCCCCCACCCCACCTGTTCCCCACTTGGGCTTTCCTCGGCCTTCGGTGAGGAGGCCCAATGAATTCTGTGTCCCCGTCATGGATCTAAGTACTGCAATGACAATTCAAGTTTAATTCATCCTAAACCATCATCCAGCCTGCCAGGATCCACATTTACTGAAATCTGGACCCAGAAGCCTGCTCAGACTTATGCTTGCAGATGAGTTCAGCTCTCATGCTGCCCTCGTTTTCCACCGTGAGTGCTATGAAGTATCTTTACTCATCAGCACCAAGCGCTGGGAGGAAGGAGAAGAGGGTTATGTGGATGATCAGAAGTACAGAGGACCCGGGCTGGAGAGGAATCCTTCAGACACACGGGGTGTTTGTACTTAACTCCCATCAGCTCGGCATCTCTTTTCCTTTTCCATCTTTTTTTTAATTGGAAGATCTGATTTTGAATTTGTGCTTTCAGTCCCGGATGAACTGCCAAGCAATAGATCTGGCCCCTGTAGACTGCTGCTTCCTAATCTCTATAAAGGGTCTAAAGTACTGCCATGTTGTGGAGAGAGAGAAACAAATCGCGCAAGGAAAGCACTGTGTGGACTCTGAGCGTTGGGCATTGTTAGTTCATTTCTTCAGATCGCTTCTGCAGGCCCCTGAACAGACGGTGGGCCCAGCCAGCTGGGTGGAGGGCAGGTTAGCCCAGGAAACGAGTCTCCTGCACTTCAAAAGGAACATGTGACCTCATTACAAATTATTCTCCATCAATTATTCTCCTAGGTCACCCGAGGACCCTGCTTGGCAAGGGAGCCTTGTCACCATGACATACTGGAATGTCACGTAGCGGCATGGCTTGAGAAATGAGGTCCTTTTCCAGGACTTCAGAGGGGAACCACACCCCGGAGCCTTCCTTCAGTCAGGTACTTTTCGATTTGTATCCACGGTGAGCCTGGTTTCCTGCCGCTCCCTGGGAGGCGGGATCACGCAGTGGGTGCTGGGCTGAATCTGGTCACGCTTGCTGTATGTCCTTAGGTCACTTAGCAGCAACCTCTGCAGGCCTCCGCTTTCTCATCTCTGTGTGCGGCAGGGAAACCATAATCCCCTCCTCACAGGGTGGCAGGAGGGTTAAATAATTCACACAAGTACTGAACGATGCATTGCACCCTGGAAGTCTTCAAAATGGATTAGCTAATGACTCAGGGGGAAGAATTAAAGCCATAATGAAAGTCTTGTTTCTCAGAGGGGCAGACAAGCCCGTGGAGACCTTGGTTATGACCTTCACATATAGACTCAACATGAATGATGGCTTTTCTGGCCTGAGTTATCTTCCAGGCCTGAGAAAGGGCAGCCAGATCTCAAGCTTGAGAGGTAAGTTCATGCACAGGAGCAAGGGAAGGCCTGTCACCAACTCAAGATCATACCTGGAACCATCCACCTGCCCTTAGCAGGAGCTGTGGGGGCTGTGGCTCCAAATAGTGGGCCTCAAGGAGACCAGCAAGGACCCCTTTGCACACGCTGCTCACTTTACACACATTTAGACATTATACTTTGCGTCCCCCAGCACTTCATGCAGAAATGTGGGGACCTCCCCACCCCCAGCCGCGGCCACCCTGCCCCGGGCATGATTCAGTGTTTGGGCTTATTTATGAGAGACCATGAGTTCATTTCAAAATGTCAAATGATCTTTGGTGACTAATGGCCCCTGCTGTGCTCAGTGTCTTCACAGAGGTCGTCCTTCCATGCTCCAAGAGCCTCTGCACTTTGGGAACATCCATCTAGGTGTCTGACACAAGGAGCCACTGTGTCATCAAATCATCCAAAACACCCATGCTGGGGAAGTCTCAGCAACAAGGCGCATCCCAAGGAATGAGGAAGGGAAAGCCGGTGGATGGGAGCTAATGAACTCACCGGGGAAAATAAACGGTGCATAGGACTAGAGGGTCTCACGAGATGCGTTTGGAAAAGAATTTTATTATTTTACCTTTTTTGCCCATAATTTACCCATCGAAACCTGCTCTCTGGGGCTAGCTCTGATTCTGCTCAGAAGTGAGTTTTTGGCAGAGTCTGTGCCTCTCCTGTTCACTCCCCATCTAAATAGTTTTTAAGAACTTTCATTATGGAAATGTTCACACACAGCCACCATTTGTAAAAGTGCTGTAATGAACCCCATGGAACCAGTCACTCTGCTTCAACAGTTACGAACAGTCTTTCCTGCTTTATCAGTTACCATCCCCCACCCCATCCCCCCCCACCCCCCCGGCACACACACTTTGTTTGTGATGGAATATTTTACAACAAATCCTCTAATTACTTTTAGAGATAAAAATAGCCTTATTTCAGTAACCCAGGACTTCCAAACTTCATTTCAAGTTCAAGCTTCCCCCCCACCTCACCCCACCCTTCCCACCACCCACCCCACCACCCACCATGGCTGCTTGCAGGCTGGGGGACCTGGGCTGGTGTCTCCCCCTGGCTCCTTCAGGGTGAGGTAAGCCTGGAGGAGATGTTCCCCCTGGCTCTCAAAGGCTACAGGTGGTGGTCAGCCCCGACCCCAGAGTAGCCTCCTCATGTCTCCCATGCAGGTCTTGCCTCCTCAGAACCATCCCTGGGGCGGGCAGGCGAGTGGCAGAAGTAGACGTGCCAGATTGCTTGGGCCGCAGAGCAGTGCATGCCAGGACACCTGACACAGTGCGGCCCCCCTTCACTGGGAAGACAAGTTTTCAGTGGAAAGAAAATCTGGGTGCAGGGAAAGGAAGGTCTGCACTGCTCTTACGCCCTAGGTGCAATGCGGAATTCTCATCCCCCCACCCCGGAGGGGACCTGGCATCTCACTTGGGAATGTGGGAATAGTTGTCACTTCTGGCCGTGGAGCTGGGCTGGCCGCCAGCCACCTGGGCTGAAGTGCAAACTGTGCACTGCATTTCCAAGAGTAATAAACACCTGAGTAACAGTTTTACCATTGATTTCATGTGGGGGCGCCTAGGTGGCTCCACTGATTGAGCATCTTACTCTTGATTTCAGCCCAGGTGGTGGGATCCAGCCCCACATGGGGCTCCGCATGGAGTGTGGGGCCTGCTTGGGGTTTTCTCTCTCCCGCTCTCCCTGCCGCTCACATACATGTATGTGCTCTCTGTCTCTAAAATAAAAAAGGGGCGCCTGCGTGGCTCAGTTGGTTAAGCATCTGACTCTTGATTTTGGCTCAAGTCGTGATCTTGTAGTTTGTGGGGTCGAGCCTGACTGACGGCACGGAACCTATTTGGGATGCTCTCTCTCTCCTCTCTCTCTGCTTCGCCCCCCCACCCCCACAGCTCATGCTGTCTCAAAATAAATACATAAACATTTAAAAATAAAGAAATAAAACAAAATAGGGGCACCTGGATGGCTTAGTTAAGCGTCTGACTTCTGCTCAGCTCACAATCTCACAGTTCGTGAGCCCCACACTGGGGTACTGTTGGCGCCGAGCCTGCTTGGGATTCCCTCTCTCGCCCTCTCTCAGTCCTTCCCCCATGCGAGCTCTCTCTCTTTCTCAAAAAGAAATAAACATTTAAAAAATTAAAATTAAAAATTAAATTGATTACAGTTAAACTGATAATATTTTATCTTAATGCTTATTTATTTTGAGAGAGAGAACCAGCAGGAGAGGGGCAGAGAGAGAGGGACAGAAGATCTGAAGCAGTGCCTGCACTGACAGCACAGAGCCTGATGTAAGGCTCAAACTCACAAACCATGACATCACGACCTGAGCTGAAGTCGGATGCCCCCTGATAGTATTTTTATATTGCAGTAAATCAAATGTGTATTATTAAAATCAATTTCATCTATTTCTCTTTTTTATTTTTTTTAAATGTTTGTTTATTTTTGAGAGAGAGAGAGACACAGAGACAGAGTGTGAGCTGGGGAGGGGCAGAGAGAGAGGGAGACACAGAATCGGAAGCAGGCTCCAGGCTCTGAGAGGTCAGCACAGAGCCGAACGCGGGGCTCAATCTCTCAGAACTGTGAGATCATGACCTGAATGAAGTCAGACACCTAACCGACGGAATCACCCAGGTGCCCCTATTTCTTTTTATTTCTTAATGTGGATACTAGAAAAAATTTTTTATAAAATTTTTTAAGTTTATTTATTTTGAGAGAACAAGTGAGTGAGCAGGGGAGGGGCAGAGAGAGAGGGAAAGAGAGAGAATCCCAAGGAGGCTCCACACTGTCAGCAGGAAGCCTGATGCGGGGCTTCAACTCACAAACTGTGAAATCATGACTTGAACCCAAGTCGGACACTCAACAGACTGAGCCACCCAGGCGTCCCTCCTAATGCGATAGTAAAAGGCAACAATTTCACTCACAGTTTTAGCGGAGTCTCTAAGGCCACACTGTCCGACAGAAATACGATGTGAGCTTCAGATGTAACATTTTTCAATTTTACATAAGCATCAGACTCTTGGTTTCAGCTCAGGTCATAATCTCACGGTTTGTGAGTTCGAGCCCCATATCTGGCTCCGTGCTGTTGGCGCAGAGCCTGCTTAGGATTCTCTCTTTCCCTCTCTCTGCCCCTCCCCACTCTCTCATTCTCCCCAAATAAATAAACTTTAAAAATATATATAATGTCACGTCACAAAAACTCCTCCCCACCATACAAAAAGTTGGTCCTAGAGCCAAGGAAGTTTTGATCTGGACCAGTGTCTAGTTGGAGCCCTTCAGTTTGACAGATGATGAAACGAAGGCCCCGCCAGAGGCCACCGAGTGTCACTGCAGAGCGTGCGAGTGATTTCAAACTGCTCCTGTGGAACAAAGACGGGTGCCCAAGCCCCCGAACATGAAGTATTCCGGCTGAACGCCAGTGGGGAGTGACGGGGCAGGTCCCCCGACGGACGTGGCTGGCCGTGCGCCCGCAGCCACCACACGGCCCTGAAGGGGTCTGGGTCTGAGGTCAGCAAACTGGCAGACGGAGGCCGAAATCTGGCCCTCAGGCCTGTTTGGATTGGCTCGCGGTGTCTTACAGTGTTTTGAATCATTTGTCAACGTTTTAACATTAGGAAATGTCAATTAAAAAAAAAATGGGTTCCAATCCTGAAAACTTAGCTCCAGGGACCCGAGGCCCGTTTCCCGCCTGGCGCTCAGCGGCTGCCGCCCCTTGGATGTGGCCTGGCGCCCCCGGCCCCACAGCCCTGGCTCGGCCCGTCCCCTCCCCACGGAGGCCTGACAACCCCAATCGACTTCATGTCCAGCTTTTCTCAGAGCACAGGGAAGAGGAAAGGGAACCGGTTTCCATCCCTCTCTTGATCAAAAGGCAAAGAAATCAAAGCGAAGCCAAGAAGACTTGATGTTTCCGCGAAGAAATCTTTTCTCCTCAGCTGTCCCTCCAGGGATGGGCGCTCAGGTCTATTTGTTTCTGCTGCACCCCATGACAAAAGCGAAAGTGGCCATTCTAGCCATTTCCCATGAGGACACTGAGGCCCTGAGAGGTGACCATCCACCAGACGCTAGAGTGGGGACCCGAGGCCCAGGGTACCTGAGGTCTGGGACTTCTTTCCAGCAATAATGTTCTAGAGCCAGGTCACCAGCATTTGTTGGCCATTTGTTGGTTCCTCTGCCCCAAGGACAGATGACGTGCCACGGGCAGGAACAGACTTCGAGGCAGTCAGCCTCCCCCGGCTTCCCCCAAGAGCACATCCAGGCAAGGGGAGGAGAAAGGCACCAATTAAGCCAGACTGAGGGCAGTCACCACCGGTGAGATGTTCTGCTTGGCTTTTCCCCATATCAGGCCATCCTCTGTTCCTGATGATGTCCTCTCCTCAGGGCCCTGGAGCCCAGTCCTGTCTCCAGGAAGTGGGGCCACAATGCTTGCTGGGAAAATGGCAAAGGAAGCGACTCCTTCCTTTCACCAGGAAATGAGTGGAGAGAAAGCTCTGGAGTGGAGGGAGGGGGCCTGCACTTTGACCAACCAGGTGAGCTGTAAATGCAGAATCCTTATTTCCTTGCTCGGTTGACACAACATTCACACTTCATTTGCTCATTTGTTTTTCCCCTTGGTTTGTTTAGTGAAGAAGTACCATGCGCCAATAGGGAAAGATTGGTGAGTGAAAATGAATGCATTTAGAATACTTTTATGGTAGAATGAGGGGGGAAAAGAGTCATTTGGGCTGGCTTGGATTTACATCAAGAAAATATGAGGGGCGCCTGAGTGGCTCAGTCGTGAGCGTCCGACTTCGGATCAGGTCATGATCTCACGATCTCACTGACAGCGCGGAGCCTGCTTAGGATTCTCCCTCTGCCTCTCTCTCTGCCCCTCCCCGACTCCCACTTTCTCTCTCTCTCAAAAATAAATATTAAAAAAAATTTAAAGAAAATATGCAAGGATACACAAGAAGCTAAAAGTGGTTGCTGGGGGACAAGGGAGAAGAATATATCTCAGAGTATACATTTTAAAAACTAAAGTAAAATTTAAACTAAGTAAAAATACCAGGGGCGCCTGAGCGGCTCAGGCTGTTAAGCATCTGACTCCGGCTCAGGTCATGATTTCATGAGTTCATGGAGCCTGTTTCAGATTCTGAGTCTCCCTTACTCTCTGCCTCCCCACCCCCCGCTTGTGCGCTTTCTCTCTCTCTTTCTCGTCTCACAAAAATAAATAAACATTTTTTTAAAAATACCACAGATAACTCATAAATAGTTTAAAAAGTAGAGGAGGAAAATCCACCATTAACCCAACTGCTGTAAAAGCATATTCATTTGTGCTTATTCTCTTTCTGATTTTATCCATCTGCTTTTATGTTTTATATGTGCATACAATCATAGGGCGCATAAAATTGTCCCCTAACGATTTCACTGAACATCATGAGCTCTTCCCAGGTTGCCAGGTGGAATTCATTTTGTTCAATTTTTTTTAACATTTATTCATTTTTGAGAGAGAGACAGAGCATGAGTGGGGGAGGGGCAGAGAGAGAGGGAGACACAGAATCTGAAGGAGGCTCCAGGCTCTGAGCTTTCAGCACAGAGCCTGACATGGGGCTCGAACCCACAAGTGGTGAGATCATGACCTGAGCCGAAGTCGGACACTTAACCGACTGAGCCACCCAGGCGCCCCCAGGTGGGATTCATTTTGGATGGATACATAAAATTCCATCCGTTTTCCTCTTTCTAAAGGCCCTCGGTCTTTATTTCTACAGCTAATCCGGCGGATTAGCTAACGCTCATCCCTCAGCAGATTCATGGCTGCAAGCGGGTTTGACGGAAGAACAAAACAGAGACTCTGTCCTCCCAGGACACAAGCAGAAAAATAGAGCCGGGACCCACCAGGCCTTTCCCCAGGACAACTGTGATGGTTGTGTCCACCTAACAGAGCTGGAGTTCCCACCAAGGGTTTTTAATATCCCTTAGAGTTCTTTAACATCTGTTTACATTTTAGTTTGAAATTATTATGGACTCCCAGGAAATTGCGAAAATAGGACAGAGAGGTCCCAGGTACCCTCCACTCATTTCCCCCAGTGCTTACATCTCACATACATATAGGAAGGTATAGTAAGGTATCGGGGCTAAGAAATGGACATTGATACAATATGTGGGTCGTGCTGTGTTATTTCACTGCGTGGACACATTCCTAGAACCACCACCCCCGGGGCAAGGACAGAACTAGTCCAGCTCCAGAAAGGGTTCCCTCCTACTGCCTCTCCCACTGGCCCCCAGCCCCAGCCCTAATCCCTGGCAACCAGTAACCCCTTTCTCCATCTCTCTGATTTTGTCATTTCAAGAATGTTGTACAAATGAAATCATACAATATATGACAGTTTGAGATTGGCGTTTGGGGGGCTACTCCGAATACACCATTGGGAATATTTCGTGCACAGGTTTTCGTGTGGCCATGAGCTTCCATTTCTCCAGGGTAAATGGGCCCTTGCTGGGTCATATGTCCGCTGAGTTTTTTCAGAAGCTGCCAAACCATTTTCAGAGCGTTGGCACCGTTTTTACATTCGCATCAACAATGCAGGAGAGAGCCGGTTTCCTGGCATCCTCTACCAGCATTTAGTGTTAAGCCTGTTACACACGTGGGTCGATCGGAGCATCTCCCAGACGTTAGCGGGCGGTGCTGAGACGCACGTTCTTACTGGTGTGAGGTGTTTTGAGGTGTTTTGTGTTTTGTTTTGTTTTTGTTCTGTATCTCTGATGTTTTGTTGTCTGGGGCCTTGCTGACCCCGGCAAGGTTGCCCCTCGCAGGGCTAGCGGAGTCCCAGACACAGCTAATGATTCTCCTGCAAGCGTGCCTTCCGTGTGCACACTGACCGATCCAGAGCCCGAACCTCCCAACTATCGTCTTCACTGGGCTCTTACACTTGGGGTCACTGTGTCCCGGGCCTTATCACCCCAGCGCCCAGTACCAGACACCTCCACCCCAGAGCCCCCTGAAATTGTTCTAAATAGGCAATCCTAAACCTGCTTGGCCTGCCTAGCCTGCTCGTCCAGAGTAGAGGCCCTTGCCCTCCTTTGTCTCCTGTCCCCTCTGCTACCTGACCTGCGGGCCCTGCATGACATGGCGGGCCACCTCTTGGGGACCCTGAGTAACAAACTATCTTTTCAATGGCAATCGTCTCCTGATAAGTTGGCCTCACCGTATCTGAATAATAATAAAACCCTCATTTTAAGACAGGCGGACATTGTAGGCTTGTAGCAGCTGGTGGCCGCCCCTCATTCCTACCCAGGAATGAGACCCACCTGAGGAAACACAAAGGAAGGGACACTGTGTCCTGACGGAATCCTTTCCGGCCTCAGATGCACCTGTATCTGAAAAGCACCCCAGACCCGCCAGTCCCACGAGCCTTGCTGTTGTTGTTGGCTTAAACTCTTTTGAGTTGGATTGTCCGTCCCTGGCACCGGGACGGAGGCACAGACGGGCCACGGTGCCCCCGCCCAGCCTCTGCACCTGCTAACACGCAGATCCCCAGGAGTGCTGCACACGGTCCTGACCTGGTGCAAGCTGGCAGAGGAAGGTGTCGGCAGGTGTTGGGCGCAGGGAGCACCTGCCCGGGAACCAGCGAGGAGCACCGCTCTCTCAGCTGCGGTTCCCTCACCCGTGGAAGAGATGATCAGGCTGGACATCGGCATGGACCCTCTCTGCTCGCACCCACGAATTCGCTAAGTTTTCCCTTCAAAGGAAAAATAATGCAGGTGACCCTTGAGCAACACGGGCTGGAACACAGGTCCACTCATAGGTTTGGGTTTTTTATAAAGTACAGTGCTGTAAATGTAGTTTTCTCTTATGATTTTCTTAAAAATGTTTATTTTTTGAGAGAGACAGAGACGAGCAGAGGAGGAGCATAGAAAGAGGGAGACACAGAATTGGAAGCAGGCTGATGTCAGCTGCTGATGTCAGCACAGAGCCCTACATGGGGCTTGAACTCATGAACCACAAGATCGTGACCTGAGCCGAAGTCAGACCCTTAACCGACTGAGCCACTCAGGCGCACCTTCTCTTATGATTTCCTTAATACCTTTTTCTTTTCTCTAATTTCCTTTGTTGTAAGAACACAGTATATAATACATATACAAAATACGTGTCAATCCACTGTTTTTTCACTCATGGCTTCCAGACAACAGCAGGCGGTTAATAGTGAAGTTTTGAGGGGATCAAAAGTCATACTTGGATTTTCACCTGTGCAGGGTTGGGAAGGGAGGTCAGTGCCCCAACCCCCCCTCCCCACCCCCCACCCCCACATTTTTCAAGGATCACCTGTATGAGCTGGCTCTTCACTCACTGGCAAGCCAGGCCCTGTGCTGGGCTATTCATATGCACAAATTCATTGAATCTTTATACAGCCGCGTGAGGGTCGTGATTATTCCCATTCTACAGATGAGGAACTGAGGCTCAGAAGAACGAAGGCCAGGGTCGTACGTGGAAGAGTTAGGGTCATACCTGCGCAGCCCGGCCTGGCGGTTCTTGCTGGGTTCCAGCGCTGACCCCCGGGCCTCCTCCTCCCAGGCTCCCACCAAGGGCAACCCTGCGGCGTCGGACCGGAAGCTGCATTCTCTTCCTTCCGTCTCTTCTCTCTGAGACTTAATCATCGGCAGCGTAGCCTCCACTTGCCATGGGGTTACAACCTGGAAATCCTGAAAGTTGAAAATGCATTTTTACGACCCGGCCTCCAGTACCCGTGTTCGGAACCCGGGCACGAGCCTGCGGTCGGGCACAACGGCCGCACACAAGCCTGTTTTATAAGCAAGTGTTGGTTACCTCGGGTCATGAAAGTGAAGAACAGAATGGGGTGTGGGGACAGATGGTTGTCGGTGTGTCCGTGGTTGACCCCCCGTGACCCCTGGCTGACCGGGAGCAGCAGCCACTGTGGGCCCAGCATCGTTGGGGGGGGGGGGTCGTGCTGCCAGGGAGCCTGAGACCCCAACCTTCGAGCAGTTGCACCAGACAGGAAACTTGTGCCTTGGAGCTGGCAAGCAAAGTGGGGGGCCGTAGCCCTGGCGGATGGGGGTATATCGTCCTCAAGCAGTGTGCCCAGAGGGGCCGTGTGCGGCTCTGTGCGCATGCCCACAGCCATGCCTGGGGCAGCACAGGAAGGAGTGTGAGCTCTCACTGCAGGTGCAGCTCTTAAAGAGGTTGGACACCCTCCACCTGCCCTCTGCAGGCCGGGGGGAGGGTCCTGCTCCCCAGCCCCACCCCCAGGCTCTGGAAGGTGCCTGATGAGTTCATTCCTCCTGGGGCATCAGAGGCCTTCCCTGGAGTGGAACCCGGCCTCCCCGCCTGGAAGGAAGTGACTGGGGGGCGTCCCTTCCCTCAACCGGGAGAAAATTTTTCTAAATTCCGAAAGAGGCAAACTTGAGACCCAGCCTTGTGCCATGTCCTCTTCCCTCTGGTGATGGAATTTCTCACCCTGTTAGCAGTTCGGGGACTGCTGTGGAGTTTCAGATCTTGGCTTATCAGCCCTTCAAGTCCGCTTCTACCCAACATCGCCTCCACCACATTGCACACACCACAAATATCCGCATGTCACGGGCCACCAGTCGGGACAATCACTCCACGAGTGCCCCTTCCAGCTTCGTGACTAGTGGTCAAGCTGCCCGCGCCGCCAGGAGGCCTTTAATCAACAGGGTGAGAAATCTTCCAGGGCTGACCTCGAAGGAACTTTGCAAGGCGGCGGCACTGCGCGCCCTTCCCACCAGGGGGCGCTTTAAGGGGAAAATTCCCGGGCAGCTCCTTGCTGCAGGCGCTCCAGCAACTTTTCTAATGCTCTCTTCCCACCGCAGAGTATGCAAAACACCAAAAAACATTTTCCTGGTCTCACCCTCACACTTTGCCACGTATTCACCATGAAGTTGCCTTCTATTTCAGGAGAATAATGTATGGCTAACGTGGGGGAGGGGCGGGATCTTTCCTCTGGATCCACAGGTCAGTTAACTCTTCACACGGGGTCTTTAGGGCAATTTCCTTCAAAACTGTTGAATTTTCAGGAACTGAGTCACAGAGAGACTTAAGAGCTCTGTGCCTCACGCCCCCCCCCATCTGTACGACACTGATCATATTCCTTTTAAAGTCTTAATGAAGATTGAATGATTACAGGTAATGTGCTTACAACAGGGCCTGGCATACAGTAAGTGCTTACTAAATGTAAGTCTTCCTCGTCGTCGTCGTTATTGTTATTTTCACGCCGCCTGGGCCTGGCTGTAGAATTTCCTCTCTGGCTTCAGCTCCCCATGTTCGGGGACGGGGGGGAGGGTGTTCCCGCAGCCTTTCAGCCACAGGGGCTCTTTGGAAAGCTGAAGCTGGGTGGGAGGTAACAACCCTCCTTCTGAGGCTCTGAGACTCAAGCCACTAGCATGGGGCGGGGGGAAGCTTCTGACGCGAGGCTCCCGAGGAGCGCCCCCTGGGCCCCAGGAAGGGAAGGGGCTCAGGACACCTGCAGGCCTCCAAGAGGGGGGTCTTTGTCCTGAGCAGAGTTGACACAGCCACCTTCCAGATTCTTGGCAAGTAAGGGTCTGGCTTAGTTCCTCTGCAGGACCCAGGCTCTTGTGGAGTAAATACGACCGCTGTCACGCAGGTAATCTCCCAGGGAGTCCTTTACAGCATCAAGTTCAACGTCTTTAATATGCAAAAAATTCAGGTATCAAGAGCATCGGAGGCGGTCTCGTTCCCAGGCCTCAGGGGTCAGCAAGTGGGCTCGGTCCGCTTCACGCTTCACTCTGCGCAAGCCTGTGGCATCCGACTCAAAGCTGGGACTCGGCGTGTGTCACCTTTGCAGAACCAAGTCCAACTTGGGAGGTGCTGGGGAAGAAGGGGAGGGAGGAGCCTCGAAGGACCGACGCTCCCGCTGGCTTCGCGGGGCAATAGCGACACCTAGTGGTCGTCGCAGGAAGCGGAAAACCCGGAGAGGTGCCTCCAGGCCTCTCCACCTGGTCCCGGGTGGGCCCTTCCCTCCTTCCATCCACTCCCAGCCACTGCGTGCTCCGGGACCGCGCTCCTCTGTCCCCTGCCAGCTCGCCCCAGGCCGCTGGCCCCGGTTCCTCCGCCCCTCGTGAGGACAAGCCGGCTCGGTGCCAGGGTCCCATCGGCCACAACTCTGACTCCGGTCCCCCTTTCCCCCTGCCCCCCCAGAATACCTGTCCTCTGACTACCTGCTGGTCTCCAGTAATCACCGCTCCCGCCGCTCCCTTCGTCTGGCTCCTATTGTCAGATCTGTGGGAATTCAAAGCCGGTGCTGAAAGAGACCCGCCCTCCTCCCTTGCCAGGAGACCCAGGGGTCCTCTGCTTCATGCTGTCACCTGGCAAAGGTTTTGCCCTGTACCTGAAATCCCAGCGCCGGTGCCCCAAAGCTTGGAACATCAGTCCCCCTGGGGCCAGATTACGGGCTCCCAGGACATGCCCCAGATGGCATGTGAGGGGAGGTCACCAGTGCCCAAAGAAGGATCTCAAAGCAGCCTCCCTCCAGGGGGCACACTGACAGGCCTGGACATCAAAAAGGTAAGGAGCATCCCCCAAACATAGTGGTTTTCCATTAAGAGTCTTCTTCCTCTGATGATGAGGTGGTGGTGGTGGTGGTGGCAGCTAAGCTTTATTATTAACCCCTTCCTATGCACCAGGCACATTCTTAAGTACATTTACACTGGTTGTTCTAATTTCTTCCCCATGTCCCACCTCAAACGTCAAATGCCTGTCAGTGTTGTACTGGTAGAGAAACTGAAACTTAAAAGAAGTTACAGAAGTTGCTGAAGGTGTAAGGTCTGACAGACGCCAAGACCCTCAGCTAGGACAGACAGGCTCCATCCAGCTCCTGGCAGCTTCTGATTTATGTAAACTGTGCAAAGATTTACTGCAGAGGTATTCTCACCCCCGGTACATTTTGCACATGACTCCCCCTCCTGCTGCAGCGCCCCTTTTTGTCGGTCCTGGATGAACAAAGACTGCCACCTCCAGGCCCCCAGGAAGTGATCAGCAAAGTCCTGCTGCTCTAACGTGTCCTGGGTGGTTTCGCAGCCTCACTGCCATCCTGGCCCATATCCTCCTCAGCCTTTGTCTTTCCTGATTTTGCCTCCGGTTCTCAGTGGGTTCCCTTAGGGACACTGTGGCATGTGCTGCCAGCATCTCAACCCGCACAGAGCTGGCCTGAAGCCCCCAGCACAGAGCCTGGCTCGGCAGGCACACGTGACATGTGTGAACAATGAACAGATGAATGTTGTGTTCATTCCCTGCAGCTGCCATAGGAGGCACCATGAACAAGGCGGCTCAAAGCAGCAGAAACTGACTCTCTCACGGTTCTGTCACAGAAGTCCAAAGTCAAGGTGTCCGCACAGCCGTGCTCCCTCTGGAACCTGCAGGGGAGAACCCTTCCTTGCCTCGCCCAGCCTCTGGCAACGCGTGGCGTTCCTTGGCTTGGAGACACATCTCTCGGGTCTCTGCGTCCGTCCTCACATGGCCCTCACATGTGACAGCCTGTCTCTCCTATGTATAAGGCCACTGGTCCTATTGGATGAGGGCCCCACCCAATGGCTTCTTCGTAACTAGATCACATCTGCAAGGACGCTATTTCCAAATAGGGTCACAATCACAGGTCCCAGGAGTTGGGACTTCAGCATATCTTTTGGGGGGACACAATTCAAGGCATAACCAGCGCTTGTGGTCTGCCTCTGTTAAAACTGAAGCTCTCGGGGCGCCTGGGTGGCTCAGTCGGTTGAGCGTCCGGCTTCGGCTCAGGCCATGATCTCACGGTTCGTGGGTTCGAGCCCCGCATCGGGCTCTGTGCTGACAGATCAGAGCCTGGAGCCTGTCTTCAGGTTCTGTGCCTCCCTCTCTCTGGCCCTCCCCTGCTCACGCGCTCTCTCTGTCTCTCTCTCTCTCACTCTCAAAAATAAATAAAACATTTAAAAATTTTAAAAAAAAAACAAAAACTGAAGCTCTCAGGGTGTGGTTTGTCACAGCAGGCAAAAGGCTGGAAGCATTAGTGAGGTGATGCTGCCTTCCACACGCAAAGATGTACTTGGTTCTGCCGTGACTCCCGTTCCTTTTTATTAATTAGTTCATCAGTGATGCTTTGGTGCTCTTGGTAATGCCTGTGTTTACTTCAGGCTTAAGTTCCTTTATTTCTCTCACGCTCACTCTTTTGTTTTAGGTGCTAACATGGAATATTAACTGGGAATATAGTCTCTCCCTCCCAGGCAGTGGCCAAAAACATTCTAATGTCAAAGTAAGTCAAGCTGATCCCGCATCTTCATGGAAGTCTGAACTCCTCTGCCTTTTCATAGTGCAGACCCGACTCTGCGTTCCTGCCCTGCTCCTGGCTCGCATGTTCTCGGGGCTCGATCCACAGCTGGCCCTTCCACGAAATGCCCACAGGCTTCCACATCAACGCCTTGCCGTGTCATTCTTGGAATCACCCTTCCTGTGTCCCGTGGAAATTCTCGCCAGTGTTCAAGGCTAAGTTCAAAGTCCATCTCCCCCAGGAAGCTTTCCCTGATCCTCCAGCTTCCTTCGCAGAAGGCTGGTGACCCTGGTTGACCTTCAGTTAAGGCACTGACTACGTGCTGCTTTGGCCTGAAGCAAATTTATGTCTTTGCCCTGTTTCCTCCACTCCTACTCAGCAGGAGAGGAGTAATGGAGAGACCTAGAGGCCATTTCCTACAAGAGACAGCTGAGGCTGCTGGAGATGTTTACTTGGAAAAGAGAAGACATCGAGAAAGTCATGTGCCCCTAGCTTCCTTTAACTGCAAAGACTATCAGCTATGAGCTCCTTGTGGAAACTCTCCCTGGGCTTCTTTGGAGGTGCTTTACACACACACACACACACACACACACACACCTGTGCCAGTGATCAAATATAACTTCTCATCCAATGTAAGAGGTCTCTCTTTTGCACCCCTTTCAGGTGACGTGAAAAGCAGAATTGTACACTGAACCCCAGGATTTCCTGCACTCCAGGTGTGCCTTCTCTGAATAATCCCTGGGACCGTGAGAATGCTGGTTTTGATTAGCTTATGTTCTATTGCGCAAAACCAGCTAAAACGTGCTAGACTCCTGGACCACGGAAAGTCTGAGCTAACAAGCGGGTGTTATTTTAATCTGCTCTGTATGTGATAATTTGTTATACAGCAATGGAAAACGAATACCGGTCGTCAGTTCTCGGGGCACCTGCCAGGACAGGGTGCCCCCTCACATCCGCTGTAGGTAGCTCTAATGGCAGCACACACACCTTCTCCTACACACGGAGAAAGAAAAGCAATGGGGGGAAATTTACCCTGGAGGCATTAAAGCATATTTTTAACATCAGAAGAACGTTCCTGGTATTGACTCAAGGATGCAGATAGATTAATCAGATCAATGGAATGCAATAATGCGCGCAGGACTAAACACACACACACACACACACACACACACACACTTGAATGTTTTGTGCATGATGAAGGAGGCATACCAAGAAATAAATCAGTGACTAAATGGCTTCTTTAATAAATCGTGTTGAATCAGGTAGGTATCCCTTTGGAAAAAGTGGAAGTTAGATCCCAAAACCTCACATCATATATAAATTACAACTGAATTAAATGATTAAAATAAATGCCAATAACCATACAGCCTGTAAAATACTACAGTACTACAAAACAGTAAAAAAATACTTATATAATCTTTGAGTGGGGAAGGCTTTCCTAAGCAAACCATAGAGAAGCTGTAAAGGAAATTTCTGAGAGATTGGACTCCATCAATTCAAAATTTCAGTTGAGCAATAACAGAAGTGAAAGTTGCAAGGGTCAGTCTAGAAGAAATTGTTTACAGAAATATAAGAGGTAAGGGATAAATATCCAGGTCCAGAATAGACAAAAGGTTGTACTGATACATTTTTAAATGACAAACAACTAGATTAGGAACAGGCAATTCACCGAAAAGTAAGTGGACCATAGACCTCCAAAAGCTTTTTATGTTACTAGTAATCAGGGAAATGCAGAGAAAATCACAACACCACTCTTTTTTTTCCTTTATATTTTATTTATTCTGAGAGAGAGACAGATGAGCGAGGAAGGGCAGAGAGAGGGAGAAAGAGAGAGAGAGAGAGAGAGAGTCCCAAGCAGGCTCTGAACTGCACTGCAGGCTCAGAGCCTGATGAGGGGCTCAAACTCATGACCCCGTGAGATTATGACCTGAGCCGAACCATGAGGCGGACACTCAACTGTCTGAGCCACCCAGGTGCCCCAAGACATCACTCTTAATCCAGTGTTACTGGCACAAGTTCTAAGTTGATAATGTCCATTGTGGGCAACGGTGAGGGATACAGACACTCAAATATTTGTTAAGGCTTGCAAATGATGAGACCTTCTGGGGAACAATTCAGAATTTTAAGTGGGCGGGCACTTCAACAATTTTACTTTTTTTTTTTTTAATTTTTTAATGTTTATTTTTGAGAGAGGGAGAGACAGACAGAACATAGCGGGGGAGGGGCACAGCGAGAGGGGGACAAAGAATCTGAAGCAGGCTCCAGGCTCTCAGCTATCAGCACAGAGCCTACGTGGGGCTCAAACTCATGAACCGTGAGATCATGACCTGAGCTGAAGTCGGATGCTTAACCGACTGAGCCACCCAGGGGCCCCAACAACAATTTTACTTCTAAATATCTATCCCAGAGAAATACTCATTGTGAAAGATAATTAGTGTAGTATTTTCATACTATTTAGAAACAAGACAGATATCTATACTAGAACTGGGTTTAGATAGACTGCAGTATATGCACACTATGGAATACTGTAGTGTTTACACGTACAGTTTTCAGCGGGTCTATATGAATGAACATGAGAAGATCTCTCCGCACATGTCATTAGGTGAGAAAAGGAAGTTGCAGAAAAATACTGACATATCGCATTTTATCAATTGATTCTGAGACACACATCTTAACACATTTCAACACCTCTGAAAATCACAAGTCACGTTACAATGACTGTCTTGTTTTAAGTGCTAGAGCCCAGTACCAGCCAAGATGTAGCTATGTTGCCTGAGCATATGTAAACCCTGAAAATTTCAGTTAAAAAAAAGCATCCAACTCTTGATTTTGGGTCAGGTCATGATCTCACGGTTTGAGATCAAGCCCCGTGTTGGGCTCTGTGCTGACAGCATGGAGCCTACTTGGGATTCTCTCTCTCCCTCTCTCTCTCTCCCCCTCCCCTGCTCACTTGCACATGTGCTCTTTCTCTTTTAAAATAAAAAAATTAACTTAAAAAAAAAAGCATGTAAGGACCATTTGATGAAGGAACATGACTCCTACCACCTAACAACTTTCTGTTAACTCCTGGGTAGATCAAGAAAGTGCTAGGGGCGCCTGGGTGGCTCAGTCGGTTAAGCGGCCGACTTTGGCTCAGGCCATGATCTCACAGTCTATGGCTTTGAGCCCTGTGTCAGGCTCTGTGCTGACAGCTCAGGGCCTGGAACCTGCTTCAGATTCTGTGTCTCCCTCTCTCTCTGCCCCTCCCCCACTCTGCCTCTGTCTCTCAAAGTAAAATAATAAAGACATAAAAAAATTTTTTAAAAAAGAAGAAAGTGCTAGCCATCAACAACTGTAGAATGGGTGTTAGCAACCTGGAAGAAACTCCCTGAGACAGTAGCAAAGTGGTCTTTTAAGAAATGCTGCACCACAAGTTCTTGGTGGTGCACGGGAAGATGCAGTGTATAAACCGGTCATGGGCAGTTTGGAGTCAGAAGAGATTCAGAAGTCAGATTCTGAACATTCAGAAATTTAGCAAACACCTGAACCAACTTATTAATGTTTCCATTTAATGTATGGACATGAGCTATAATACAAAAAAAAAAAAATCTTTGTGTAAGTCTAAACTTTTCCAATAAATATAAAATAAAAGTTTTAAGTGAAGGGGCTCCCGGGTGGCTCAGTCAATTAAGTGTTCGACTCTTGATTTCAGCTCAGATCATGATCTCACGGTTCATGAGTTCCAGGCCCTCATTGGTGGGGAGAGGGGCTCTGTGCTGACAGTGCAGAGTCTACCTGGGATTCTCTCAACCTCTCTCTCTCTCTGCCCCTCCCTGCTCTCTCAAAAATAGACATTAAAAAAAATTATAAGTGAGGGGCCCCTAGCTGAGTTGGTTGAACGTCCGACTTCAGCTCAGGTCCTGATCTCACAGCTTGTGGGTCTGAGCCCCGCATCAGGCTCTGTGCTGACAGCTCAGAGCCTGGAACCTGCTTTGGATTCTGTGTCTCCCTTTCTCTCTGCCCCTCCCCTGCTCACACTCTGTTTCTCTCCTTCAAAAATAAATAAACATTAAAAAAAATTTTTTTAATTATAATTGAAGAGAAAGCACTGTGTCATAGTTTACCTGGCAGTATATTCTCTTCTTAGTAGTATGTGTGTGTTATTATTGATGGCATCTTAGAGCTAATAAAATGCTGTATTATAATTTCATTGGTGTGAGCAGAAAATAATATACTCTGTGTGTATAAATATACAGTGAGAGAACATTAGAAAGATCGAAAGCTATAAAACATCTGTGAAGAGTTAGTTAGCTTCAGGGAGAGAAAGGAAGTAGGAGTGAGCAGTAAAGAAGTCTCTAATATTGCGCTCTGTGCATTAGGATCTTTTACAATGGGAATGCACTAGCCCTGTAAGATTTAAAATTTATTACATATTCAGAGATTCTAAATATATTATATATCGATATACCATATATTAAATCCCACGTATTATAAAGCCGTAGGAATGTAAATAGTATGGTAATAATACAGGAATAGGCAAACCAATGAAACTGAATAGCAAACCCAGAAATAGTTCCAAGCAGGTGGGAAGGTAGAAGTGTGACCCGCATTAGCTGAGATGCCAAGTACAGGCAGCAGTTAAGACTTCAGAGAATGACAGACAACCTGTGAGCAGGATCTCCAGTCCCCTCCTCCTCTTGGCCCCTGGCCTCATGTCAATCGGAGCCTGGTTACTAGCATGCAGCAAGGGATGTGGCCTCTCCGGCTGGTCCTGTGGTCTGGAAGGAGGCAGCCCTGCTGGGGTGAAAAGCTGGTTTTGGAGGTGATGTTCTGAGCGTAGCAACGAACACTGAGTTTCCTGCTCCGGTCACTAACACAGGAGTTGAAATGGAAGCCTTGTTCAGCCCTAGGGATTTTGGTTATTTGTTTTTGGAGAGGTGATCCCTGCTCAGTAGACCTAACTCCATGTGTCACTTCTCTTAGCGACACATTCTTTCAATTGACACACAAGTTTATCTTTACCCACAAAACGATGTAATAAAATCTTTAAAGTGCTAAAAGCGTAGAATTCTTTATCCAGTGGAATTTTCAAAAATGAAGCCAAAACTTTCTCAAATAAAAGCTGAGAAAATGTACTGCCAGCAGAGCTGAGCTGTAAGAAATAAGGAAATTCTTGAGGCATAAAGAAAATATGCCAAATGGAATATTTTCTTTATTTTCATTCTTTACACAAAAGAATGAAAGTGACCAGAAATTGTAAGGCCAGGGGTGCCAGGGTGGCTCAGTGGTTTAAGCGTCCAACTTCAGCTCAGGTCATGATCTCGCAGTTTTTGAGTTCAAGCCCTGTGTCAGGCTTTGTGGTGACAGCTCAGAGTCTGGAGCCTGCTTTGGATTCTGTGTCTCCCTCTCTCTCTCTCTCTGCCCCTCCACCACTCTCGCTCTCTCTCTCTCAAAAATAAACATTTAAAAAAATAAAAAAGAAATAAAAAAGAAACCATAAGTATAGATTAAAATATTTGTTTTTGCTTTTTAATTTTATGTTTATTTATTTTTGAGAGAGCGAGCGAGTGCAGGGGAAGGGCAGAGAGAGAGGGAAACACAGAATCTGAAGCAGGCTCCAGGCTTCAAGCTGTCAGCACAGATCAGCACAGAGCCAGACATGGGACTCAAACTCACGAACCGTGAGATAATGATCTGAGCCGAAGTTGGATGCTTAACCTACTGAGCCACCCAGGCTCCCCTGCTATTTAATTTCTTAAAAGATCATTGACTATTTCATTATAAATGTTGTAATAATGACTTTAACAATTTTATTTTACTGTGATAACACAAAACACTGACTACCTTCTGAACAAATGTTTTAAGTGGACAATATAGTATTAGCATGAGATGAGGGACAGATAAAAGAGGATCTAAAAAGTGGAGAGGGAAATTGAACAGCGGATTCTAAGGACAGTATGCTGCTCATGGGAACGTTGCAGCGTTCGCCACTCCGGACCCCTCTCACCTGTGCTCAGGAGTAATGGCAGCAGCAGCTGCTGGGGGCACCCTCTCTCTTAGGGGCCCAAAGCCGCA
This sequence comes from Cryptoprocta ferox, assembly GCA_028646485.1. NCBI lineage: Eukaryota > Metazoa > Chordata > Mammalia > Carnivora > Eupleridae > Cryptoprocta > Cryptoprocta ferox. Next base: position 64,977,837 of record CM053566.1, on the reverse strand, counting down.
ACCCTGGAGCTGGACCCACTCCGTAGTGACTTTTTCAAGTTAAACTTTTTATTTTGAAACAATATATAGATCACATGCAGCTGTAAGAATGCTACAGAGAAAGCCCACAGTAACTACTGCGAAGCTACATAAGCTGTGGTACCGAACTGCATCCGGGAATCCACAGTAACAGTCAAGGTACACGTTTCCATCCCAAGGGTCCCTCGCTTACCTTGCACATTCACGTCCCATGACCTCACATGCCACCCCCTCTTCAGTCCCTGGCAACCTCAGTCTGTTGTCTATAGTGCTGAATTCGTTTTGCTAACATTTTGTTAAGGATCTCTTTGCATGTATATTCATGAGGGATATTTTTTGCATTGTCTTTGGCTCTGTATCAGGAGAATACTAGCTTCATACAGTGAATTAAGAAGTGTTCTCTTCTATTCTCTGGAAAAGACTGGGTAGTTGGTATTAATTCTTTGGTAGAATTTCCAGTGAAACCACCTGGGACTGGAGATTTCATTTGGGGGATTTTTTTTTTTTTTTAATTTTTAAGTTTACTTTTTTTTTTAGCAATCTCTATACCCAACGTGGGGCTCAGACTCACAGCCCCAAGATCAAGAGTCATTGGCTCTTCTGATGGAGCCAGCCGAGTGTCCCTCTTTTGGGGGATTCTATAATTATTAATTCAATTTCCTTAATAGCAATACAGTTGTGATAGTCTGTTTTTCAACTAATTGCTGAAAATTAGATAAAATCATGAGTTTTCCCTTATTTGTGAGTTTTCCCTTATTATCCTTTTGATGTCTGGAGTCTGGAAGTGGTATTTCCCCATATTGGTAATTTGTATCTTCTGTCAGTCCTGCTAGAGGTATGTTGATTTTACTAATCTTTCCATAGAACTCGCTCTTTGTCTCATTGATATTCTCTGTTTTTGTTTCAACTATATCGATTTCTGCTCTTTATTTCCTTCCTTCTGCTTACTTGCTTGTTTTGGATTTTTCTAGGTGTTTGAAGTTGAAGCTTGGAGTGCTGATTTGAGATTTTCCTCTTCTCTAACGTTTGCATTTAGTGCCATAAATTTCCCTTTCATTATTGCATTAGCTGTATCTCACAAATATCAGTGTATTTTCACTTTTCATTCAGTTTCTTTTTTTAATTTCCCTTGAAATTACTTCTTCTCTAACCCATAGACTGTTTAGAAATGTGTTGTTTCTTGTTTCTGTGTGTTTGGAGATTTTCATCATTCATTCCTAGTTTGATTGCATTGTGCTCAGAGAATACTCTGTTATGATTTCAATTTTTAAAACTTTGTCGAGTTTTGGGTCTATCCAAGATATAGTCTACCTTGGTATATGTTGTGTTTTCACTTGAAAAGCACGTGCATTTTAGGGGTGTCTGGGTGGCTCAGTCAGTTAAGCATCTGACTCTTGATTTCAGCTCAGATCATGATCTCACGGTCCATGTTCAAGCCCCACATCAGGCTCTGTGCTGACAGCTTGGAGCCTGGAGCCTGCTTCAGATTTGTGTCTCCCTCTCTCTCTACCCTTCCCCCGCTCGCTCTCTGTCTCTCTCAAAATAAAAGACATTAAAAAAATTTTAGAAAAAAAATGAAGAAAGCCATATGCATTTTGGTAGTGTTGTTGGATGGCTTCTACATCTTTGATGCTTTTGTTTAGTTGCTCTATCAAGTGTTTAAAAAAATGTTGAAGTTTCCAACTATAGTTGCAGATTTATTTCTCCATTCAGTTCTATCACTCTCTGCTTCACACATTTTGCAGCTTCCTCATTTGGTGTACACACAGTTATGATTACTGTATCTTCTTGATGGATTGGCCTTTTTATCATTATATAGTGTCCCTCTCTTTTTCTGTTATTGTTTTTTGTTCTGAAATCTTTTATCTGATATTAACAAAGTGACTCCTGCTTTTCTTTTTTACCTGATATATATGTTCCATACTTTTTCTTTCAGCTTGTATCATTATATTTGAAATATGTTTCCTGTAGACAGTATATAGTTGGATCATGTTTCTTACCTTGCCAATAACTGTCTTTTAATTGGTATATTTAGACCGTTTACATTTAATTGTTGATATATTAAAGCTTAAGTCTGTCATTTTATTCTCATACTATTTTTTGCTTCTGTTTTTTATCCCTCTCATTTTAAGTTACTTGAACTTTTTTTTAGAATTCCATTTTATCTGTAGTATTTGTCTCTCTTTATATAGCTTTTTCAGTAGTTTCAAATATTCCCTCTGTACGTATTTAGAATTACTTTAGGCAGTGTTGTAATTTGTGCTTCAGCAATCAAACATAAATTTAGAAAACTTAAGATGAATAGGAAAGTCTACTGTATTTGTCCATATTTATGCTTACCATGTTTTTTCCTTCTTCCTGAGGTTCCATTTTCTCTTTTTTTTTTTTTTTATCATTTCCTTTCTGTTTAGAGAACTTCCTTTAGCCGCTCTTTTAAGGTATACATCTGCCAGAGACAAATTCTCTGGTCTTCCAAACCCATTCTGTCTATCCATCTGGACCTCTGGAGGGCTCCAACATCCAGCTCATCCAACATGAGCTCCAAGTGGTGGCTCAACAGAACAACATCAAAATACAGATGTGGGTGCCACCCCAAAAGTATGGCCAGAGCTAAAAAAAAAAAAAAAAAAAATTCTTTTAGAACAGAAAGGGGTGAGGGGGAAAGGGCACTGCAATTTATCACAGTGAGATGGTAGGGGTGGAGGTAGGAAGAGGCTGAAGTGGATTTGGGGTTTGTGAGTTTTGATGAGGCAGGATAAAGCAGAAAGAATCAAGGGTTGAGAGCAGAGAGCAGAGATGAATACATACAACTACCTTTATACTTCACAAAGAAATGTTTTTACTTCCCCCAAAGAATGCCAATCTACTACCCCCTTCATGTTCTAGCCTGAAATAAAATACTGTAAACTTTAGATCAAGTGAGAACGGGTCTCTCAGCCTAATAAACATCTCTGGAATTCAGGTCAGTAGGATCAGAAAGAAAATATTGATTTGCTCATGCAATGTATAATCCATTGTCATAGAATCACCTTATCTGACCTCCTCCCCCCTACCTTGACCCCCATTTCACAGAAGAGGCAGCCTGGGGGGAAATTTTTTCCTTAATCCTTCGATGCGTATTGACAGGGTCTCTAATTTTCAGGGTCTCCCTCTCCTTTAAGTATCTTGGTTCTCATAATCCTCTAGCATCCACCTCTTCTACTACCACCTCTCCACCCTCTCCTTTTAGAAATGAGAAAAGAACGGGGACTGCTCTTCCATGGTCACATTTGAGATGCTGTATTTTCCATTTCAATGGTCACAAAGAAGTGAAGGAAACTGTTGTCCTCAAGTTTGAGAATTCTCTAAGTGATCAGGAACTCTTTTTCCAGATTCAAGACATCCACAAGCTTAAGAAAAAGAATGAGCACATAATGATTTAATTGGCTTTCTCTTTTAATCAAAAACATACTTTGTAATGTTACAGAGTTCTCAGGAAAGGTTCAACTATTTCTTAGCCACAGACTTCAACCAGGCAAAAGTACACAGAAAGCCACAAAGGAACTACTGGAGCTTTAGCTGACCAGTTTTCCCAAAAGCAGAAGCTAAGTGTGGCTCTTCTCTGGGTTTTGGCATAGCTGCATTCCTCTGATTTTAGGGGAGGAGACAGAGTTGGGAAATAACACGACTGAATCAGTCCCCACCCCCCAAGTCACTTCCTCCAGTGGTTCAGTAGCCCACCAAGTTTTGATCATCTATAAGCATTCACACATTTCCCTTAAATCACATGTCCAAGGCATTGGCCAGAACCCACTACTCGGAGGAAGTTTGTCAACTCCATGTTTAGCCTTTCAACCAATCCAAGCCCATGAGTCCTTCTATCAATGACAAGCAGCCATGGCAACAGCAGTTGGTTTCCTCCTTCCTCTCCAGCTATCACAGAGCTGGCCTCTACCAGGACTCCCCAACCCCCCACCCTGGACCCACCCCCAAGGAAGGCTCTCAAGATCCTTGAAAAAGACAAGTTCACTAATGATACTCATCCAAGAATAGGCCAGAAAAGCACTCTGAAAGAAATGCTCTACCCAAAAGTATTCTAATCAAAATGGACCCAAAAAGAGCCAAGAATGAAGTGAATGATCATTCACTGGTATTGTTTTCTTCTATCATATGAACCATTTTAATTGATGTGGTTCAGAGGATTTTCCGTTTTGAAGATAAAAGAGATTAAGAAACCAAAGACCAGAAGTAATGACCTCTAATATCATTAGGCATTTACATTAAATTTTCAATTCATTTTAGTTGAAAAAAAAAAACATTACCAGCACACAGCATTAAGAGGATGGTGTCACACACATACCAACCCAAAAGGCAGAACGCCATGACTCAAAAAAAAAAGCCTTAAGAAACCTTTAATCTAGATGATGGGAAAATAGAATGAAGGCTTTTCCCCTCCTCTCAGTATTTTTTCTAAGTAGTATTTATTGCAAGGTGGTGCTAGGCCTTTGGTTAAATTAAGTCTCAAGGACATATTATGTAACTTCTTGTCCATAGGAGAATAGTAATAAAATATCAAGCCTAATCTCATTTGAATAACATGGAAATAAGTAAAAAGTCCCTTCAAACAGCAGAGCAGAACTAAGGAAGAAATCAAAAACTGCTGCAAGGTAGGCAAGGTCACTTAAATTTCAGAGCTAGAATACATATAGTCCAACTCCCTCATTTTACAGATGAGGCAACTGAGGCCGAGAAGGGAAATGACCTGCTCAAGGTCATACATCAAATTAGTGGCAAAGTGCAAACCAGAGTGTACCTGGTGCCAGCCCAGAGCCACTAGTTTTAGGTTGAATGAGAACATGGGCTCTGAGACCTATTGTGAAAGCATCTTAAATACACTGTGAAAACTATCCACATCAATAGAGAGAAATGATTGTCTTCACCTCAGTCCTTCCTATGAAAGATGGAGAGAGGGAGAGAGGGAGGGAGGGAGGGAGTGAGGAAGGAAGGGAGGGAGGGAGAGAGGGAGGTCGGGGGGTGGGAAGAAAATGCTTCATTCATTCATTCAAGTTGATGTTAAAATCCCTGAAAACATTAGCAATTACTTTAGCTAGTCCTTGGGGCAGGATATCAGACCCTCAATTCTCAGAAAGGCACCTATAGGTTAAAAATGTCTGTAGAGGAGGAAAGCCAGAAGATAGGACTCAAAGGGGACACCAAAACAAAACAAAAATAACCCTCTCATTTCCAAAGGTTTGTTTTTTGTTGTTCATTTTGTTTTGTTTTGCCGGTATCCTCTAGGCAACAGCATGCCTCTGACTACTGTTGATAATTTAGTGACCCCTGTACCCCCAGTTTTTGTACGAGCAGCATTGAGGTGGAAACAACAAAACTTTTTAAAATCTTTCAAAGGGGGGAAATATGAATCTGACCCACTTCTCCCTATTTCAACTACCGGAACTCAGCAAAGCATCAGGAAACATTCTAAGCAGTCAAACAGATGTCAGACACCAAAGCCCTGAAGGCCTTTGCAATACTTCACAGGAAAAGTTTCTTGGGACCCGTCCCAGTTTGTCCTTGTGTTTGAAAGGTAGTTCTAATAAGTCTGGTTATCTGGGTTTCTTGCCCAAGCAGTTGGAAAAACAAATCAGAAAGGGAAGAAGAAACTACTAAGGGGAGGTACACACGAAGTGGTCTATTAGAAGTTTAAAAAAAAAAAAAGGTAAACATTCAAAACCATAGCAATCTGCAACCATTTAGTTTATCAAGGCAAAACCTTAGCAGCCCCTGATGTCTACAAAGATAGGTAGGCACAAATAAAAAACCACTGTATCCAGTATGTTCTCTGATATACATATTAATAAATCCATCCCCAAAATGGCTAAAATAAAAAGGCTTACTGCTTAAATAAGGCAAGTCTGGGTAATGCAGAAAATTCCATTCCACAGTGACAGCAGATAAACAAGGTCAACAGTCCGGTAGCACTGGCCCAAGTGCTAGGGACCAGGCCACGCTGAGGATGCATCTGTGAATGTGGCCACTAACCTTCTACATCCTTCCTGATATATCCTAGGAGAAATGATCTAGTTGTCAGAAAAAATGGAAAGGCTTGCACAAAATATTCTCCGAGCCCCTCTTCTGTAAGCTTTGCAAAGAAGAATTTAGGCAACTATTATTTACAGATAACTATCTGCGACAAGATGAGGTCTGCCTTTAGAAAGAAAAAAAAAGCATTTCCTTCCCTCTAACCCCCTCTCTCAGAGTTACTATAAAGATCAAGTGAAATAGTATAATAAAGAGCTCTGAAAACTGGAAAAAAAAGAAAGCATTTCTTCATGCTATTATCTGCTAGTCTTAGCCCAGCTCCTCTACAAAAAAGTTAAGTGATTTTGCAGGTAATTGCTTTCATATACTCATGTACCTCAGTAACCTAAAATTCATCATCTTCCCAATCTGCTATCATTAAATAAAATGCCAGTAAAATGACATAATGATGATGAGATCTACAGAAACGATCACCAAAAAGGATTCTGCCCTACTCAGAAGAAAACCGCTTCATCCAAAACGCTCTAAAAAAGATCTGAACTAATCTAATTTTGCATAATAGCTAGTGAGTAACTATTAGCCAGTTACCACCAAACCATGGGTAGAAATCTTTCACCTTATATTCCTTAACCTCCATAGACGCATGAGGAGCAGGATGGAAATATCTAAAATTTCCCTTCTCCAGATGGGCGTAGTCAAAAAGATACCGGCAATAAACTTGTAAAAGTAAGATGTTTATCATCTGGAAGACAGGATATTTTATTTTACCTTCAAAATTCTATTACAAATACCCCCCTTTACACCACACCCTTCCCCACAAAAATGGATTTTTAACTTTGAAATACAACATGCTGACATGTGTTCCGTTTCCTTGGATAATTCGAGGATGGTAATCCTTAAGCTAGACAACCCAGCCTGTGTACCTACAATGACTACAGGAAGAATGGGACAGGAGACCTATTCGGTGGGCAGGTCGATACAAATGAGCAGTACTTCTAGAAAAACAAGGTTATATGGCAGTGATTTATTACCATTAAATCTGTATACCAGGGGTAGCACACTATAAAAAATGAGATAGGTTATATCCCTCAAAAGAATCTACTCCCTGGAAAATAAAGGCAACACCATTAAGGATTCCCTTTGATGACGCACTGAAAGGCACTGGACCAAAGTGGAATGGCCTCGTACTGGATTAGAAGGGTACTTGGTTCAACTCTCACTCGGCGTTCACTGAAGTTCTACATTTTGAGATATGAAATGGCTGGAGAAAATCTACCCAGAACCATATCCTCAAAATAATCAGATTCTGAGAACTGCGGAAACTATTCTACCCTAAAGTAGCCATAACATTTTAAACCTAGTGATTCTTGAGTCTTACTCATCAAAGATGACGATCTCTAAGAAATGGAAATACTGTTTAACAACTAAGCTCTCAGAAATAACTGATCATTAACATACTAGATGTTTTCTCAAAAGCATATGACTGAATCTAGGTACAAATATAAAGCAATTAATAACTAGAAGTAATTCTACATACTGGTAGTAATATTATGGCTCTTAGCAGAAAGAAACCAAGACAGGTGGCTTGGCCTCAGAGATAGACTTTTTAGCAAATATTTTCACGTACTTTCCCCAGATGATTAAACATGAAAACCTTCCTTAAAGGAGAAAAGGAGGCAACAGATTATATCACAGCATGCTAATAATCCTAATCAAATAATCTGGATTTTAAAAATCTCTCTTGTCACTCTTATTCTTCATTCACAGTAAAATGGACCTGAAGTCAGCACTTTCTAGGGAATGAAGATAATCTTAAAAAAAAAAAAAAATCTGCCAATAAAACTTAAACCACCAAACTTTTACAGATTAAAAATTCGGTCTTTAACAAAAGGATCTATAAGTACTCAAGAGTTCAAATGAGCTGGCAGAGAAAATATTTTAAAACAAAAGACATGTAGCTTGGATCCAGATCTATGTTTAAATCACAATAAGCAAACTCAGTGGTTCCTAGGATGGTCTTAAGAAGACCTCCTGAGCAAGGAAGTAGGAGACGTATTCATTACAGTCGATACAAGGATGACTATTCTGCCTGTTTCTCAAATCTCATACTTGTAACACACCTTCAAGAGTCTTATTACACCTAAGAAGGCCCTCCAAGCAAAACCTACAAGCATCTGAAAGATAATCCTTGGTTTTATTTAACACTATTTATCCTGTAGACAATCAGACCTATTTTGCTACAGTAAAATAAAAGCTATTAAAAAAAAAAAAACCCAACTCTACACTCAATACATAATGTCCATGGGGAAGTCCTGGCAGAGTGTGAGGGAAACCAAAGCTGTCCAATAGTACTGGCTGCTGCCTGTCATTTAGTAGAAGGTGTCTTGCTTCTGAGGTTGAACTCAAAAGTGCAAAAGAAAACAAAACTTAAAAATCAAACCTAGAATTCAACTGTGTATGTTGAGATTCGGTTTTATTTAGGCTACTAGCTAAGTAAAAAGCATACATACTGTGTCTGTGGTACAGTCAATACATTTGCAACTTTTCTACTTAAATTCTCTATACAAAGTCACTGCCAATTGATATGATCATTGATGGCAAAGGGCTTAGAATAACCAAAAGGTATAAAAAAGTTTGCAGTCTTGCCCCAAGATACAAAAACTGAATTTTAAACAATGTCATAACATACATGATTTAAACAGTATACGAAAAAAAAGTCACACATCAAATCAAGTACAAAAATATCCAAACTACCTATTATGAACTGTAATGTTTCCATTATTCTGCACAGTATTTAACATAGAATTTAGCAGTTTCCAAAATACTCACTTAGTTTAAGCACTGCCACCTTTGCAGAATGGTGAGATATTAGGTAGAGTGACACTGCTTTTAGTGTTTTTAAAAATACAAAACCTTTCCTTATGAATTAATGAAGGAAAGAAATTTCTTTTCTAGGCTTCTTAGTGACCAACCTTGTGCCTAGAAATATACAAGAATATATCTACTGCATAACAGGGCAAAAGAATGTTTCCTGATAAATAGTTACCCAATAGGAATAACAAATGTAAATTTTAAATGGTATATTTTTGTGGGTGATTTTAAGGAATTCCCAGTATACACACGGATTAGTGTTTTGCCTTGGCAAAAATAAAATTGAAGTTGCAAGACCATCTGAATTGAAATCGCCTTCACTAGTTTTAACTTGCAAAAAAATATTTTGGATAAAAGGTTATAATACATCACAATCTTATTTTTTAAACACAGAGTGAAGTTGCTCTTGGTAAAATTAACTCACCCACATGGCACAATATTTTGGAGTAAAGTATGTTCAATAATAACAACTTGCACACAAAATAGCATAGGTGAATTAACTTTGAGAACTTCTCTCCTTTAAAATCAGCAATATTGAATTTATTCTGTAGAATAACACATGTATCAATGTTCTGCATATAAAAGGCTCTAAGACATTTTAAAGGGCTAAATTTTCCAGCACTGGAATGATTCCTTCATACGTAACTGGTAAAGATTTAATAAGAATGTGTTTTTCCTGATCTTCAAGCTCTGAGCCATGCCTGAAAAGTTCTAAGTAGGAAAAAAAAAATTGTTTTAATCCAGTTTCTGTCTGCTAGGAGCAAGGCAGCAAACACACTTTTCAACCCTTTATGAAAAGATAAAGCAGAACAAAAGTGAAATATATCTTCAGATTATAAACAGGATTGTATTTTATAGTCCACCATCCTGACAATGTTAAGGGCCCCAACAGTGAAAGACCTCAGTCTAAAGGCTGTGGGTCAGCAATAGGCATGGTATGAAGCACTTCGTCTAAGAGCTGGAGGGCGCGGTGTAAGTGAATCTCGATCCAGCACGGCGTTTCTTTGATGCTCTGTCTTGGGTAATCCGGTCCCCAGCCTTTCACAAAACTCATCCTGAGTATGCATAAACGGCGAAGGTCATCGACACCAATGCCGGCGGCAGCTGACAAACCTAACAGAAAAGATTTGGAAGACGTCAGACAAACAGGCTGATCTCTTCCATCCTCCCTACACCTCATCAATAAAGTGACCAGCTTTCTTTAGTTCATTCTCCCCAGCATATAACTTCTCTGTCAAAGTGCCAAGAAGTAAGTGTAGATCTACACTTTATCAACAGGGACTGAAACCTTTTGGTGAAGACAGTTCACATTCCACATGAGTCTTCTAGCTACCAGCAATTATAAACTAAATTACCACAATCCACCGACACCCCACCTATTTTTCTCTTTAGAAGGAGAGGTGAAGGGTGAAAAAACTTGTTTATAAGAGGTAGCACATGTCCACAGGCTGGTTCTAAGAACCTTACTGTCTGTCTAAAGAGCCTAGTTCAAAGTAAGACATGACTAAAATGAGACAGTTAATAATCCTGGTTCCACTAAGCCTTCTTGGACGACCCAGATGATGTCTCTCAATTTCACAATGGAACAGAGATACCGTGCAATCGCTCAATGGGGGCAGTAGGTAAGAATGAGAAATTTAATAATAGTTCTGGCCTCCTTAGGAAAAGCATGTTTATAACATCAACACTAGCAAATTAATGGTTTAGGTGCTCAAATTTTTTAAAAAGTCAAATTCTCTAAATGAATATGCCTTATCTACCTCTACACTGTAAACTCCTGAACATAAGTCACAAAGGAGATTCTGCATCTAATTTTCCAGTCAGAACATACAGTCATATAGTCAGTCTCCATTCATCAGTATCACAGTGAAACTAGTGGGAGGAGTCTGCATGTGCTGTACAGAAACCTGCAGGGCCGCTGCAGTTTCTTAGCCAGTGTGATTTGCTTACCACACTGAAGAAGTTAAGAACAGGGGTTGAATGAATCACTAGTTATGCCTTCAGACGTGGAAGATGGGTGCCACGTGTTTCCATCATAAAAGTCTATAGTCAGGAGTTTAACTCTGCAGTAAAAAATTCCCCATCAGTGTGAAACCTGGCACACAGTTCAATTTTACCCTAAAATTAAAAAAAAGTCTACAAGTTATCAAAATACCACCCTCACTTAAGTTTTCTCTCCATGCTTAGCACACTTAAAAAAAAAAAAAACTGGAGAGGTACCCAATTCTGAAATTGAAATATGCTCTCCTTCTAGAATAAAGCTAAGCACATTGGCGATTACAACCCACCCTTGCTGGTGAGGCAGGAATTAAAAGCATCACAAAAAAACAGGAGATTGATCGATATAATCTAACAATAACCCCCTTTTCTCCTTTATCCCATACTCCGTTTGATACAAAAAGAATGAAAACAGTGTCCTAGACAAAGGATAAGTATTACAGAAAAACAGTTTTTTACTAATTCAAAAATGTTACTATCCCAGTAAAAAAAACACTTTAGTTTCTATTATTGCCTAAAGTAACTAATCAGCTGAGTGAATCAAGATAAAATGCAAACTATTACACTTTACAGCAAAAAACCAAAAGCATACTTACTGATAGCTGGAGCTATGCCACCTACTGATCCCGGGCCAGGGATGTTTCCTGCCACGGCTGCGGCCTGGGCAGCGGCTGCAGCTTGAGCAGTGGCCGCCTGCTGCTGCATCTGCCGATGACACTGACGCAAGTCAAAGACCTTTAAACAAAAAGTACAAGTTCGATGCTGTGAGTCCATCAGAAGAGATTCTACCACACATCGAAAACCAATGCAAAAGTTATTGAAAGCTCATAGCTTCATTTAGCTCTCGGAAGAATTACTTTAAAAATCCAAGTTTTTACGTAGATTATAACTGGTGGTCAGAGAAGGGGCCTGGAACTCAGCCTAGAGGCACACTTCGCTGTCAGCGGGGCTTTGGCTGCTGTGCGCCTCAACAGCCTTTATCTAGTTCAGTGTGGGTCAGTCGTTACTGTCCTTCTGACCCACCACCACTTGTATAAAATAAATCCCCACCCTTTCATAACCAAATTGCTGAGAGTTCTCTTTTGGCTGAATTGATGGCCTTGGTCACATGGCCAACTTCTTTACCATTCTAGCTATTTGAAGGTGTGTAATAAACGGCACTGTCACAATTTAAGAAAGCATCTATATTTTTAGAGATGTATGCTTTAGTACATAGGAGCAAAATAACATGATATTCAGGACTTGTTTTAAGATACTTAAGAAATAAAGGAAAAAAGGACAAATCAAGCAAACGTAAAACATTAAGAATTACCGAATCTCAGTGATGGGTATACAGGATTTCATTAAACTAGTTTCTATTTCTCTGGATGTTTAAAAATGCTCATAATTTTTTTTTAAAAGTTTAGCTTTGAATCTTATCACTAATTAATTACATGGGCTAAATGTCTTAACCTCTCTGGAGTCTCCATTTTCTTATCTATAAAATGGGAATGCTAAGTATACATGCTTTTTCATAGAGTTTGTAAATTTGGCAATAATATACAGTAAGCTTTCAATAAATGTTGCCTAATATTTTGGTTTTGGCCTCCCCTGCACCATTTACCTTTCAGGATGAGTTAAGGAGTTCCTAAGTAATCTCAGGGTTATCAGCCACACCAAGGGTTGGTATAGGGATTGTCACTTTTGTCCTTATCCTCATGAAAGTACTGATATGCTCTTTCAGTAAGCAACAAATTATAAACGATAAACCATATCATCTTTCTAGTAAAAAACCAATTTCCTAAAATAATGTATTTGCTTATATTTGCTTTTAAAAAAAGCACTGAAAGATCAGCAAACAGAGTGGTCATCTACAGCATCTACAGAAGCTGTAGGAAAGGAAGACAAGGACAAAGTAGAAACAGGCTGTTCAATGCAAACTTTCATTTTGGAACCATGTGATTATATTCCTTATTCAGAGAGTAAATTAAATTTTTAAAAAGTCCTCTTAATACGCACAAAACTCAAATATGAGCAAGCCTAACTGTCCTTGGCAAAAAGAAAGAAGGAAGAAGGAAGGAAGGAAGGGAGGGAGGGAGGGGGGGGGAGAGAGAGAGAGAGAGAGAGAGAGAGAGAGAGAGAAAGAAAGAAAAAGAAAAAGAAAAAGAAAAAGAAAAAGAAAAAGAAAAAGAAAAAGAAAAAGAAAAAGAAAAAGAAAAAAGAAAAAATCAAAGAATGGTAACATATGACTTTATCAGATAAACAACAGGTTTGGAATCCAAAACAATCATTTTCAGATGCCTAAAAAAGAAACTATGATAGTTTTTAATCATGGTATTTGGTACTAAAAAATAAGAACACACAACAACAATAAACAAAACAATCCTGTCCAAAGAGCAAATTACATTCCTATTTACTTATTTCTCTATTCAGTGCCCATCTTCTAGCATCAATGAAGGACAGAATGTATTCTATCTCATCTTCTGAAGAGGTATGAATTTGTCAAATATATAGGTATGTAATACTCAGCCAAACTATTAGTTCTAAATGTCTTCAGGACAGAAAGCATGGCAGACGTAGGTCTGAAAATCAGAAATTCCACAAAGCCCAGAACAGAAACCACTGTTTTTTCAAGATTTCCGAACAGTCCATGAGATTCTGAACCTTTCCACTGGACTAAGACCTCTCTGAAGGCATTACGCAGCACAGCACAAAGCAGGAATGCAAGTATTTGAAAAGCCAAATAGCTCTACAATCACTTTTTTTTAAAGAAAGAAATTAATAAACTTTTTATTTTAGATTAGAAAGTAGAGTTCGCTGTCCCTACTCAAGTACAATCTCCCCCAGCACAGTGGTACATTTGTTACAGTCAATAAATCTACCAAAGTCATAGTTTACTTAAGGTTTCACTCTTGATTTTGTACATTTTATGGGACTGGACAAATGTGTGATGACAAGTATCCAACACCGTAGCACCACACAGAGTAATGTGAATGCCCTAAAAATTCTCTGTGCTCTATTTAACCTTCCCTCCTCGCTTATCCCTGAAAACCACTGATCTTACTGTCTCCATAGTTTTGACCTTCCCAGAATGTCATGTCGTTAGAATCACACAGTATGTAGCCTTTTTAGATCGACTTCTTTCACTAAGTAAGATGCATATAAGATTCCTGTATGTCTTCTCCTGGCTTGATAGCTCATCTTGTCTTAGTGCTGAATGATGTAACATTGTGTGAATGTACCACAGTTTATCCATTCACCTACCAAAGAACATCTTGGTTGCTTCCAAGTTTTGGCAATTATTAAATTAGCAAATTATTAAAGCTGCTATAAACATCCCAGTGCATGTTTCTGAATGGGTGTAAGTTTTTAATTTACTTGGGTAAATACCAAGGACTTTGATTATTAGATGATATGGTAAGAGTATGTTTAACTATGTGAGAAACTACCAACTGTCTTCCAAAGTGGCTGGACCATTATGCATTCCCACCAGCAATAAATGCAAGTTCCTGTTGCTCCACATCCTTGTCAGCATTTGGGGTTGTCAGGGTTTTAGATTTTGGCCATTCCACTAAGTATATAATGGTATCTCATTGTTTTAATTTGCAATTCCCTAATAACATACGATGTTGAACATCTCTTCACATGTTCACCTGCTATCTGTGTATCTTCTTCAGTGAGGCATCTAGTCATGTCTTTTACACATTAAAAAAAATTTTTTTTAATGTTTATTTTTGAGAGAGAGAGACAGACAGACAGAAATAGAGAGACAGGGCACGAGCTGGGGAGGGGCACAGAGAGAGGGGAGATACAGAATCCAAAGCAGGCTCCAGGCTCCGAACTGTCAGCTCAGAGCCCAACATGGGGCTCGAACCCATGAACCATGAGATTATGACCTGAGCCAAAGTCAGATGCTTAACCAACTGAGCCATCCAGCCCACCCTTTTAAATGTTTATTTTATTTATTTTGAGAGAGAGAGAGAGAGAGAGAGAGAGAGAGAGAGAGAGAGGGAGGGATCGATCCTGCCCACTCAAGTGGGGGAAGGGCAGAGAGTTCGGAAAGAGAAAATCCCAAGCAGGCTCTGCACTGATGTGGGGCTCAAGCTCACCAACCACGAGATCATGACCTGAGCCAATATCAACAGTTGGATGCTTAACCGACTTGAGCCTACCCAGGCACCCCTTGCACATTTAAAAAATCAGATTGTTTTCTTATTGCTGAGTTTTAAAAGTTTTCTATATTTTAGATAACAATCCTTTATCAGATGCATCTTTTGCAAACATTTTCTCCCAGTCTGTGACTTATCTTCTCATTTGCTTGACAGACTTTCACAGTTTTTAATTTTAATGAAGTGCAACCTATCAATTGTTTCTCATGGGGTACCTTTGGTGTCATACCTAAAGTCACCACCACACCCAAGGTCATCTACATTTTCTCCGATGTTCTCTTCTAGGAGTTTCATAGTTTTGTGTTTTACACTTAGGTATTTACAACCTAAAAACATTTCTTTAGACATCACTAACCAAGTGCGGTCCCTACATAGTCTTATTCTCTAGGAGCAGGGAATACACCTTATATATTCCTAACGTTCAAATATGCTCTCAATGTACCCTCACCCCCCACGATGGATCATTAAAAACAGCCAATAGATCTTCACACAGAGGTTCCTTACAATGTTGTAAACAATCACAATTATGAATGTCTTAGCCTAAATCTATGCTAATACCAGCTATACACTATAATAGGTAAAAAAAAAATGAAATTTTAAAATATTATGACTTTTATCTGCAGATGTAAAAATGATTCATTAAGCACCTCAGCAAATCCTTCCAGACTGGATTATTCATGTAATTAAAGTACTCAAACCAGAACACTTCTAATTACTGGCTATACTGCCAGCAACTGAAACCTAACTAAAACCTGGATTGCCTCTCTACTACTGTATGTGATCCATTAAACCATAACAGACTTTACCTGTTATTAAACTGGATGCTAAAATTAAGGCTACCATTGAAATGTGACCATCTTCCTTTCAGAATCTGAGTTATTAATAAAGACAATTCAAAGGAACCAATGTTTAAATATCCTTTTGGGCTCAGATCCAGAAGATATTTCTGGTCACCACTCCTGACCTAATTAACCCCTTCCTTCCATTTATTTAAGCATGCTTCCTGTGGTTACTCTCATATAAATTTATTACAAACCTATTAAACAGATGAGCATCTTATAAAGCTCAATGTCAACATCTTCAGGATACTTTCAACCAGGAGTCAAATTTGACATTTTTCTTTTATAAGGCTTAATTACAACACTCTCAGTTGGAATCAACACCAAGAAATAGTAAGCCAGAAAGAGAAAGGTAACTGTGCTGGTATACTGGGCATCTGAACATAAGACTGCACTAAAAATTTGCTCAGTTACCTGTCCTGGAGGTAAGAATCACAATATATGGTAACTGGGAATTAATTTAAGTGGGGATCTCAATAATCTTCAACCCAGCCTACCTATGGTTTAGAAGCATCCCCTAACATTTATGTGTTCAAAACCAAACCCGACTCAACATCATCAGAGAAATGCAAATCAAAAACCATCACAATAAGGTAACACTTCACACCCACTAGGATGGCTAAAATAAAAAAGATAGATAATAAGAAGTGTTGATGAGACTGTAGAGAAATTAAAAACTTCCTACACTGCTGATCAGAATGTAAAACAGTTAAGCCACTCTGGAAAACAGTTTGGGAGTCCCTCAAAATGTTACACAGAGTTACCTTATGATCCAGCAATGCCCCCTCTTAGGTATATACCCAAGAGAAATGAAGACATACATTCACATAAAACCCTGTACACTAACGTTTGTAGTAGTATTATTCATAATACAGGCAAAAAGTGGAAACTCCTATATCCATCAACTGATGAATGGATAAACAAGATGTGGTATATGAAATATTCTTCTACCATAAAATGAATGAACTACAGATGTCTGCTATGTGGATGTAGCTTGAAACATTATTATCTAATGAGAGAAGTCACAGAAAAGGTGCTTGGGTGGCTCGGTGGGTTAAGTGTCCGACTCTTGATTTCAGCTCAGGTCATAATTTCACAGTTCGTGAGACTGAGCCCTGAGTTGGGCTCTGCGCTGACAGTGTAGAGCCTGCTTGGGATTCTCTCTCTCCCTCTCTCTGCCTCTCCCCAGCTCATGCATGCATGCTCCTTCTATTTCAAATAAATAAACATTAAAAAGAAAGAAAAAGTCACAGAAGACCACACTATCTGAATTCATTTATACAAAATGTTCTGAATAGGCAATCTATAGAGAAAGTAGATTAATTGTTGTTTAGTGCTGAGGGAAATGGGGGATTGAGAAATGATAACTAGAGGGTACAGGGTTTCTTTCTAGACTGATGAAAATGCTCAAAAATTGTGATGATGGTTGCATAACTATGTGAACAGGTTTTTAAAAATCACTGTACAATTTAAATGGATGAATTACGTGGTATGTGAATTATATCTCAGTATCTTAATAAAGCTATTAAAAAACCTGACTGCCCAGTAGCAAACACCACAAAACAAAACAGATCTTGGGGTGCCTGGGTGGCTCAGTTGGTTAAGTATCCAACTCTTGATTTCAGCTCAGGTCATGACCTCAAGGTTGTGTGATTAAGCCCAGCATCAGGCTCCCATGCTGGGCATGGAGCCTGCTGAAGATTCTCTCTCCCTCTTCTGTTGCCCCTCCCCCACTCGTGCTCGCCCTCCTGTGCGTGTGCTCTCTCAAAAACAAAACAAAACAAAACCAACTTACTTTTGAAAGCAAATCAGCAAGGCCACTTACAACTCAAACATCTGGTTCATTTAAACCTTGTAAAATGACATTTCATTACATCAGATTTTCATGAATGTAAGATTGACTACAATGTCATGAAAGATGAAGGGAGAATAATCAACATCTTAGAAGAAAAAAACTTCACAATTTAGCTCTAGCTTCTTGATATATAAAATGAAAGAATCGTTCTCCAAACTCATGTTTTCCTCATTTTAATTAAAAAGAGAAAAAAGGTGTGTGTGTGTGTGTGTGTGTGTGTGTGTGTGTGTGTGTATTTGGGGGAATAGAGGGAAGTGTATTTCCAATGAGTGGGTACTCCTTCCAGAGGTTCATGTTATCTGCATATAATCCACCCCAGTAGTATCATCTGGTGAGAATATGACCATCTAAACAGAAATATACCGGTCCTTTAGTTACCACTGCCTAAAAAATTAGCAAATGAAGAGTATGCCAATGGTTAGACTTAGGGTATACTTGCATTCTCTTTCTGGCTAATAGAATTCTTTTGAAGAACAATAATATGCTTGGTAAATAGAAATCATTCTTTTAAAATCTTAAACAGTTAATATGACAAAAACGGGATATTGTTTTTTACTCAACTAAAATGTCCCACGAGACCGTTATTTATTGTTCACAGCAAAAGCCTAAGATTATTATAAAAAACCTATCTGTGACAGTGGTTTATCAAGTGATGGTACATCTCATACCTTAGGAGCTTTTCAAGAGCCATATGTACATTTATTTGACCATCCTAAAAATTAATCCTATAAGGGTCCACATGTTTTAAAAGCTCAAACGTTTTAAAATGACCCTATATCAAATAAATTCATAACTCTTGTCTAACACATAGCATATAATCAACACATAGTTCTCTGTCCATTCATTGCAAATTCTTCAAGTAATCCAGAGATTTCCAAGTCAAGGTGGATGAGGAGGTATGCATGAACACCTTTTTCTCTCTGCTATAAACACATACAAAGGATAGAAAAACTATTAAAAATATGTATCCCTCAAGCCAATCATAAAATTCACATAGAAATACAAAGAGTGGTCAACAGTCAAAACAATCCTGAGAAAGGACAAAGTTCAAAAACCCATACTTCCCAATTTCAAAACTTACCACAAAGCTACAAATATATTATATATATATATATATATATACATACACATATATAATGTGTATGTATATATATAAACACAGACATAGCACAGAAATAAAACCTTTACATTCAAGATCAACTGAATTTCAACAAAGGTGTCAAGATAATTCATAAGAGAAAGAACAGTCTTTTCAACAAATGGTTGCCAGAACTGGATATTCCCATTCAAAAGAATAAAGCTGGATCCCTTCCTCCTTATACCATAAACACAAATTAACTCAAAATGGAGCACAGACCTAAATTAAAGAGCTAAAACTATAAATACTTAGAAGAAAACACAGGACTAAATCTTCATGACCTTGGATTAGGCAATGGTTTCTTAGGTAAGACACCAAAAGCAAAAGCTACCAAAGAATAGATAAGTTGAACTACATCAAAATTAAAAACTTTCATGCTGCAAATCATATCACCAAGAAAGTGAAATGAAGGACAAGCCAAAGAATTGAAGAAAATATGCACAAATCATGTATAAGGGACCAATACCCAAAATATATAAAGAACTCTTACAACTCAATAACAAAATGACAAAGAACCTAATTTAAAAATGGGCAAATGATCTGAATAGATATTTCTCCAGAGAAGATATACATATGGCCAATAAACACATGAAAAGACGTTCAATATTATTAGCAATTAGGGCAAATCAAAACCACAATGAGATACTACTTCACATCCACTAAGATGGCTAAAATAGAGAGATAATAACAAGTGTTGATGAGAGCACAGAGAAACTGAAACTCTCATATATACACTGCTGATGGCAAATGTAAGATGGCACAGTGACCTGGGAAGTCTGGCAGTCCATCAAAAACGCTGAACACAGAATTACCTGATGATCCAGCAATTCCACTCCTAGGTATAGATCCAAGAAATTGAAAACATATATCTACCTAAAAATGTGTCCATGAATGTTCAGAGCAGCATTATTCATAACAGCCAAAAAATGGAAATAATCCATGTGTCCATCAACTGATGATGGATAAACAAAACCTACAGTGGAGAGCAGCGACTAAAGACAGGAGGTACTTGGGTACCAAGACCAAAAAAAGAAGGTGCAGAGGTTAGTAATTGAACTTCTTAGAATAATACGGAAAGAGACAACAGCCAGGCTCTCGGAGGGCTAAAACTGCGCACTTGCCCATGAATCAAGCGCTGGTAAAATACTTTGACAGCTAATTCAGAAATGCACCTAGGAATAAAATTCTTGCCCATCGCAGAGATAAGCATCAGAAACCTATGCAATAGGAATTAGGCCCTGAGCATACCTGGGGATTGGAACTCAATTTCCTCATGGGACAAAATTCCTCTACCTCCTAAATATAAGAATTGGTCTGAGATGTGGATCCCAGGGTGCCAGACTAAGGCAAAACTGCCCTATAGGGAGAAGCAATAACAGGGAGGAAAAAAATAAAAAGAATTAATTCTCTCAAGACAAATTTGCCAACCAATATAAAATAGACTGCAAAGCATACGAGGAAATCTAACACCACTTAAAAATAACAATAAAGCACAAATAACTAAAATTCCTGGTGGAGAAATTGGAAAATGCAAGTGAAGACAATTACACCTCCCAGAGACAATTCCTGGTAAGACACTGTACACACCATTGTGGACTTGTGGGTATATATATAAATGAACACAAATATCCATGGTATTACTTCTTTACAAAAATAAGATCTTATTCTGTATATTGTTTAATAACCAACATTTCCACATCATAAATATCCTATCAATAAATGTATTTTAGTATTTTATTGTTCTATTCTATTCCATTGTTCTAACAGATCAAAACTATAAATGGTTCTGTGTCAAAACTTAACATTACTGTTAAGTTACTGGGAATTACTGTTAATTTCGGAAGGTGTGATAAATAGCACTGTGATTCCGTCTTTTAGAAATATGCATCAATTAGCAACTCATACGACAGTATTTTATGAGTCAATAGAAAGAATATCTGGAAATGGCTTTAAATTACTGGAGAAAAAAAGTAAAGTGATAAGCACAATAAAGGTTGATAAAATGCTGATAATTGTTGAAGCTGGATGATGGGTACATGAGGGTTTGTTATTTTCACTATACTTGATGATATTTAAAAGTTTTGTTGTAAAACAAAGATCCCTATACCCTTTAACTGAAAATGAGATACTGGGTTTGTTGTTGTGAGGCAATCAAGCAATTCTATTTCTGTATACACTATTTTATTTGTATGCTAAGCAATTTCCTGGAAACAAGTGATGAATTACAGTTAATTCAACACTAATTTACAATAGCCAACAATGAAGATGCTTAGGATGACTGCAGAAAATCTGAAATTAAAAATATATTTAGCCTTTCTAGGGGCACCTGGGTGGCTCAGTCGGTTGAACATCGGACTTCAGCTCGGGTCATGATCTCACGGTTCGTGGGTTCGAGCCCCGCATCAGGCTCTGGGCTGACTTTTAGCTCAGAGCCTGGGGCCTGCTCCGGATTCTGTGTCTCCCTCTCTCTCTGTCCCTCCCCTGTTCACGCTCTGTCTCTCTCTCTCAAAAACAAATAAATGTAAAAAAAAAAAAATTAAAAAATATATATATTTAACCTTTCTAATTCCAACTTCCTTTCAAAAATAGTGTTTTATATTATAAACCACAATTGAAATGGGTTGAATATGTAATAAATGATAAACACTTCAGGCTTAACATGCAAAATGATAAATATCATAATAAATAATAGATAAATGTTCATTGGATGCACAAAGTTACATTAATAATCTGGTATTGAAGAATTCTTTTATTTCTCAGGTTCTTAATTTGAAAAGCTATTTATTTTAGAATTCCCCTCCATACAATCCTGAAAACTGGCTAAGATAAAATTCTAGAGTCTGATTTTTACATATTTTATAAATCAAAGGAATACAAATTTGGAGATTTCACTCAATATTTTCAAGAGCTTGTGTTTTACTCAAAAACACTTGACAAATTTATTAATAAACAATAGGGCATGAATGCAACCATAAAACTCAATAGGCAATGCCAATAAATGCCCCAGGAAATATGTTTTATACACAAACATCACTTCTGATTGTTTAATACGTAAAAAGACGTTTTGCTACTGCTCCCACCTCCATCTCAATTCTTTAAACAACAAATAGAACTTTGTAAGTCTAAAATATTTGAGTAAAACTGCAACTAACCTTTATATATGCACTTGGGTAGATCTTATGAACAGCATCTCCAGGTGCACGGCCCGCTTCTCTGTCTAAGTAGTAACTCTGCACAAAGACTGCATGGTCGCTAAGGCACCTGACCCAAACATCACCTTCACCTTTACATTCCAGCTGCACACCTTTGCCTATGTGCAACCTTAGGAAGAAAAAGAATCACATTTTGTTTGGATAAGTATTTAAAAATAAGTTTTGATTCAGATTATATAGCATACCCAATATTAATAAAGTTTTTTAAATAGAAGACATATTATACCATAACTGAAAGACAGCCATTATTATTTTTGTACATTTCTTTTAAAATATCTTATTCATATAAAATAATGAGCATATACATAATGTTTACTATGTGCCAAATACTTAACATAAATTCTCACTTAACCTTCACAATTCAGTAAAGTAGATACTATTAAGCCCATTTTGTAAATGTTGAAACTAAAGCTTATAAAAGCGTATAGTTACACTGTCCAAGTCAATAGCTACTATTTACATGTGACTACTTAAACTAATTACAAAATTCAGTTAATCACATAAGCCGTATTTTAAGTGCTCAACAGCCATGTTTTAACGTAGACAGTGAACAGCACAAATATAAACTTGCCTTAGAGAGTAAGTAATTCGCCAGTCACATAGCTAGTGATAGAACCCGTGAGTACATACTTATGCACATACACACTTCCTTAAAGAGTTGAGATCATATAGTACCTAAAACTATTTTCCTATAATATTTTATCTTAAGCATTTACATTTGCTATATATACTTTTAATCCACATTTTAATGACTACATAAAAATGAAAGTCTATCAAAATTTACTTAAGCATTCCCCTTTGATTATCATTTTTCCAACATTATAAATAATACTTACAGAAACATCCTCATTTTACATTATTTCCTCTCAACAGATTTGTAGAAATGATATACGATCAGAGGAAATAAAGATTACTTTCCAAACTGGATACCAAAAGGTCTAGTTTACTATTCAAAACATAGAAACATCACTAACTTAAAAGACGGTTTTTTATTATAAATAACACACATCTATAATTACAGTACAGTGCTTACAAATTCTGACTTTTTAATATGACGTTTATTCTTTTGTTTATATTCAAAATCTTATAAATCTACATTGAAAAATATAACTTGGAATAAATGACAATGGGGCGCCTGGGTGGCTCAGTCGGTTAAGCATCCAGCTTCGGCTCAGGTCAATATCTCACGGTTCCTGAGTTTGAGTCCCACAGAGCCTGCTTGAGATCCTCTTGTCTCCCTCACTTTTCCTCCCCCACTTGTTCTTTCTCTCTCTGCTTCCCCCACTCCTTCTCTCAAAAAAAAATAAATAAACATTAAAAATTTTTAAAGAATAAATGACAATGTACTATGTTCAATTTTTAAAATAACTAACTATACAATCAACAATACCTTGCTCTTTCAATGGCTTCTGTCCTGTGGACATTCGAGAGTTGACCCAAGCAAAAGCGATCTCCTCCAGAAGGGTCCACATATCCATCAACAGTAACAATAGGGCAGCTTGAAGGAACCTTAAATGTCTCTCCTACTTGAACATCCATTTCAAAGTAAGCGATGGAACACCAATACTCAGGAGCTACAGAAGATAAACAGGAGAACATCTACCCATGTAAGATACAAAGGATTCACTTTGAAGCCTTAAGACAAAGCTTTTCCTAAAAGAAAAGGTGAAGGGAGGGGACAGGCATTTGAAAAGCACCCAAATGAATCTGATGATAATGACAATGTATTAAAAAGTAGGCACTCCCAGGGGCACCTGGGTGGCTCAGTCAGTTAAGCATCTGACTTTGGCTCAGGTCATGATCTCACAGTTTGTGTGTCTGGCTCTGCACTGACGGCTTACAGCCTAAGCCTGCTTGGGATTCTGTGTCCCCCTTTGTCTCTCTGCCTCTCCCCTGCTTGTGCTCACTCTCTCAAAAATAAATAAACATTAAAAAAAAAAAAAAGTAGACACTTCCATGTCTTCCATTTCTCAGCTCAGTACCTATCATTCTTGAAACTCTACTCTTTGGAAATTGGTTATTCAAAGGACTCAGCCAACTAGGAATTTAAAGAACGGAAGTAATTAGGATCTAAAATAAATTATTTTACCACAGTGTTTCATTTGACTGCACATATTGTCTATGTAGTCTGAACTTTTATTTTTTTTTAAAACACACTGACTCTAAGACATATTCCAGGGAAGTGTTCTTGAGTAACATCAATTTACGGTGTATTTGTATAGATCCCTAATTGAGAGAAAGGGCATAAGCAAGTCAGCCATCCCAAACCAGAGTCAAGGTTAATTACACTCTACCACAGAGTTGCTGTGAATAGGAATTCTCAACTGTCTCTTGGTTGAAAGGTCATTTGTCCCACCTGTATTTTTAGTGAAGTCAATTCATGTTAACTACTACAATTTTAAACTCTGAAGATGTATTTAGCATATTCATTTAAGCAATGATAAATGACTTAAAATAATTTTAAATGAGTAGGGAAAAGGCACTACTTGGTTTGATTTGCAAGTATAGTTGATCAAGTATTTCTAATTTTTGGTTGAATACAACAATTATTACATAGAGACAACATAAATGGAAATTATTTGGTTTTCCTTTTTTCACTAATTTAAGAATTTATAGAGTATCTAGGAATTATTCTAATTTTTTTAATGTTTATTTTTGAGATAGAGAGAGAGGGCAAGCAGGGGAGGGGCAGAGAGAGAGGGAGACACAGAATCTGAAGCAGGCTCCAGGCTCCAAGCTGTCAGCACAGAGCCTGACGTGGGGCTCAAACTCATGGACCTTGAGATCATGATCTTAGCCGAAGTCAGACGCTTAACTGACTGAGCCACTCAGGGGCCCCTCTAGAAATTATTCTAGGCATGGCATACACAGCAATAAACAAGACAGCTATTGTCTCTATTCTCATGGAAATGCAGAGGCAAATAAGGAGATAAATGAGTAAGATGACTCAGGTAATGATAAACACTGTGAAGAAAATAAAATGAGGTGTGGAGCAGAAGATGACTGGAAAGAATCCTTCAGACTAGAGGGCAGGGGTACATCCTATCTGAAAAGATAAACTTTGAAAGACTATGTATTTATGTAAAGACTGTGAACAGAACACTTCAAGAAGAAAGCAAATGCAGAGGCCCTGGAGTAAAACTGGATTTGACTTATTTAAGGGAGAAAAGGCCACTGCCACTTATTACAGAATGAAAGCCTTCTGCTGATAAACCAATTATTGATCTGCCCTTTACCAACAATGTGCCCTTTACCAACTGTGATGCAACTAGAATTTGCAGCAATAAACCTTTCAACAATCTGTAAAGATACTTAAAATGACAAAATAATAGATCTTCTCGAACTCCCAAAATATCTTAAAATGAAGTATGACGGATGCTTCAGATATATTTTCAAAAATCTTATAAAATCTATGTATCTAATTGCTTTTCAAATGTTGTCAAGGGGGCGCCTGGGTGGCTCGGTCAGTTGAGTGTCTGACTTCAGCTCAGGTCATGGTCTCGAAGTTCAGGCTCTGTGCTGACAGCTCAGAGCCTGCAGCCTGCTTCACATTGTGTGTCTCCCTCTCTCTGCCCTTCCTCCGCTCATGCTTTGTATCTCTGTCTCTCTCACTCTCAAAACTAAATAAGCATTTAAAACAAAAAGCAAAAAATTTGTCCAGGCAGAAAGTACTCTTCAATGAAAAATTAACACAACAGACCACGTGAAGATGGTGATTTAAAAACTTAACTAATGAAACGTTTTGCCACACAGATCAAATCAACTAATCACAAAGACTTAAATTTCTTTAAATATTTTTGGTTATCATTAAAACTTGAAAAGTAATGATATACTGAAGTCCCCTCTGAAAAAAAACAGTTTTGAAATATTTATGAAGTTATTCTTCATAGAAGACATCCCATTATGCTATGAACAAAAAGCCTTGGCAAACGTAACTGGCATGTTGGTTGAAGCTAAAACTAAAGAGGCCAAGGTAACAACTACCCAATGTTTTGGAAGCAAAAACACAGTAATAGCACTTAAAAGAGGTTTTTAAACAGTCCAAACAGTAAATTCTGTTACAAACAGTGCCCTAAAGTCATGAATGTCTATAATGCTTGGTAAAAAACAAGGCACAAGTACATGAATTTTCTAGTTCTTACTGAAGAACAGTATCCAGAAGTAAAGTTCCGTGGTGGGCGACCTTTTTCCATGAGAGTCAATTCAGAGAAGGAAAAGAGAATTGTATAATCTCCATGTTTAAATAAGAAAAAACATACTTTTATCATCATGAATTATAACATCTGCAACTGCACTTAAACTTCATTTTATTATTTCCCAGTTGCCAAAAGGGTTTTTGTTTGCCTAATTATCTCAGACACCATACAGCAATGATGGTTACATAAAGCTGCATCTCTGAATAGGTTTAGTATGTGTTGATCTCCTACTACTGGGAAGAAGAGTTTTAAGAAACTTGAAGTAAACAGAAACTGGCATCAGAATTGCACACCACAGACCAGGGATGAAACACTACCATCTGTTAGGAGATTATTAAGGCCTAATAAAGGAGGAACGGGGTTACTATCTATGAGGACAGAGAGACCCAGAGGTAATCTAAGAGGGTTCCAGAGAACTTGGCAGTCCTGGGATACTATCATGTGAAAAACTTTCCCCTCTCAATTTGCTAAAGAGACAAGAGGAAACTTTTTTTTTTTTTTTTTTTTAAACAGGAGTATGGAATAGAAAGCACTCATTAAGACTTTCCAGATCCTGGGGCACCTGGGTGGCTCAGTTGGTTAAGTGTCCAACTCTGGATTTTGGCTCAGGTCATGATCTCATGGTTTGTGAGTTCAGGCCCCACCTCCAGCTCTATGCTAACAGTGTGGAGCCTACTTGGGATACTCTCTTTCTCTGCCCCTCCCCTGTTCGTGTTTGCTCTTTCAAAATAAATAAATAAACTTAAAAAAAAAAAAAAGACTTTGTAGATCTCTCTTTGCTCTTTTGCTCCAAGGATCAAATGCCGTATAAGTGACAAGCCTGCAGCTTCTCAAAACTAGTATTAACAGCAGGATGTAATTACTCAGTTTAGAGAGAGGTTTCTTAATGTCCCAACAACGCCTACAAGAGGGAGTGGGATTGTTAATGTGCTTGCTCATTTGATATTTTAGCTTCTTGTTGCTGGATTAGTGAAGTTGAGCTGGTCTCAGAAAGCCTATGGATGGCTCATTACCGACAAAGAAAAGGTATGTATGTACCTATTTATGTTTGTTTATTCTTGAGAGAGAGAGGGAGAGACAGAGAGAGATAGTGAGCACGAGTGGGGTGGGGGCAGAGAGAGAGAGGGGGACAGAATCCAAAGCAGACTCCAAGCTCTGAGCTGTCAGCATAGAGCCAGACATGGGGCTCAAACCCACAAACAGTGAGATCATCACCCGAGCCGAAGTTGGACACTTAACCAACTGGGCCACCGAGGCGCCCCAGAGAAAAGGTTTTTAAAAGACTGAGTTAACAACCTGAATTTTTTTTTTTTTTTACAATATAAGAACTTAGCTAAATATTTTTTATAATGGAGAAATGTATTATAAAGCACAGCTTATCAAATAAATGTTACTTAATTACACTGGGAAATATAAATCTCCAAGGCATTATCTTCAATTTCTGAAATAAAGTAATTCAAGAAGTTAAAACTTGGTTAAAGTGCTCAAGAGACTCATTATGAATTATTTCTTTTATTATTTAGATCTGAATGAGATGCCCTAGGAGAGTCTTTTATCTATACATAAAGATACTCTCTTGAATGGTAGATAGTTCCTAAGTACTAAAAAATAACCTAAATTTGGAAATCTGTCAATTTTGAATCCATTTGTGAACTACCAAAACAACCCAAAGACACTGAGGAAACACACTTTAATTTGCAATCAATATTTAATTTGATGAATATATCTCAGCTTTAAGAAAAAGCAGAGTTAATCCATATAAAAGAAATAAAATGACTAACCTTCTCCAAAAAATTTTTTCAACTTAGTTATCAAAGTCAAAGCATGAAAATCATCAAGTATATGGCCTACCTGAAATCCTTAATACCAAGGTAATGACCAATACTAATTATTTTCATTTTCTACAATTTATATTACCTCTATTCTGAAAACATTTATGTAACTGTCCTCAAAAATCATTTCTCAGGTCTCCTGGGTGGCTCTTAAGGTTTTGTTTTGTTTTGTTTTTGGTACGAGGGAGCAGTGGTATAGAGGGTTTATGGAAGTATGTAAAATGAAAACTAAAGTGGGTGCGCCTGGGTGGCTCAGTTGGTTAAGCATCCAACTTCAGCTCAGGCCATGATCTCACAGTTCATGAGTTCAAGCCCAGTGTCGGCCTCTGTGCTGACAGCTGAGAGCCTGGAGCCTGCTTCAGGTTCTGTGTCTCCCTCGCTCTCTGCCCCTCCCCGGCTCATGCTGTGTCTCTGTCTCTCAAAACTAAACGTTAAAAAAATTTTAATAAAGAAAACTCATTTCTCAAAATAGATTCACTATATTTATTATTGATGATTTTTAATTATTTAAAATATTTCATATATTCAGAGGTATATGCTTATTTCCCCTCTTTAAGGTCCTAAGTCTAGGGTAGAATATTTTAGCATTTCTTAATCAAACCTGAAGGGGCTCCATTAACCACATACCTAAAACAAGTATTACTTAGTTTCTTTTCTTTTTTTTCCCCCCAAATGTTTATTTATTTTTGAGAGAGAGAGGGAGAGACAGAGAAAGAGACAGAACGTGAGTGGGGGAGGGGCAATGAAAGAGGGAGACAGAGAATCTGAAGCAGGCTCCAGGCTCTGATCTGTCAGTGCAGAGCCTTATGCAGGACTCAAATCCACCAACCGTGAGATCATGACCTGAGCTGAAGTTGGATGGTCAACCGAGCCACCTAGGCGCCCCACTTTGCTTTCTATTCATTCATGAATCAAGGATAACAGAGTAGTGAACTAACAACTGTAATTTGATAGAATTAAAAGTACTAGGTGGCAAAAGACATAAAGATTAGGAAAGGCTTCCCAAAAGTGGTATACTCCAGCTGGATCTTAAAAAGAGTTTGCACAGGGGCACCTGGGAGGCTCAGGGTGTTGAGCATCTGACTCTTGATTTCAGTTCAGGTCATGATCTCATGGTTCATGGGAATGAGCCCCGCACTGGGCTACGTGCTAACAACTCGGAGCCTACTTGGGATTCTCTTTCTCCCTTGCTCTCTGTCCCTCTCTGACTCGTGCTCTCTCTCGAAATAATAAACTTTAAAAAAATGAATTTGCCATATTTAGGACCTGAGGAGTGTGTGGGTGGGCATCAAGATGGTCCCCAAGGAGTCTCACCTCCTGATATTCATATCCTTGTGTTGTCCCCTCCCCACAAAATAGGATCTTACAGAAATTATGACATGACTTCTGATACTAAGTCTTTTTTTTTTAATTTTCTTTAAGTTTATTTATTCATTTTGCGAGAGACAGTGTGTGAACAGAGTAGAGGCAGAGAAAGAGACAGGAGAGAGAGAATCTCAAGCAGGCTCTGCACTATAGGTGCAGAACCTGATACGGAGCTCAAACTCACAAGCTGTGAGATCATGACCTGAGCTAAAATCAAGAGTCATGTCATAATTTCTAGCTATCATGTAAAGTTGCTTGAGAAGCTCCACGCAGAGAGAAACTGAAGCTTCCTGCTGACAGTAACATTAATTTGCCAGCTATATGCATAAACCACCTGGGAAGTGAATCTTCCAGCCCCAGAAAATCCTTCAGATGATAGCAACCCAAGCCAACATCCTGACTGCAACTTCATGAGACTCTAAGCCAGAGCAAACCAACCAAACCATTCCCAGAGCCCTGGCCCACAGAAACTAAGTATAATAAATGGTTATTACTGGTTTAACCACCTAAGTTTGGGGAGTAGTCTGCTGCAGAACAACAGGTAACTAATATATAGTGTAAGATGTAAGAAAAGAACAGCATGTGCGAAAGAAGCACAAAGGAATGATAGCTTAGCAAGCTTGAGTATGTGGTTCAGGATGGCTAAAGCGTAAAGAGACAAGGCTAGAAAAGTACACATGGACCAGGATCAGAGACTATTTTCTGCCCACCTAAGGAATTTCGACTTCATCCTTTTGGCCAAGCAATGAACAGGGAAATCAATGCAAATTCTTCAGCAGAGAAATAATTGGAACCAAATTTTAAAAGAAATACTGAGTAAGAGTAGAGATTAAACTATGACTACGAGCCCTCTCAACAGATTAAACTATGACTACGAGCCTTAACAGGGAGACCAGTTAAAATAGTCCCTTAATACTATAATAGGAGTAATGAAGATAACAGTTGTCAGGTAAACTCCTCTGTGGCCTCTGAGTATTCATAGCCAAAGAGTTCACAGACACCTGGGTTCGAACCAGCTGATGCCACTACAGGTGTATGTGCAGAGTTGATCCTTTCCCACAACCACTTGGACAGAGACCTTTCATAATAATTCTTACCATTATGTCATTTCCTAGTCTACTCAAGACAGGAGCTTTACTATCAATGTGGAGTGTTCCAGATGTGTGTCCTCAGAATTAGTTAATGTTAGTCCCTAACCACCAGGAGCTGTTAGACCTCAACATCAGTTCCATCATGAGAAGGAAGGAAAGCTATCGAGAAGCCAAAAGCAACTGCTGAATTCAAAATGAGTCCAAATAACCAGCCACCATTTCTAACCCTACCTCACCATCCAATCCAGAGTAGGTCTTTCTTCTGAGCTCTGGGTACCCTCCCTCCTGCAAACGACCTTCCACTAAGCCATATGGACACTGAGGCTCCCCAAAATCCCACAGATCACTAATGACTCTCAATGAGGCTTCACTGAAGCCAGCAAAACTTCTCATTCTTAAGACTCTAGGTTTTCCACTCCTATCACAATCTATTTATTCACAAAAATTAAGATTCTGATATAATGATTTCATGTATATAATTTTAAAAACACGTAAAACCAATCTACTAGACTAAGGATGCATTCATCACTTTCAAAAAGCAAAAAAAAAAAAAAAAAAAACAGTATCCACAAAAAGCAGGATAATGTTGATCTCTAGGGATGAAGAAGAAAAGTTTTGACTGAAACAAAATGCATGGGGTAGGAAGTTTTCTAGGAGTGCTGTTTTAGTTCTCAATCTGGGTGGTGGTTACCTAGGTGGTGGCTTTAATGTTATTCATGAGACTGTATGTATACTTGTTTTATATACTTTCTTCTACACTAAATTTCTCAATAAAAATGTTTATAAAAAGGGAAGGCTCCTTAACCCATAAAAAAAGGTTCAATAAATATGCAAATAACATATTGAAAATCCACTAAAGAGGATAATGTAACTAGTACATATGTATGGTTAAAAAGTACTTCTGCCACCAGTAGCATTTTTCTTCTAATCAAAACCGGTATTATTTGCCTCCTAAATCAGCAAAAAGACTATTGAACTATCATACCTATGCTGGCAAGCATGGTAAGTAAAACTGGTTCTCATACTCTGATGTGATCTCTATAAAGCAATTTGGCCTTTTGATTTAGAAACTCTTCAAATCTCTTAAACTGAAACATGAGAAGTGTTATAAGCTTGAACATCTTACCCTCAATGGTTTTTTTAACAGCTAGAAGAAAAATTAGAACCAACATAAAAAATAAACAGAACACTGTTTAAGAAAATTATGTAGATCTATCTGAAGAACTGTTAAGTTATCCTTTAAATTGATCATTATGGTTATTGTGGTTATATATTTTTAAAATTTTATTGGAAACATATGCTGATATATTTATATATAAAACAATTTTATAGGATTTCCTTCAAAATAATAGGTGAGGTCAGTATGAATGAGACCAAACTGGTCCTTAGTCGATGGCTGAAACTGAGGGATGAGTACAATGGCGGGGGGGGAAGGTTGAGGTACTGTTTGATATTTGGTATATGTTTGAAATTCTTCATAATAAAACAAATTACTTTTAATTAGGGGAAAAATTAAGTGACGAATTTTATTTGCATCTTTCTAAGCTAAGAAAAACAGATAGGAAGGGATAGAGGAAAATAAATCAAAATGCTATGTTTATGTTAAGAAGCCTTCAGTATTTTATTTTATTTAAACTTTCTCTACTTTTTTACTTCTACAGTTTAAAAGATATATTCAAATTTGAACTGAGGATATCTATTCAGCTATTTACTCCCTTGAACATAATTTAATCAAAAGTTTCTAAAAATTCCAGTTAACCAAAAATTCCTGAATCTATCTTCTAAAACAGACACAGTGAATTGTTTTTATTTTCAGCATCCACTTTACATTTTTCCCTGGCTTTTTAAACTACAGTTTTACAGCTGTTCTATTTTGAAACCTAGTTTTCCTTTTCTACATATTTATGTATTCAATGCTAAAACCAACATTTTGGTACTTCATACTTTAGCTGAAAAAACAGTTCTTGTCTTTTCTTTCAGACGGTTAAAAAGTATTAAATATAGACAGCTTATATGTGACTATATCAGCTACTCATAAACTGTTGATTAGCTAATGCCATATGGAGTTTTGTACTTATCTAAAAAGTTAGGTTACTGTGTAACTATACTAAAACTTGTGTGTGTGTGTGTGTGTGTGTGTGTGTGTGTGTGTGTGTTTTCATTACTATAAAGAAAATCTAAATAGAGGGAATCATTGTTGAAATACACTTACCAGGATGATTGGAAATGGGAGGCTGGAATGCAAGCTCATTGTGAACTGGCCCTAAAGAAAAGACAATAAAAATCCCATTTTTATTTATTAAAAGTTTTCCAATGCTAAAACTTTTAATAAACCTTACTTAAACATAACTATCATACCTTAGGAGTGGTTTAGATCAAGTTTATTCAATGTCCAAAAATTTAAAAGCTTAGTTTAGATTGCGTTATATAAGCAAATACTCTCAAGTTACTGTTGTAGATACTTAATAGCTAACATTTTAATGCTATGTGCCAAGCGCTTAATTGTGTAAATTAAGCAATTTACAATACTTGTACATGAAAAATTTAATGTAAATTATAAATGAATTATTTATGTAAAGTGATAGAGTATAATTTACAACACAATATGTAACAATAATTCAAATTTTTAGGTCCATTCTCAAACCAAATGTTTAAGGTTTATTAAATTAAGGATATTTACCTAATGGAACAGTAGCATAACTGAGAGGTTATTAAGTGTTAAAACATTGTGCTAAACCCTTCACATGAATTATTACATTTACTTCTTACAAGACTCCTTGAGACAAATACTACTATTACCCTTAAGGCTTAGTTAGTGGGGATTATATAACTTGCCAATGGTCACCCAGCCAGTTAAGGGTCCAAACTCAGCACTTTAACCACTATGCTGGGCCAGGGAGCCATAAAAAAATTATGGAAAGATATGGAAAATAGTAACATAATTGAAAAAAAAGCAGGATACAGCAATATGTACATAGTATGATCCTTTCTCTCCCAAATGTATATATACCCATTTATATGACTAGAAGAAAAAATATGACAAAATATTAGAAGTGGATATCTCTGGGTAGTAGGACTCTGGGTAATTTTTATTTTCATATTTACACTTTTCTGTATTTTCCAAGTTTTCTTTGGTACTATTAACCTTATAATGGAGGAAAAGGAATTTAATACATATGAAAAATTCATGGTCTTGATTTCACTAAGCCAAATGAACAATGTTCCTACTCTGTCTGAAACTACAAGCTATGGTTATTAGTAGAGAATCCCTACAAATCAAGCCTGACAGTAATGACAGACTCAACATCTAAGTGTCTACAGTATGCTGAATACTGTGATGAGGGAAACCTTGAGATCTTGACACTCAAGGGATTTCAATCCACTTAGGGTGGATATACAGATATACATGAGATCTAAGAACATATACAAAGTAAACAAACAAATGAATGGAAATCAATGTGATGTTAATGAAACATTAGCAACAGAGAAATAAATTTAGTAAACAATACTCCTCTAAAACAAAGGTATGATAAAAAAAAAAAACTGAAAAGTAAATAGTACTGTTTTTAGCAAAAATGCTGAGAAGTAGTAATCATTTAATGAAACTAAATTGTAAGATGAATAGAAGATGTAAAAACATTAAGAAAAAACAGAAAGAAAACAAGGTCTCAAAAAGAAAAGGCCCTTACAACAAAAACAAGAGCTTACAGTAATGTCCGGGATGGGGCGGCATAGGCGGGTGGTGCTGAAGATGGCCGTTTTGGTGGTGAGGCAAATTAGGTGTGTATGGTGCAGTCCTACTTCCAGTCCAGGTGGTAGTGCTGTCTAAAAATTAAGGCCCACATGGATTAATTTGCTTTTATAAAGTCTGCCTATTTTTTCTCAACTACTTAAAAGATTTTAAAAAGCATGTACATACTATGATGGTAAGTAGCTGGCTGACCAGTAAATCCATTCTGCTGCTGTCCTGGCTGAGGCCCTGAAGCTATCTGCAACAATCCTTCACTATGGCTGCCTGCCAGTATACTGGCAGGCTGACCTAGAGGAACAAGAAGACATTAATATGGTACATTTTTAGATGCAAGCCTACGTTTTTATACAGCAAATGAAGGACCATATCTGATCATCGAGACTATAAAGATAGATAAATCTGAGCAAAAAGTGGAACTAGTCAGTCCATGGTCTATCAAATAACAAACCCTGAAGTCATCTATGACGGCAAACCTTAACTTGAAAAAGTTGAAAATTATTCACCTTAAGTAATGTCTAACTAATTGTAGAGGCCTTCTCCTTCGTTAATATTCTTCACGTGCCAGCAAAATCCTACTGTATGTCTAGCCTATCATAGTAACTTCAGAAACACATCAGGTCATCCCTGGCCATGCCATCTAGCTCTAGACCCTTCTGATTAGGACTCCGAAAGTCCAGGCTCAAGAAAATGTTGAAAACTAGAAATTCATTATTATCAGCACTGGTACTGGTAATAGCAAAATGCTAGGGTTTGATAAAAGAAAAGCAGAGCAGGCAAATATTTTAAATGGAATGTGATGGGTAAGGTGAAGTTTAGAAAAGTTCAAGCTCCACTGTTCAATCAATAGAGCTCTGCTAGTAAAAACAAAAAACAAAAAACAAAAAAAAAAAACAGAAACAAAAAAACCACACACACAAAAAAAAACCAAAAAACAAAAAATCACAACAACAAACTCTAAGGCTACTTAGAAAGTTTTTCATGTACTTTTAAAAACCAAAAATCATCTCTTTCCAAGAACACTATCATATTCCTGGATTTACAAGAAATTAGTTACCCTTTCCATATATATAATACCAAGAGGAGTAAGACTCCTCTGGCTTCTATTGTATTTAAAATCATTCCACGATACTGCTAACTGATTTTTTTTTTAAGATTTTATTAATTTTTTTAAACTAATCTCTACCCTCAACGTGGGACTCAAACCCACAACTCCAAGATCAAGAGTTGCACGCCCCACCAACCAGGCCAGCCAGGTGCCCCAATGACCTACATTTTTAATGTCTTTTTTTTTTTTAAGTAGAAAATGCTTGATTTCTTCAAGCAAGCATTAATGAAGTCAATTGTTTATCCCATTTGGAAAGCAATGAAATTTCATAATTGTTATCACTTCAATCTTTTCTCATCTAAATAGGAATATAATCAAGATACACAAAAGGAAATGACACCATTGATCAAAGTATCAAGGAAAAGAAACATTTTTCTACTCTCTACAAATCACATCTCCTTAGAGCTAGGATTATAAAATTAAAAGTTAAAGAGATTATTTCAATATTCCCAAGTTATTTACTTTTAAAGATGATGTTTTTAGCAACCTCCCTCCCTACTCATCCCAAAAAATTTTTTCCAAATTATCTTCAAATGTTAATGACATTTTTACTCTTGCTTTTAACAACTGTACATGCCACTGATTCTTACCTAACTTACAAAAAGTGTCCCTATATAGGAGAAATGAGATTATTTTAATTTACAGATACTTAAAAAACCTGAAGATATTCAAGTGCAAAATAAACACAGGCTGTTATCTGTACTGAATATTTCTATTAACA
This sequence comes from Cryptoprocta ferox, assembly GCA_028646485.1. Lineage (NCBI taxonomy): Eukaryota > Metazoa > Chordata > Mammalia > Carnivora > Eupleridae > Cryptoprocta > Cryptoprocta ferox. The sequence goes on along the minus strand of CM053566.1, from coordinate 64,941,676 downwards.
ATTCCAAGTATGTAAGATGAAATTAAACAATACAACTAAATAAGCTTATTTGAAATAGTTGTCCTTTTTTATTTTAAGTTCATTTTTGAGACAGAGAGAGAGAGAAAGAGCACAAGTGGGGAATAAGCAGAGAGAGCGAGGGACAGAGAGAGAATCCCAAGCAGGCGCCACACCACCAGTGCAGAGCCCTATGCAGGGCTCAAACCCACAAACTGCGAGATCACGACTTGAGCTGAAGTTGGACGCTGAACCAACTGAGTCACCCAGGAGCCCCTGAAATAGTCTTCCAATTCCCCTATTTTGTCCAATTTCTTTCCTTTTAATTCTATCAACACACTTTTTGAGATACACAAGAATATTTTGCAAAAAATTTTTTTTTAAAAATCACTAATTGTGAAAATATAACCAAAAATACCAAGAAAAACTATCTGCGTTTCATTCATTTCACTTTTCCTGGTTTTCAATAGACTTGGCTCTAGGGAATAGAACAGTTAGAACAAAGTCACTTTAGCAAGCATCAACAAAGGCATGCAAATTTAATCTCCAGATAATGTCAATAAAAGTAAGTGGCTGTACTCTATCACCAATCTGTGCTTGGGTGGCTGTAATGTGCTTTCTTTTATTATCCATCACTGACCACTCTGTCAACTATATTCCCAATTTGGTAAATAAAGAGTAGACAGATACTAGTGCTAAGTGATTAAGAGGGTCCAGGTTCTAAAGTATGTGCTTAAACTATACGATCCACTTAGAATATGCTGTCTATGGTGAGACTGTCATCTCAGGTAGCAAATCCAAAATATATTGCTACATATATTCTGGTGAAGAGGTAAAACAAATTAAAGGGGAATGTTTGGTATACTTTACTTGTAAACTCAATTATAGAAATCAGTCCTCCATTTATTCCAAAGATCAAATTTCTATTTTGAATCTCATTTGATATTAAACAGAATAATGCTTCCTTTGGTGGTGGCTAACAAAGTATTAGCTGAGATCTATCAACAATCTACTGCTGATGTGGGCTTAGATACACTCTCCTTAGCAAATAACACCATACACATACCAAGACCCTGCTCTGTAATTAGTTAAAAAAAAAAAAAAAAAAGTGACTCCACTTGCCAACAGCAACCATGCAACATTTGGTGACTGTGAAAATAAACAGCAATATTAACAGAACAGTCATTATTGCCTTGATCAGGCCCAAGAAAAGATAAATCTATTATCTCTCTGCCTCTATAATGTAGCAGAGAAGATGGTATCTCTATCATGAGAAGAGCCATTCAGAAAAGACTTGTTTAAAAAAAAAAAAAGATGCGTAGACTTTAGCTTTATTTCAAAATTGACTAAAATACATATTGTCTATCTTAAGGGATATATGTTATAAACAACTTTATCAAGATCCTTTTATCTAAATCTGCACAATGGGAGACTGAAATGACTATTATAAAGTAATATTCTGCCAGATAAAGCAAAATAAAAACTCTGATTAAAGTAAAGCTTGCAGTTCCATTAACAGAAATGTTTACAAACACCTTGGTCCCAAACTACTTGTTAACTACTCAAACACTTCTCTAAAACATACCTGAAGGCTTAAGACAATTCTTATTTCTGCATGTAATAGTAACGGCAGTACAAATTAGACCATTAATTTAAATATTATAATCAAAGTTATTACTTAAATTCCAAGTTGACTGTACACCAACATAAAAACACTTAAGTAGGAGGAGCCTGGGTGGCTCAGTCAGTTTAGTGTCCGACTTCACCTCAGGTCACTATCTCGCAGTTTGTGAGTTCAGCGCAGGTCACAATGTCGAGGTTCATAAGTTCGAGCCCTGTCGGGCTTTCTGGGGTCGGCACAGAACCCGCTTCAGATCCTCTGTACCCGTCTCTCTTTGCCCCTCCCGTGCTCACACTCTCTTTCAAAAATAAACTAAACATTAAAAAAAAAAAAAATTTAAGTCAATTACAAAATTACAAACACCATTTTTTCTAGGACCAAATGAAAGACCTTTTTAATACCTTTTTCCTATAAAAGACACCACAGTACTTTTAATTTTTACTTGGAGTTTCCCCCAAGTGATACATATACATATTAAATAGGGAAAATCAACTTGCTGACTACACTGGATTCTACTACTCACTTGTGGAAGCCACAGGAATGTTGGGAAAGTTGGTGGTGCTGGTGGCATTAGACTCAGATGGAGCTAGCAGAGCTGGGGTGCTGTAGGTCTCCGTTGAGGCACGATTACTTGGTGGATGCTGGATGGTTTGAATTGAATGACCTTCAGTGGATAATGATGGCTGTCCTTCAAAGTCATGAACATATTCATCCTTCACCAACATACTTGGTGGAGCTATATAAAAAAAACACATTTTAAAATTTTATAAGCTTCTGTTATCAGAAAAAAAAATCTTGTATTATAATAACATCTAAAATCAACTATAATGTAAATAACTCTAACTCAGAATTTTTTCATAATATTTGAAAATACTACTTTATCAGCAAAAACTATGTATTTAGATATAATGACATCAGATATATTTTATCAATCCATCTGACAGACACCCCCCCCCGATATTTGAAGACAGACTAATACTCCCAACAACTTCCAGCAATGGTCCTGAAGAGGTATTCCTTAGTTTACTGATTAACCTAAAAGTAATAATTGTCTTAAACACATGAGTTAGATGAAAAGCAAATGGCTGGGGAAAATGTTTATCCAGACGAGAAGACCAAATTGAGATCAAGTACTTAGCTATATATTTTTGTTAACTTCACACTGTAGAAATGAGTGGGATCTGATAGCTATCCAATTCCAGGATTTAGACTTATTGTTAAGTGACATGCTTTCAAAGTGAAATGTATTGAATGTCCCCTACAGGGTTAGAACCAAAAAGAAAACTCCTAAATGGTAAGTCAAACTGAAATTTCCTTCTAGAAATCCAAATCAAATAATTATGTTTGATAAATATGTGGTGTGAAAAAACTCAATAATCAACATCTTTCACCTATGTGGTTACACCTTAAGCAAACCTAGACTCTAGCTGATACAACACTACTCCTTTAACAAATTAGGGAACAATTGCCTTTGTTTTAAGGAAAAAAAGAAAACTTAGACTGCACTGATAATGTCAACTGTTCTCTGCCCAGAACCTCCCTATTTGTTTTAGGCTATTGTTTTGGGGTATGCTTTTTATCTTTAGCAAATAACTCTTTACTGCTTCTAAACTACAACTACCCCAGAATTTTACAACCCACTGAATTCTAACACTAGGTTCTCTTAGAACAATTAACAGTCTACAAAAAGACATTCTCTTTTCCATTAAGAATCAACATCTAGCACCCTTTATGTTTTCCTTATGTCAACTTTTGAAAAAATTGATTATACATAAATACTAATTAGTTACATGGTCTTTTTTTTTTTTTTTTTAAGTAGGCTCCAGGCCCAGCATGGGGCTTGAACTCATGACCCTGAGATCAAGAGTTGCATTATCTACTGACAGCCAAACTGGTATTCCAACATGACCTTTTTTTTTTAATTGAGACTATTTAAAAGAAGAATAATCCATTGTTCAAATTTCCATGTACAATCTCTTAAAGGGCTTTTTCATGCATCAAGTCATGAAGACACTGATATATTTAAGACCAATAAATTCCATTCCGAAAAGTTTTTCTTTAAAAAATTCTAGGGAGGGATGCCTGAGTGGTTCAGTCAGTTAAGCGTCCAACTCTTGGGTTTATGCTCTGGTCATAATCTCACGGTGTGTGGGTTCAATCTCACAGTTAGTGCAGAGCCTGCTTAGGATTCATTCTCCCTCTCTCTCACTCTCCGCGTCCTCCCCTGCTCATGCTTGCTCTCTCAAAACAAACATTTCAAAGAATAAAATTTAAAGTAAAAACATTTTTAAAAATAAAAAAATTCTAGGGAAACAAAAAGATAACCAAAAGGATGCTTAATATATCACTATATATCAGTAAAAAAAGAAAAAACTGGACCCAACCATTCATCACTCATGTTGGCCAAATCACAAAAATACAAGAAAAAATCATTTGGGTCACAAACTATTACTGTATTTAATCTTTTAAAAAATTCTATTATTCAACAAAGTTCTATAATTGTCTTCATATAGATCCTGACATCTCTAATTCCTGGATATCTTAGAGTTTTTGTTGTTATACTGACTAGGATCTTTTTATCAGATATTGGTATTACTAGTACATAAGGAGAAAGCTATGGATCTGAGGAAATCGTTGGTCAACTTCATCACTTTTGGTTTTCAGTGGACACTTCGGTTTAATGTGCAATTGTAACAATTATTCTACTATATGCCTCATAATATTTTTTGCCTAATACATTGACTAAACCTTCCCCAATGTAAGCTTGAGACTTATACCTGACTACAAGTCTCCTTCTCAAATAACTTAGACCATGTCCCTTAGGTAAAACTGCAGGTATCAAGGATAGATGTCTGCAATATACTTTTTGCATAAGAAAAAAAGTAGATTACAAAACATTATTGTACACTCTGATCACATGCATGTTTAAAAAAAATCACATACTGTAAATTTAAAAAGCAAGGTCCAGAACAAGTGCACAATATGCTTTTTATTTAAGAAAGGAGGGAAATAATACATGTATTTTTGCATAAAGAAACCCTGGAAGGAAACACCAGAAACTAATAAAAGTGATTACCTGAGGTAGGGGGGAATGGGGGCAAGGGTGGGAGCACTTCTTTTCACTGTATACCTTTTTATAGTATTTTGATTTATGGACCATGTATTGCCTATTCAAAAAAATAAAATTAAAAAACATATAGTATATATTTTTTAAGTCCAGAAAAACAGACACCAAACTATTAAGTATTTCTCTTTATGGACTAGCATTCAACAGATTCATTCACTGAATAAATATTTATTGAGCACCTATGTTCCAGGTACTGTTCTAGCACTTGGGATACATTAATAAACAAAAGAAAACTCTCTACTCTCATAGAACTTACACTCTTTTGTAATGTTTTTCTATTGTTTAAATATTTAATATTGAGTACACATTACTCCAGCTCCTCCTAGCTGTCTATCTTGATCTTCATCTAATCAAGTGTGGACACTGCCACCTACCACAAAGAGGATAATGGGAATGGTGCAACACTTGAATTCACTTGGCTTAGGACCTGACACAAATGTGTACTTAATAAGTGTTAGCTGTGATGATTTCACTGGACTTTTAGTGTGGTCATACATGTAGTGACTGTAAAATGTCCTATGATGGGTAAGGAATATGTATAAGGAAGGGACAGAAAAGCTGAAGCCACTGGGCTCACCTCAGACCACAGCACTTGTCTGATGCTACTGTTGCAGTCTCATTTACCCGTTCCTTCCTCCACTAGACTGTGAGCTACCAAGAGTGGAGAAAACATATCTTACTTATCCTATCATCCCTAGATCCTAACACGGTACCAACCAATACATGCTCATTAAATATTTCTTAAAATGAATATGCAGGCTGATGTGGTCATGGAAAGTTTCACAGAAAATAGGAGATAGGCTGAAAATGATTACCGCCAAGATTCCAACTCAAAAGTGAAGGAATTACCACATTTTCTTAACTTTTCTTTACCTGGCTTTGTATTATTTCTTTGTCCAAATCTAGAAGGGACTGTGAAAAACATCTGTTGTTTTCTGAGGAAATCAGACACTGAACCTGGCCTTAACAAACCACCACTAGGGGGAACTACAAGGCTAACACAGCACTAGAGCCACTAAGACGAGCTCATCACTCACACAATCCGACCAATAACAGCTACTCATGACAGGAGTAATTTTAGGATAAGGGAGGAGTGTGATGAGTCCTCAGAATTGGATCTCCTCATAAGCACCATCACTAAGGAAATTCTGATATAATTATCACTACAGTCTCCCAAACCCTAGTACTTTAAAATTCTCCAAAAACATGGATGGAGAATGGTGAAAAATCTGAAGGGTATCTACTTTCAAAGAAAATAAATGACATAATATCAAGGACTTTAACCAATCTTAAAGGTACCCTTCCCAGACCACTACCACATCACCAACTCACTGTTCTCAGAAACCTACTAACCACAAACAAGTGACAAAAGGTACTACAATCTCAGTCTATTATTCATGACCCGGAAGAAAAATGGACAATAAAAACAAGTAGACTTTCATGCTCTTCCTAAATTTTGTTTAAGGTCAGATGGCAGTTCTGATCCACCCCTAAGACTCTGCAACCAGATGTGCCAACCCACGGATTTCCCTCCAGAACAATAGCAAACCTTTCTAAGATGACAGTGGTTCTTTATCAGAGTTTCTCTGCAAATTAGCTGGTTCCTACAAAAATTTTAGTTCATTAACATGTTCTACATAATAGTGCTAAAGTTTTAACAGATCTCTGTTCTCAAATATTATACTAAAAAACAAAACAAAAAATACCCTCCCATTGATTTCACTTCCCTACCTCAAAACTCTCCTTTTAAAAACAGAATTAGAGATTATCTATGAAAGTTAAAGTAGCCTTGTTTTATTGACTCAAAATGTAACAAGACTGAAAAAATATTAATATATATGAAAATAAGTCAGGGAGAAACAAAGAAAAATGAGAATATTGGTATTTTTAAAGGATATGTTATACATGACTCCAAAATTACCAAATATTACGGGTATCTATAATTATTTAAACTGGTTCTGTGAGATTTTCTTACAAAATAGGCTGTTTTTACCAATCCAAAAAAATATTCTTTATAAGCAGTAGTTCAAATCCAAAGAACTAACAGCCTATTTTAAATCCAGTTTTAAATACTGATAAATGCCCCCCATATCTGCATTTCCAAAGCAATAAGTATTTTTCTTGTAAACATTACCTGCACTCACACAAAAACTAATTTCAAGTCAATAAAAAATAGAAGGGACAGGATAAACAAAAACAGAGAAAGTTACAAGAAACAGATTACCTACCATTACTCTGCAGTGTTAATCCTGAGAGATCTTAATTTTTTAAAGGGAAAAAGAAATGAAACATTAATCATTACCATGAAAATATTTTCCATTGTATTTAAAATTACAAAATGTAATTTTACTTCATGAACTATTTCAATCCAAGAATAGTAGCATAAATACTATTTAAAACTGACAATACATAAACTATTCAATCTATAATGCCTGCCATCTTATTTTTCAAAAACAATGTTCTAAATGGGCAAAATATGAGCTATAGTGTATACTTAGTTTTAGCAGTCAAAATACAAATCTGTTCCAAAGTTCAAATTTAAATATTTATATTTCATTAAAAATATCTGATTCTTTAATCTTAGTTGGCTATCTCCAAATTTATAATTTAACGTAGAAAAGTTAAAACATTATTGAGATCTTAAGTTCTGGGCTATCTCCAAATTTATAATTTATGTAGAAAAATCAAATTATTGCGATCTTTTCCCTTTGTGCATCTAAGGATAAGAGCAAAGTTTACTTACCAATTCCAGGTGATACAACTCGTTCATAGTGATATGGATTTACACAGACACTATCACATTTTAAGTCAAATGCATACTGACAATATTTAACATGCTTGAGTTCATTTTTGTGAAGATCAGGCCACCTCCAGAGACGGGCATATATCACATGAGGAAATCCTTTCCGACCAGCCACCTAGGAAATAGAAACAACCATTTACTGATCATCAATTATGTGCCACACATTAAATAAGGCACTTAATATATATTCTCATTTAATTACAATCCTACAAAGTCAGTATTATAACCCCCATTTCCTAAATGAGAAACATTTATGAACTAAAGTATTTCTTCAAGACCTGTGCTCAAGTTTTTAAAATGCAAAAAAAAAGTATAATTTGTTGAAATAGCCATTCCTAAAATCTAGAAATAAACATTTTAAATCTAATGGCATAAGATTTCTGTATGTTTCTTTAAAAATATGCAGCACAGGAGATATATGATGTAGTTCTATACAAAAAATGAAAATAAAAAATTTTAATTTATTATAAGCTTTTAACCCTTAATTTTAAAGATAGGCTTGTTATTTAGAGTTTTTCATATAAAAGTACCAAATATACAGTAACAGATTTCTAAATTATAAAATGACCAAATATAACTTAGTTTTTTTAAATGTGCATATACCAAAAAAGGAAGAAAAAACCCTACAAAGATGAATACCAAAGTGCTAAAGGTATGGGGTTTCTTCTGCTTTTTATTTTTATTTTCCAAATTTTCTACTTTGAATTTTTTTCTTATAAAATTAAAAAACTTTTAAGATATATCTTTATCCTATGGAAGATCTAGTCTTCCATATATTCCCATAATGCATATTGGTACACGATGTACAGTATCTGAAGAAATGGAGCAAACATTAAATTATCCAATAGTAACTTCAGAGGAAGCAATATTTTACTCTGCCATGACAAAACATACAAAAAAACTCTAGAACAAGACTAACCTGAAGCCTCCCATCCAATGTTCTCTGTATGGTAACACATTTGCTAGGATGAGCTCCATTTGTAGTTATAGCTGTTATTAAAGAATCCAGTTCATCTTTTTTCTCCTTCAGCTTCTTTACCAAACTTTCAATTGCTCTCTTTGCAAATGTTTCACTCTCTCCACCTTGTCTATGGCACATCAAACTATGTACAATGCTCAGACAGGCATCATTACTTGTTGGTGTATTTGTAATAGACATATTGTCCATTTGTTAAAGTTATTTCTTTTAAATCAAATAGGTCTCCAATTTCCGGAGAAATTTTTATCTTTTGGAGGCAGTGAAAAACAATGGCTAACGTTGCAAGGAAAATTATTAGGCATGTGGTATTCAGGATAACCTAAAAAAAAATGAGACATAAGACATTAAAACACATCTCACAAAGTAGATTCAATTACTTGGGAAAAGATGGGAGTTGCTCCAGTTAAGTCAAAGACTCCGTGTACATAATTTAAATTTGGTACTCAGAGTTTTAAATAACTTAATTAAAATGTTGCTGTTTTTGACATTCAAAAAAATACTAAAGTTAGGCCTTCTCATTATTATAGGGTCATACTCAATCATCTTGTGGACTGAACTAGGCACCGTAAAGTTAAACCTTAACATGACTTTTTCAAATGATTACTAATGAAGACCAGCACTTTATTTTATTTTATTTTTTTTCCTGAAGTATCATAGTTATTTTATTTAGTTATTTAGTTTGTTAGTTTTTAACTTTAATTCCAGTGTAGTTAACATACAGTGTTACATTAGTTTCTGGCGTACAATATAGCGATTCAACAATTCTATACATTACTCAGTACTCATCATGATAAGTGTACTCTTTAATTCCCATCACCTATTTCACCCTTCACTCCACTCATTTACTTATCTACTTATTGCCATTAATCCCACAAAATATTTGAGATTATAATTAGTTCAGAGGAGTTGCCAAGAAAACAGCAGCAGCAGAATGATAACAATAACTAATAACAACAAATGACAAGGAAGGAAAAGAATCTGATTTTCTATTGCCATATACTGTTGTTTAAAATACTTGGTTTTTTGGGGCACCTGGGTGGCTCAGTCGGTTAAGTGGCCGAGTTTGGCTCAGGTCATGATCTCACAGTTCGTGAGTAAGAGCCCTGTGTCAGGCTCTGTGCTCCCTCCCTCTCCCTAACTCTTTTTCCTCCTTCCCCTCCCCATGGTCCTCTGTTGGGTTTCTCCGTTAGACCTATGAGTGCAAACATATGGTATCTGTCCTTCTCTGCCTGACTTATTTCGCTGAGCATGA
>CM053566.1:64901899-64931397 GCA_028646485.1 Cryptoprocta ferox | reverse complement strand
CAGCATCTATAGTATCTTGAGTTGTTCATTTTAGCCACTCTGACTGGCGTGAGGTGGTATCTCAGTGTGGTTTTGATTTATTTCCCTGATGATGAGTGATGCTGAGCATCGTTTCATGTGTTTGTTGGCCATCTGGATGTCCTCTTTGGAGAAGTAAGACCAGCACTTTAAAACACGTTTGATTGACTAGTTAAACCTAAATGTCTACCATAATACACTTGAAAAATTTACCATCACCTGATATGAAATGCTGTTTTTCAGTTAAAACACCCATCTTTGTTAAAAGGGACCACTGACAACAGTAAAAAGATGAATACAAGTTTTTAAATGGGCAAAAGGAATTCTAATACTCATCTCTCCAAAGAATGGCCAATAAGCATATGAAAGATGCTCAACATGATTAGCCATCATGGAAATGCAAATCAAAAACACAAGGAGATACCACTTCAACATTCACTAGGTTGAGTAAAGCAAAATGGTAGAAAATTATACGTATTGGTGAGGAAGTGGAGAAATGGTACCCTCATCCATTTCTGGTAGAATTGCAAAATGGTACAGCCACTTTGAAAAGTAGTTTGACAATTCCTCAAAATGTTAAACACAGAGTTACTATACGACCTGGGAATTCCACTCTTAGCAATTCCGCCCGAGATTACTGAAAAATCTATGTCCACACAAAAACGTTTATGTACATAAATGTTCACGGCAGGTAGTTACCATTCGTAACAGCCAAAAAGTGTGATACAAATGTCCATTAACTAGTGACTGTTTAAATGAGTATATATATCCACACAATGTAACATTATTCAGTCATAAAAAAGAAAGAAGTACTGTTACCAGGCCAAAACATGGATGAACCTGGAATGCATGCTAAGTGAAAAGAGCCAGTCACAAAAGGCCACATATCATATAATCCCAGTTATAAGAAATATCCAAAAAAGCAAATACATACAAAGAAAAAGTAGATTAATGGTTGCCAGAGGCAATTCCAAAGGGTATGGAGTTTCTTTTAGGGCTAATGAAATGTTCTAAAATTGATAATGGTGAGGGTTGCACAACTCTATCACTACATGAAAACCATTGAATTATACATTTTAAAAGAGTGAATTTTAGAGTATATGAATCATATCTCAATAAAGTTATTATTCTTTTTATTTTGTTTTTATTTTTGAGAGAGAGGGCCATAAGCCTGTGCGCGTGGGGCAAGGGCAGAGAAAGGAGAGAGAGAATCCCAAGCAGGCTTGGTGCTTTCAGCACAGAACCCGACATGACGCAGGGCTGGACACAGGGCTCAGTCTCACAAACCACAAGATCATGACCTGAGCCAAAATCAGGAGTCAGACACCTAACTGACTGAACACCGAGGCGCCCCTCAATAAAATTATTAAAATGAAGGACCACTGAATTCATCAAAAGATTTTACGTGTAAAAGCAATGAAGTAAATTATTTTCAACACAAATCAAAATATAGAAAATGAATATGAATGAAGAATCTATTCAATATGTGCGAAACTAAAGTAACTTATCTAACCTTAGGATCCCACATGGAATAAGAAAAGGCCATCAGCCTAAGAATAAATGAAAAAAAGCAGGAGTGGAGGCTACACTTTATGCTGAGGTGTTTTTAATTTGTTTGTTGATGATATTATATTCCATGTTTACTCTGCTGTTATTTTCTTTTGCTATTTACTTGAATCATTAAAAATCTACCCCCCACACTAGGGTGCCTGGCTGGCTCAGTCAGTACAGTATCAACTCTTGTTCTTAAGGTCCTGAGTTCAAGCCCCATATTGGGCACAGAGTTTACTAAAAATCAGCTACCCTCCCCCCAACCAAATTAATAAAACTAACTCATCAGTCTCTACCAAAGCCTGTTCCTCTTCTGATGACCTTTACTTTTATTTAATTCCACTCAATTACCCAGCATTGGAAAGCGTGATAAATCATCTCCAACTCACCTCTCTTTTACTACCCCCATATTCTCTCACAAAGTTACATGATTCTCTTCCTTAGTCATTTCCAGCAGTCTCCTCTCTATTCTCCCTGAAGCTGTGGTAGTTTTGGGCCTCCTAGGCATTTCTATCAATCACTTGGTATTTAACTCATGTTCTCCTCTATTGTTATCTACTTTACATAAATGCCTATCTTCTCAACTAAATTAGCCCAATACAAATTAAGTTTTCTTATACCTTTGAATAGTAAGCATTTGTCCACATTCAATAAATACATGTTGAAGGTAGATTTTCTGAATAACCCAAGATTACCTGCCTAGAGTGATGGGGGGAAATGGAGTCAAAGGCCTGTATTAAAATGCCAACTCTCACACTAAGTAGTTGGACAGACTATGTTAAACTCTCTGAACCTGGATTAAAAGGAGTATACAGAGCTCAAGGGAGAAAAACTACATGAAATGCCTAGCACATAATGTTGAGTAAAAAGTAGCTACAGTGTGAGTACTAAAATGTTTAGTGTTTATAGTCTGAGTACTAAAATGTTTACTTTAAAAGGAGATTTTTCTAAAACACATTACTCATTTTTCTGTATTTCTATTAAAACTTGTCAAAGAAAATTCCGAAGGGCAAGGACAGAAGTAAATCACTCATTCAGGACTCACAACTCCTCTACAGGAGCCAAATTATATATTATATATATTATATATATATTATAGATATATTATAAATATCTTGTGTTTAAAGAAAAGTACTGAGAAGCACAAGTGCACACCCATCAAATATGGGTAAACACTATTCACTTCCTGTGGAAGTGGCATCTGAGAACGCTAAACCACTGCTGCCCGATCCGCAATGCCCATTTGCATATAAAATCTCATGTTTAAGTATCAGCAACTTATTTGTGGAGAAGGGAGGAAGAGGGAGAGAGAAAAACCACTGTGCATGCCAAAAACCACACACCTTCAACTCAAAGGTGGCCCAAGAGAACATCCGGTTTGAAATTTCTGAATGCCAACCTCACATCGATTTTAATATCTAGACTGAAAGATCTACAGTACAGGGACTGTACCTGTCTTAGTGCCCAACTCCTAGCACATGTACGTGCTCCTTATGGTCAAATGAATGCATTTCTGTATGTACTTTCAGATTTATGCTCATGCCATTTCTTTTGCCTAAAACATCCAGTCTTATTTTATCCACCTGGCTAAGTCCTACTTATCCTTCAAAATGCAGCTTAAATGTCTCCTCTCCCCACCAATCCTGGAGAACAACTTTCCTGGTGTGTTTACTGTGTATTCCCTAGTATGTTACTTGATCCCCTCCCTCAAATTTAAAACACACCCCAATTACAACCCAACACGTTATATTACAGTTATGTGATTATGTATTTGTCTTACGCTCTGTTGCCACAAATCTAGAAGTTCAAGAAAACAGCAAAACTTTCTCACCTTAGAAATTCCCAGCATCATGCACAGTTCCTGACATACATGAGAGGCAAATATGGATTGACTATGGCTTTTTTATTCTATGGCATTTCCTTGCAACAAGTTTTAAAGAGTACAAAATTTTTGTTGTTGAATTCATTTTCTGATATTACATTCTAAAAGATTTGTATCAATTTATAACTAAAGTGTTTGAGTGTAATTATTTCCCCACACTCAGCTGTTACCACTCCTAAAACTTAAACTATTTGGGGCCTAAGGTATCTTAGAAACTGTTTTAACAGTTTTCTTCGAAAACTGATAAAAATGTCCTTGCTTTCTTAAACACCATGTTCTTGACTTTATCCTTGTTGAATTCCTATGATCACAAGAGCCTAAAACATAATATAAAGTTCCTTGCATAAAAAACAATACCTGGGCTCCTGGGTGGCTTAGTCACAGTTAAGCATCGGACTCTTGCTTTCGGCTCAGGTCATGATCTCACGAGTTGTGAGATTGTGCCTCAAATTGGGCTCTGTGCTGACAGCCAATGACAATGCTGGGCTGCTTGGGATTCTCTCTCTCCTTCGCTCTCTGCCTCTCCCCAACTCGTACGCTCTCAGGCGTGCTCTCTCTCAAAATAAATAAACATCTTTTAAAAAATAAAATAATACCAACAGGGATATATAGGTGTTTTCCTACATTAAACAGTTCTGGATTATAATTTTTTTACAAGTGGTATGGAATGATAGACAATGGTACTAGAATGGTATAAATAAAATTGTAAGTTCTGATTAAAACTCTAGCAGTATGACTAGGCAAGTTAATATGTTCTTCAATTCTCTTATCTATAAAATGGGAACAAGATCTGCCTTGCCAACTTTACAGATTCTCTATGATAATCAAATGCAACAGTGTACACATAAAAGCAATCTGGGAACCATAAATTGACCAATTCAACAAACACTGTATCTACTAATATGCACAAAGCACTCCAGATACAAAAAACAAGTAGCATATAATCAGAAAGTGGTTCTCAACTCTATCAAACATCCCATTTTTCTTGACAAGTAATTTATATTACCCCCTCTTAGTTATCCTGAAACAAAGTTCTAACACACTTACATATTTTTAAAAATTTAACAATGGCTTAATTGTAATATAAAGGAGAAAATGATTAACATATAATAAAGCGTACATTTCAAAAAAATGTTCAGGCATGATATTTGCATTTATATGTTGAATCACCATAATGATGACAGCATAATTATGACAAATTAACACCTTCTAAGACAGGTGTGTTGTTTTGGCAACTCAAATAGCACAATGGCACTGCAGATGGTGATACAGATTTCCCCCAAATGGTGAATTCTTGTTAAAATTCCAAACATAACTTCAATTTAAGAAAAAGAATTAAGAGAAACTTAATTCCTGAAAAATTGAATATACATTAAGATGGAGTCAGATACTAAGCTAGTTATAACGTTTTCCTCCTACATGAGTTTCTGGGCATGTGAAAGTGCTATAGGATCCGTGGTAATTCTTCACAGTCCCTCATATTATAGGATGGCATCCCTTACTCCCAGCTACCAAAGGTCCTCTCACTAATTTCCACAACATCCCTTAAACAGCAGTACTTACTCTACTGAGAACCACTAATCTGGAAGATCCAAAATTATTACTCCACTAAGTAAGAGACACTAATAGAGGTAGGTATTAAAGTGATTTGGGACCATAAATGAGAAAACATGGGAAGTCCAGAGATAAGGTAAGTCTTAGCATGATGTATCAGGCTAGGTGAGGCTACGTTGCAGCAACCAGCAACCCCCAAGATATCAGTAGCTTAAAACAAAGGTTTATTTTCTGTATAAACTAAACTATATGTCCATCACAGATAAAAAGGTCACTGCTCACTAACATCTTTCAGGGATTAGGCTAACAAAGGCTCCAACACTACCTATGTCCTTAAATGGCAGAGGAAAGATAGGATAACTCACATACTGTCTCTTAAAGACTATCACATTTGATTGGCCAAAGTTATATGGCCACATCAGTGGTTCTCAAACAGGAAAAAAAACTGTCTCTCAGGGGACTTTTGGCAATGTCTAAAGAAATTTTTGATTGTCACAACTGGAATGGGGAGGTGGGAGGCAGAGTATTACTGGGTATCAAGTGGATAAAGGCCAGAGCTACAGCTAAACATCCTACAACTGCACAAGACAGCAACCCACGACAACCATTTAGCCAGCCCAAAATGTCAACAGTGCTGAGGCTGAGACACCCGGGGCCATGCCTAGTTTCAGTGTGGGGGAAGGAGGCAGAGAAGCACAACACTACCATGTGCCAGAAGAGAGGGCTCAGAATACTGGTGGAATAATACTAAAAACTGCCACACGTGAATAAGAATTTGCCAGGCTGCAGGAAAATCAGGAAAAGCAGAGGGGTGGGTAAGTAAGAGTGCAGACGCTCTGTCTAGTTCACCACAGGAATGGGGAAGAAATAACAACATTAGATTTACATTAGAAAGAAAACTACAGTGAAAGCATGGAGAATAACTCTGGAAAGTAAAACAGAAAACTAGTTAGGAGACAGTGATCCAAAAGGTGATAGGGCCTAGATTAGGTGCATGGGCAATAGAAACAAAGGGAAAACCAATATTTCTAGGTAGAATGGACTAGATTTTTTAATCAACTAAGTATAAAGGGTGAAAAGAAGGGCAGTCAAAAGAGGACCCATTTCTTAGTTAACTAAATGATAAAGAAAGAATAAAAGATTTTAAAAGGGTAAATAACAAATTCAGTTTTAAATATACTGAGTTTGAAAAGCTCAGTAGAGAAGTTAAGCCTATTTAAGTCTCTAATGTAGAGCTACTAGATAAAGGCTCTGTAATAGAACAAACCATCCCATGATGACAGGGGTAATGAGAGGTAAAGAGTCAGCAAAAGGGACAGAGGTTCCCTTATGTCTACCCACCTATTGTGTTTTGTCTCTAGCCTTGCTATTAATCCTAAGCTAGTCACCTAATATTGACCACAGGTCTAACAGGAACTCCATGAACTACAGAGCCAAACAACCAAGCTAATTAAGATACTCTCTAAAACAGAAAAAGCTAAATGCTGGCCTGAGAGGTTCTCATGGGAATTCATAAACTTTAGTTAATGAATGTTGATTTTTTTTATTTCTCAGATGGCTATTTACTTTTTAATTATTGTCAGTATTATATATATGAAACAAGCATATTTTCTAGAAGTTCTAGGTATTTTTGATCAATGATCAATAAATTACTTAATATAGGAATATAAGACAAACACTTTTGTTTAACAAATGAAAAAAAAGCCTAGCCTGGTGAAATATCACTAGAAAGAAATTCAAATAGGCTTACAAGCAGAAAAAATAAAAAGGTGTGCAGGCTTAGTTCAATTGCCTACAGCAGAAGTTATAGCCTGGATTCTAAACAGAGGATGGTCTAAGAATTGAAGTTCCTTAAACTGAGGGCAACTGGAGAAAAAAATCCAAAGAGCACAAAGGACTAAGTGCACAGGTATCAATGATTATAAAATCTGAGATGCAAATGATACAATCAAGTGAAAAGAATGTTTTTGTGCTAACATTTAAGATCCTGGGTGGCTCAGTTGGTTGAGTATCTGACTCTTGATCTCCTGGATTTCAGCTCAGGTCACGATCTGACGGTTCGGTTCATGAGATGGAGCTGCGCTGACAGCACAGAGCCTGCTTGAGACTCTCTCTCTCTCCCCCTGCTCCTCCCCCGCTTGCACACTCTCTCTCTCAAAATAAATAAACTTAAAAAAAGAAAAATGAACTACAAGGGACAAATTTAGAGATAGGCTTCTTGTTCACCCATTGGTCTTGGGTAACTGTCATACTGGTATCCCAGCTTTACCTTAAATAATCTTCTTTAAAAATTAACTTTGTAACTAGACCTATTGTGGGGATAATTTTATAGCATATAAAAACATCAAATCACCCCGATATACACCTGAAAATAGGATACTGTATGTCAATTATATTTCAATTTTTAAGAAAAAGTTTGCTTCAGGGCGTCTGGGTGGCTCAGTCGGTTAAGTGTCCAACTTGGGCTCAGGTCATGATCTCATAGTTCATGAGTTCATGCCCTGCATCTGGCTCTGCACTGACAGCTCAGAGCCTAGAACCTGCTTCAGGTTCTGTGTCTCCCTCTTGCTCTCTGTTTAATAAACAGAATGTTTAAATAAATATTTAAAAAAATAAATTAAAAAAAGTTTGCTTCAATGTGGACTTAACCCCTCTGCATTTCTGGGTTGCATCATCTGGCCCCTCTGGTCGCTGCACCAGAAATGAGATTCCATGCCCCACCACACAGCATCTCATCCAGGTTCCGGAGGAAGAGAGGCCAGAAACTCAGGGTGATGACTGGTCAGTATGGCTCTGCAGCAGGCCTCAGTGACTGGTCACCTCCAGGTGGTGAAACCATGTAGTCCCAAACAGAAGAGGAAGGCTAGAGCAGCAGCTGACACAGAACAACCTGCTAAAGATCTAGGAGGTGACAGAATCAAGAGAATCTTAGAAGGAGCTTAAGATATGCCTGATCTGAGTATTTCATATCAGAGTTTCAAATACTGTTATTGATGGGGTGTTATAGGCTGATAAATCTCTTCCCCCCAAATTCGTATGTTGAAGCTCTAACCCCCCAGAAACCCATCAGAATGTGACTATATTTGGAAACAGAACTTTAAAGAGGTTAATTAAGAGGGTGCCTGGGTGGCTCAGTTGGTTAAGTGTCTGACTCTTGATTTCAGATCAGGTCATGATCTCACAGTTCGTGAGTTCGAGCCCTGCATCGGACCCTGCACTGACGGTGCAGAGCTTGCTTGGAATTCTCTCTCTCTCTCTGTTCCTCCCCCACTTGTTCTTGTTCTCTCTCTCTCTCTCTCTCAATAAATAAATAAATAAACTTAAAGAGCTTAATTAAGGTTAAAATAAATTTCTGGTAAGCCAAATATATTAACATTTTTCTAGATTCATAAATTAGAGGTTAAAAGAAGAATCAACAGGGGCACCTGGGTGATTCAGTTGGTTAAGCATCCAACTCTTGACTTGGCTCAGGTCAGGATCTCACCATTCATGAGTTCCAGTCCCACATCAGGCTCTGGGCTAACAGTGCAGAGCCTGCTTAGGATACTCTCTCTCCCTCTCTCTCTCTATCCCTCCCCTGCTCGCTCACTCTCTGTCTCTCAAAATCAATAAATAAACTTCTGAAATTTTTTTAAAAAAGAAGAAGAATCAACAAAGTCGTCTATGTGAATGTGATACCTGTTTTTTGTCTGCCAACCATTCTGCAATTGATTTTCGAAGGAGACTCTCCCCATCTGGGCAGGGGGGGCGATCCCCAGGCTGACTAACCAGAGGCAACCCTAGGGACACTAGTTGTTTCAGAGATGGGAAAGGACCCAAGTCAGATCAATGACACAGCTCCAGAACTTCTGTGGGAACTGCAAAGGGAAAAAAAGCTCTCTCTGCTGGGCTTGACACTGGGAGTAGTTAGCCTCAACCTGACCCGAGATTTAAAACTAACAGAAAGGAAAGCAAAGCCAAGACAAAGAGTCCTGATGATACTGGCTGGTTGTGACCCACGATCTGGCATTCTGAGGCCAGCTCTATTTTCAGACCAAGCCAATGAATTCCTCTTTTGACAAAAATCTGACTGATATATGTTTTCCAGTACATAATTACTGAGCAAAAATTGAATTAACATTCGTAGAAATAACAGTGATATAACACAAACCACATAAAAATTAGAACCAATCAGTAATCCAGTCAGTAATATACACAATTAATAACTTTAAAAATAGCAGTTGTCAAGGGGGGCCTGGTTGGTTCAGTCAGTGAAGCATCTGACTCTTCATTTTGGCTCAAGTCATAATCTCATGGTTGTGGGATCAAGCCCCACATTGGGCTCTACATTGAGCATGGAGCCTGCTTGAGATTCTCTCCCTCTCTTTACCCCTCCCCCACGCTCGTTCTCTCTCCCTCCCTGTCTCAAAATAAATAAATAAACATTTAAAAAAAATAGCAGTTGTCAAACTATCTGGTCTCAGGTCCCCTTATTTACATTCTTAATTACTGGATCCCTTATTTACATTCTTAATTGCTGAAAATTCCAAACAGCTTTCATTAATGTTTCTTTTCATTTACGTGCTAAAACTAAAAGGTGTTTAAATATGTATTTTATTAAATTAGTTTAAAATAATAAGCCCATTATGTATTAATATAACATTTTACGAAAAATTACTATTTTCCAAAACAAAAACATCAGTATTCCGAGTGACACTGTTGTCCATTTTTGCTAATTTCTTTAACATCTAACTTAAGACAGCTAGATTCTCATATTTGCTTCTGCATTCTTTTTATTTTTTAAGATTATATTTTTAAGTAACTTCTACACCCAATATAGAGCTCAAACGTACAATCCTGAGATCAAGAGTAGCACGTTCCACCAACTGAGCCAGGCAGGTGCCCCTGCTTCTGCATTCAATCTGTTGTTTTGGTTAAAGAACATGAAGAAAATGTGCCTCATGCACATACACACTCAGAAAAGGGACGCGTATTTTAATAGCATTTTTACATCATAATGATTATTCATCTTTTATTCAACACCAAAATGTACCAAATGACAATCGTTAAAGGTTAGCTGTAATGTGAAATCTGAAACCGTATCAACGAATTTCTTGGCTCTGTTTGGTGTATGTATACTGGTGATATATCGGTGATTTATATTGTAACATCATGCACTGGTCACTGAAAAACACTGGTTCAATGAATTATACGGATCTCCCAAATGCTGACACATTTCCTTACACAATATACATCTTTTAAAAATCACATTCCTTAATATCACCACCAATCTCATCAGAAAAATCTTTAAATATTACACAGCTGGCAAGCCCAGAGTGGCAGATACAAGTTTTCAAATCTAATTTTCACTTGAAAGATCAGATTTTATCTGACAACAACTAGTTATTCTCCTTGAGTGTCAGGCCCACTTCATTAATTTTCAAGGAAATACCTGACAAAAATCCAAGTATGAGTAACTATGGTTCATCTCTCAGTCATTCTTTTAAGTAAAAATAAGAGTGGTACTCCATTCAAAAACAGTTAATTTACCTTGCAGCTCAACCACACAAGTAATGTTCCTAGAGAGGAATCTTGTACTTGGATGTGCAGAAGTACTTTACACACACTTCCACTGAATCACAGAGTATTAAAAAGATATGCACTCCAGGGTAGAGATTTTAAAAATAAAACTTAGTACTGCTTTACCAAGGATATTCTTAAGTGAAAACAACACTTTTTCAAACGCTTAACACATGTGTTTGGCTGTGAAGAACACAGTAAAGAATCATACAGTTTAATGTCACTGCCCTGATTCATGCTAAGGTACAAGTGGTGTGCCACCCACTTCTTCTTCACCATCAGTGCAAATATCACCACAGAAATACAGCAAGTAACATTTTATTATAAAAATAATTTTGATAGGGCATCTGGGTAGCTCAGTCAGTTGAGCAACCAACTTCGGCTCAGGTCATAATCTCACAGTTCTTCGGTTTGAGCCCCATGTCGGGCTTTGCACTGAAAGGGCAGAGCACGCTTCAGATTCTGTTTCCCTCTCTCTCTGCCCCTCCCCTGCTTGTTCTTTCTTTTTCTCTCTTTCTCTCTCTCTCTCAAAATTAAATAAACATTAAAAATAATAATAATGACTTCATGAGCCCCCTAAAAGGGCCATGGGAACCCCAGGATTTTGTGGACACTTTGGGAAAAATGATTTTTAATGTTTATTTATTTTGAGAGAGAGAGAGAGAGCAAGTGGGGGGAGGAGAGAGAATCCCAAGCAGGCTCCATGCCATCAGCCCAGAGCCCAATGTGGGGCTCAGTCTCACAAACCATGACATCATGACCTGAGCCGAAACCAAGAGTTGGAAGCTCAACCGACAGCCACCCAGGTGCCCTGGGAAACACTATTCTAAAAGACTGAATTTTAAAAACTGATAACTGAAAAATACATTTCCTAAAACCTTTGAAACAAAGGAAACTATCAATTCATGTAGTTTATTCTTTCAAAAGAGGTGTTTCAGAATCCCCTGGTTAGCCCAGCCCTACTAAATATGTATCAGGAGTGGGGCCCTACCTTTAAAAAGCACTCTAGGAGTTTGACGTGCTGTCAGTTTCACAAAGCACTGATCTAGTCTATGCTGGTCTACATACTTCACTTTACAAATTACCAAAAAGACAGTGAAACAAATTACAGTATCATGAATATATGCAACTGATTAAAAAGACTAATTGCACAGGGGCGCCTGGGTGGCTCAGTCAGTTAAGCGTCTGACTTCGGCTCAGGTTATGATCTCACGGTTTGTGAGTTCAAACCCCATGTTAGGCTCTGTGCTGAGAGCTTGGAACCTGGAGTCTGCTTCAGATTCTGTGTTTCCCTCTCTCTCTGCCCCTCCCCTGCTCGCATGCTCTTTCTCTCTCTCAAAAATAAACATTTAAAATTAAAAAAAAAAAGACTAATTGCACAAAAGCTACATCATTTTTCTTTAAAACTCGCTGCTTAATTTCAACATCCATCACATGAAATTCTTCCTTTAACTAATTTTAGTGGTACGTATCTATGACAGAGATGTACCTACTGGGTCTGCATACAATGATACCTGGATTCTCTTACCACATTAAGTACTACTTCCGGTCATCCTTTCACCAAATGACTGAATTATTACAATGATTAGCAACTGTTGATATGTTCTAGAATTCACTAATGAATACCACTGATAAGTGTCCTTAATAAGGTTTTACATTTAGAAATACATTTTGCTGTTTGCATGCCTACTGCGGCCATGGCTTGTGGTCCCAGGAAGCCCCCGAAGCATGCAGCAGCTCCGGAGCACAGGATGCTGGATTAACTGACTTGTGTGTTTGCCCCTCGTCCATCTACCAGTCCCCATAAACTGAGAGATCATCTCCCTCTCATCATTTTCCTAAAGAACAGACTAAGTATGTCCTAACAGGACCTGAAGTAAAGAAGATCTGTATGTAGTGTTTTATTAAGATTGATGGCAAGGTCCAAACTGATATAACCTACTCTGCTGGTTTTATGGATGTCATCAGCATTGACAAAACTGGGGAGAATTTCCATCTAATCTATGTCACCAAGGGTTGCTTCACTGTTCATCGGATTACACCTGAGAAGGCCAAATATAAGTTGTGCGAAATGAGAACAATCATTATGGGGATAAAAGGAATCCCTCATCTGGTGACCCATGATGCTCTCACCATCCGCTATCCTGATCCCCTCATCAAGGTGAAAGACACCATTCAGAATATCGGAGACTGGAAAGATTACTGATTTCATCAAGTTGGATACTGGTAATCTGTGTTTGGTGACTGAAGGTGCTAACCTGGGAAGAACTGGTCATGTGAAACATGCCAATGGCAACAGCTTTGCCACCCAGCTCTCCAACATTTTTGTTAATCGCAAAGGCAACCATGGATTTCTCTTCCCCATGGAAAGGGTATCCACCTCAACTGCTGAAGAGAGAGACAAGAGATTGGGGGACAAAAAGAGCAGTAGGTAAAATGGTCCCTAGGTGATGTGATTGGAAGTCTTTATACTAAAAGATCATACAGTATGAAAAAAAAATAGAAATACATTTTGACTTGAAAAAGATCTGAATTCATCGATATTAAAATAGAGAAATCATCCCTTACTACAAAAAAAACCCAAAATATTCAGTAACAGTCCTTTAAACAAACAAACAAACAAACATGGGGCACCTGGGTGGCTCAGTCGGTTGAGCGTCCAACTTCAGCTCAGGTGGGTTTGGGCCCCGAGTCAGGCTCTGTGCTGACAGCTAGCTCAGAGCCTGGAGCCTGTCTTCGGATTCTGTATCTCCCTCTCTCTCTGACCCTCCCCTGTCTCTCTCTCTCTCCCTGTCTCTGTCTCTGTCTCTCTCTCTCTCTCTCTCTCTCTCTCTCACTCTCTCAAAAAATAAATAAAACATTTAAAAAAATTTATTTAAAAAAATTTTAAAAACAAATGATATGCATTCTAAACATGCAAATTGGGATTTGATAGATTTTAAGTAAATTACTCCAGTGCATCAATGACTGCAAAATAAAGCCTGTACCATATTAAAACAAAGCAATAAGGATAAGCATACTAAAATATCCAAAGCCTATAAAATCAAGAGCTACTTTTTTAAAAAAGATATAACACAGATTCCCATGCCACCTCCACTTAATTCCCATTCAGAATCTATGTGTGTTGGGATGGAGCGTGGGAAGAGAAAAACAATTTAAAAAATAAATAAATAAAAGCTGTTTCGGAGATGGAGATGCAACTGCTCTTCAACTAGCACTTGGGAACTACTTCAGGTGATGTAAACGAAGACTGAACATGCCCTCCTTAGATGATCTCTAAAGAATACTTACTAGTTGCCCTTGCTGAACAACTGTCTCACAGTGTGTAAGTTAACTCCTAACAGCAAAAACTAAATGCAACTTGCCTCTCAGAACCAGTGAAGTGACTAGTTAACTGGTACCTAGAAAATGTTATGGTTTCCAAGCAGATTAATGCCTCCCCGTCCTTGAAGACCAAATTCCACTGGGAGTTTAGATGCTAATTTTGGCACCTACACAAAATCCTAAATTTCTAAAAGGAGCCCAAGCAAGTATTTTAAGTACTTGGGGGGGGGGGGGATCAACTCCCTATTCAGAATAGTGATGCTATACCAACTTATCATGGGAAATACAAGTACCTAAAACTTGCTACCAGACATTTCAAATGAACTGAAAAACAAAGAAAGAGAAGAAAAGAGGGCAGAGAGGAACAAATGAAGAGACAGACACTGAAGCAAAACGGGGCAATACCTTCAAGAGACCCATAAAGTTAGATGTGAGATGATTACATAGTACATAGGTACATCACTGTATTAAAAAATGTAAAGCCAAGCCAAGTTGAAACAGTTCAAAAAATAAAGTTAGACGGAGTGCCTGGGTAGCTCAGTGGGTTGAACACCTGACTTCGGCTCAGGTCATGATCTTTCTCGGTTCATGAGTTCGAGGCCCAGGCTCACTGCAGTCTTCCTATCAAGCACAGAGCCCACTTCAGATCCTCTGTCCCCCTCTCTCTACCCCTCCCTCACTCACTCTCTCTCTCTCTCTCTCTCTCTCTCAAAAAATAAGTTAAAAACATTTAAAAAAATAAAGTTAGAGGATCCTAAATGCTAAACCACCTCCAACTCTGATCTTGCTGCACCCCAGGCCAACTGAATCACAATTTCTGGAGATGGAATCCAGCCACCAGTATTTTGCAAAGCTCCCCAAAAGATTTCAAAATGCAGCCAAAGTTGAGAACCACTGTCCCAAACCTTGGGAGTAAAAAAGCAATAAAAAGATGAATCCCACACTGTTACAAGTTTTCTAAAATGTAATTTTCGTTTAACACAGTCTTTGAGCCTAAAGGTATTTACAGTTATCACCAACTTAAAAAAAAATTTTTTAATGTTTACTTATTTTTGAAAGAGAGAGAGAAAGAGTGCGAGCAGGAGAGGGGCAGAGAGTGAAGGAGATAGAATCTGAAACAGCACCAGGCTCTGAGCTATCAGCACAGCTCGAACTCACGGATTGTGAGATTATGATCTGAGCCAAAATTGGACACCAGGCCAACTGAGCCACACAGGCACCCCCAATTATCACCACCTTTAAACTGAGATGTTATAATAAACACTTTTTTTGAGAGAGAGAACAGGAGCTGGGGAGAGGGCAGAAGGGGGAGGAAGGGGGATCAGGAGAGGATCTGAAGTAGGCTCCACGTCAGCATGGAGCCAGACGTGGGGTGTGACCCCCCCACCCTGGGACCATGACCTAAGCCAAAATCAAGAGTCAGATGTTCAACTGACTGAGGCATCCACGTACCCCAACAGACACTTTTTATAATCAGTCTCTTGGAACTAGCTATCTGACCTATGATATTACTTGCAGTAGCAAATAATCAAGACTTAAATTAAGATTCCGACCACCAATCTCTTAGTTCTACATAAGTACTCCCCTAGTTTCTATCCACTCTCATGGTTAAAACAAATTTTTCCTGGATGCCAAACACACCAAATAATCGTGTCAAGGTGACACAATCTAAAATAAATACCTTGTTCCTGAGAAACTGGAATTCGGCCACTTTTCCCATCACCAAAATTACACATTTTAAAAATAAGAAAAAAAATCCCAAAATACTAAATCTGACTCATTATCAAGCATATGTTTTGTCATATTATGATGCAAACAGTATCACACTGAAACTTGTTCAAATGAGTATCTAGACATATTTGTCAACTGTTTCTCTTTTTAAAGCAATTGAATCTTCATCAACTGTTAAGTAAAAAGCCCAAAATTTGATAACTTAACAAAATTAAATTGTTATGCTGATCTAAGTCCTTTAACTTTCATTTAGTGCGGGAAATAATGAAATCAATGAAAACTGTCTTAGTCATGTTAGTTTTACAAATGATTAAACATCACTTCAGAGTCACATTTTTTTTAATGTTTATTCATTTTTGAGCACGAGGTGGGGAGGGGTAGAGAGAGAGGGAGACACAGATCCAAAGCAGGCTCCAGGCTCTGAGCTGACAGCACAGAGCCCAACACAGGGCACAAATTCATGAACTGCGAGATCATGATCTGAGCCAAAGTCAGACGCTTAACCAACTGAGCCACCTAGATGCCCCCAGAGCCACCTTTAATCATCACTTAAGCAAAACAAAAATTTCTGCCTAACTACACAATCTTCTAGAAAAAAAGGAAATCAAAACATGTACAGTGAGCACTGAAATGCCAACATAAGATGGTTAAAGAACCATTCACTCTAAAAATCACTGAATGAAAAATGAAAAAAAGTTAGGCATGAGCTAGAGGGAGCCAAAATAGAACTGAAATAAGTTTAAACATAAGAAAAATAATGTATACTCTCACCAAAATAGGCAAAAATTTAGACAAGACTAAATATGCATTTTAAATGTAATGAAGGAGGCAGATCCTGTGGGGTTAACTGCCCTAGTAGGGGCCTCAGCAATTCAGAGCTCAATTAGGAGAGTGCCTAATGATGTTACTATAACACCAACTCAATCAGAAAAAACAGCTTCCAAGCCGGAGAGGTGGAGTGTGACTGGGCAGCATAAATTAGTTTAAAACTTGCTCTTAATTGGGGGGGGGGGACACGGAATCTAAAGAGGAATGCAGAGGGGTGCCTAGGTGGCTCAGTTGGTTAAGCGTCCGACTTCAGCTCAGGTCATGATCTCACAGTCCGTGGGTTCGAGCCCTGCATCAGGCTCTGTGCTGACAGCTCGGAGCCTGGAGCCTGCTTCGGATTCTGTGTCTCCCTCTCTCTCTGCCCCTCCCCCACTCACTCTCTGTCTCTCTGTCTGTCTCTCTCTCTCTCTCTCTCAAAATAAAATAAAGACATAAAAAAAAGAGGAATGCAGAAAAAATAATTCACACACAAATAAAGACATAGCTCAACTAAAATGTAGCTTAAAAAAGTGAAGCACAGGTTTTTGAAGTAAGATTTGCTGCTTCATAGTATAAGCAGAATTGCTTCAAGCAGAAAAGCCATCAGAAAAGGCCAAAGTTCCATATAAAACGTATTCAAAAATTTCAAATTCACTTTCTCAGCCCAAATTTTCATTAAATCCAACTGATTTGCAGTTTTTGCTAAGCTCAAGATTTACAATGAAGGCACTTAGCTAAACACACAAGTTTCTATTAGGCACTCCCACTTTGAAAATCAAAAAATTAAGATGTAATACCTCTTTAACGCAACCTCACCCCAAAACCTGGAAAGCAAAGAAAAAGCCACTTCTATTAATAGACTCACAAAATGTTATATCAATTTTCTCTAGAAAGGCTTTTAGTTTTAATTCCAACAACTGAAACCTACATAATTCATTAGCACCTTTAAATCTAAAGATACTGCAAATCTTAAATGCTTAGCCTGCCTGTATTACTTTGCTCAGTAACAAACCCGTTTAAGAAAAAAAATCATAAAGAGAAAAAACTTAAGCATTAACAGGATATCATATTTTAAAACATTAATTGTATCAATCATTTACAACTTGAAATGTCACCTACTAAGCATGTTAGAACTTTCCAAAAGAGAAAATAAGAAATAAAAGTCCTTAGCAGAAAAAGAAAAGTTACACATTGGAACTTCCTATGCTGTATTTCAACTGAAATACAGTCTCAGTACAACAAGGCAAAGGCAGTTAATGAAATCCACAATAAAATTTATTCCATTGCAATATTCTAAATCTAATTACTCTATGAAAGTATGCATTTCTATTAAGACTACATGGTTTCTTCCAACAAATAATACTGAACCTATTTTTTAAAACCCGCATTGTCAAACTGCTATCGATGCTAAAAACACGCTAATTCTGGCAAAAGTCAAAGGCTGTTAACATAATTAGCCCAGATTACATGCCTTTAGAAAATCAACTCAGACTAATTAAAATGATTCCACATTGGGGCGCCTGGGTGGCTCAGTCGGGTAAGCGCCGGACTTCAGCTCAGGTCATGATCTTGCAGTTTGTGAGTTTGAGCCCCACGTCGGGCTCTGTGCTGACAGCTCAGAACCTGGAGCCTGCTTCAGATTCTGTGTCTCCCTCTCTCTCTGCCCCTCCCCTGCTCACACTGTCTCTCTCTCTCAAAAATAAATATTAAAAGATAAATAAATAATTCCACATCATCTTATATTTGTAATTCCGGGAAAACGGGCGGTTTCACCTTAAACTATGGTGCAAAAACGAAATGCATTAAGAAACTAAATTCAAAATAAATTAATTAGGAATAAATATAGTCATTACAATTTTTACCAGTATTCTCGGAGGGAAGAAGCTGTCAATCATCAACAGTTTCAAAAACCTCTCTATACCCTCAAAGAAGTCTTTCAAGTTAACCAAACACACCCATTTCTTTGAAAAATCTTGCCTGAGAGATTATAACAGCAGTTTGGGGCTGTGATGGAGCCACCGCCCTACATCGTATACCAATTTCACGCTCAGTACTCGTAATCCTAGCAATAAAATAAACTACGTCCTTTATTTTTTTGTTAGGAGTGGAAGGTGGGGGTGGGTCAGTTAGGTGCGGAGAAATGTTTTCCCGCATACCGCCGTTAACCACAATACTCAAAAAGTAAGTTAACAAATCAAAGCCAGAAACATAAACTGGAATGACACAACCAGGAAGGGAAAGTAAAGGACAAAGAGAAAACAAAAATTTGCTTAAGAAAAGAAATTACGACAAGCCGTTTACAACTTGCATTTATACCTAAGGCGACACACTCCAGCCAACCCAGCGCTCTCGGCTGGGGCGGACAGCGAAACTACTCAAGAACAACAAAGAGAAGCGGCGGCCGCAGCAGGAGTCCCGGTCCGAGTTTAACTTGATTCTGCCACCAACCGCAAGGGGAGTTCGGGGCCGCAGGACCCAGCCCGGAGCCCGAGGGACGCGAGGCTCCGCGGCCCCGCCAGCCCCGCGCAGGGGCCGCCGGCCCGGCCCGTCAGGGGGCCGCGCTTGCTCTCCCGGCGCAGCCGCCGGCCTCCTGCTTGCTCCCGGCCGCCGCCGCCGCCGCCGCCGCCGCCGGGAGCCCGCCCCGGGGCGGGGAAGCCGCGGGCGGGGTGCGCGGGCCCGGCCGGGGGAAGGGGAGGGGACATGGCGCGTTACCTGGGCTCGGGCGATGGCGAGGAGTGTCCACTCTCCCGCCGCGGCTCGTCCGCGGGAGCGCCGAGCCCGTCGCTCCCCTGGCGGCCCGGAGCGCTCCTCGGCCTCGGCCCAGCCGCGTCCGGGCCAGGCCGCCCCTCCTCGGCGCCGCGCCGCTGCCCGCGCGGGCCGCCTAGAGCTCCCGGGCCGCCCCGCGACCGGGGGCCTCTCTCGCGGGGCGCCCGGCTCCCCTCACCCGCTCCCGCCCCCTGGGAGGCCGTGGAGTCGAGGGAAGGGCCTCCCGAGGAGAGCGGGCGGGCGCGAACGCGGGCTCCGCCACCCAAGCCGCTCCGTTACCGCAGCGGCGACGACGACCAGGGCCGTGTTGTTGCTGCCAACTTGTCGAAAGGACACTGAGCATGCGCGCACGGAGACCACATCCGGGTAATTTCAGGGTTTGGCCCTTTTTCCCCCTGCAGCTTTCCTTTCTCCCGGCTGCCCCCGCCCCCCGCCCGGAGTGACGGGAGGGTCGCTCTGCGCAGGCGCCCGTGAGGCAGCACCAGTCGGCCAAGTGCCCAGCGTCCCCGTCCGCGCTCCGGCCGTGGCGGAGGGCGCTGCCCCGCAGAGGCTGCTCGCAGTGTGTTCATCAGAGAAATTGGCATCCCTTTACAGAAAAGTACGCCGCGCTGGAGAGCTCGGAGTGGAGTGAGCATCCAGTAAGTGTTTCTAAATAGCGATCAGCCGGGCCTTGTTTTTTGAGGACCTGCGGCCACAAAAATTAGACTTGGACAGCCAGCTCCGGGGAGAAGGTGGTTGTAGCGGTTTACGTGGGAAGAAACAGGCGATGACCGCGCCTTCCTTCTCTTTCCACCAGCCCTGGATTGCTAGATCCAAAAGAGTTTAAACTTGCCGAAGCCCTTTTTGGGCTGAAGAGATGCACAGGAGAGTCAAGGAATCACACGTTTGAGAGTCTGGCCAGGTGTTACGAAAAGTGAGTGGAAGAGATCTAGGTTAAACCTCAGAGTTGGAAGGGACCTTCCAGGGGACACACCTGTTAACTTCCAGGACCTACAACACACCTGTTAACTAGATTACCTGTTGGGTAGGGAAAGGCATAAACTCTGCTTTTGAATTAATACTTTATGTGAAAGCTTTCCAAGATGCCTGCATTTATTTTATATTTTAAAAGTTTCAGAAAACACATACTAATTATATATTTTTTAATTTTTATTTAATTTTTTTTTATCACCTAGGAAATACTTCCGTTGGGGGTCTCACGGAAACTAATGATTGGGAAGTTGTAAAATCATTTCTTAGGTCGCCCTCCTCCCTTTCACACACAGTGTCCTACCTCCCATTCCCATGCTGTCCTACCTGCCATCACATCCTGGGCTCTTACCTCTTCTACGAGAAAGCCTCTACCACTGTCGTATTCACTGGTGTTCCCTACCCCTGGGGTTCAGGAAGACTTTCCAAGACTGGTTTTAAGGGAATCCATTTACACATCCTCCACTGCTATATGTACTCTTTAATAAAAATCGCTCAGCTTGAGAAATCACCTGAGGACAGAGTGTCCCCTTTCAAAACTGTCCTCCTCCCACCTGACAGAAGAAAAGTAAAACTCTCACCCATTACTTAAGGTGCATCAACTCAAGATGTTAAAACCTCCAGGGCAATTCAAAGGGACAATTCAGATATTGGTGTCTGTGATGTGGAAGTGAATGACCCAAATGAACGGGTTATAAATTCTTTTGCAAGGCAGGTGGTTTCCAATTCTTTGCTATCAACGAAATTGAAGGAAGGTCTAACTAGATGATTTGGTGAAAGATCAACATGTGGTTCCTAGGCAGTATACCTCAGAAGGAGTTCAAAAGTAACATTGATATAACTAAACCTCTTCCATTTCCATCTGTATTTGTTATTTATTGCTGTATGACAATATAACCACAAATTGAGCAGCTTAAAACAACACACATTTATTAGTTCACAGTGTCTGTGGGTCAGGAGTTTCAGCATGGCTGGGTCCTCTGCAAGATCGCAAACTGAAGGTTGGCTGGGAAAGGATGCATTTCCAAACTGTCGTTGGCAGCATTCGGTTCCCTGCAAGCTGCACAGGACCAGTGGCCTTAATCTCTTGCTCACTGTCATCTGGAGGTCCCTTCAGTTCTTTGTCAATAGAGCAGCTCTTCTTCAAAGCCAGCAGGGGAGACGTTCTCAGTGTAAGACACTGGTAACAGCCTTATGTAACATAATCATATATGCATGATTACATATATCCTGTCACCTTTGCCATCCTCATTTTTTTTTAATGTTTATTTATTCTTGAGAGAGAGAGAGAGGGAGACACAGAATCTGAAGCAGGCTCCAGGCTCTGAGCTGTCAGCACAGAGCCCGTTGCGGGGCTCGAACTCAAGAAGGTCGAGACCCTGACCTGAGCTGAAATCAGACGCTTAACGGACAGAGCCACCCAGGCGCCCCTGCCATACTCTATTGCCCAGAAGCAAATCACAAGTCCCGACCTTACTCAGGGGAAGGAGACCACATAGGAAGGCAGGGATCATGTGGGGCCACGTTAGAATCCATTATACCATCTATTTATTTATGCAAGTAATAATCCCTGTAACCACAACCTCCTCAGAATTTATCTTCAAGTTCTCTTCACTTTCTTGCTTAAGGGAAACCTGACTTTCCCCTGGGACGGTGCTTTCCCTTCCCCTTTGAAAGTAGTGGTAACTGTGTTTTCAATCATAAGCCTCTTAGACTGTGCCTGGAAGTGGGGTAGGTGTCCTTGCTCCTCAACAGACCATCCCCCTCTCTCCCTACTAACCTGCAGCTTTACATCTGCTATCCAGTACCCCTCATCGTTGCTTTCATTCCCCTTCATTTTTTCCACCATTTGCTCTATCCTTCAATACCACTTCTGTCTTGATCCTAGGTGCTTATAATGTACATGTAGATGATCTTCCCAATACCCTGACCTCTCAGTTCTTTGACTTCTCCAACGATCCTGCCCTACCCTAACTCAGCCACTCACTCCCATGGGCATAATCATGGGAGTCTTATCAAACTTTGCAACTCATAATAATCACACTTTCAAATGTACTCTGAACACTATCTCATTTCTAAATATCCTGGCAGCAATTGTTCAAAGTATATATCTGCTCTCTCCCATCCTTACCCAGGTTCAATACCTGGCCAGTCATTACAATCACTCCCTTGCACACACACACCCTACCCCAGCACTCTCTTGCGCCTTTGTTGCGCTTGCTAGGCAAAACCACAATCCTGAGCAAGCCAGCTCCCCACTTACTCCACACCAGCATTCATGCGTCTGAATGTGGCTGGGGAAAAACACAATCGCACTGGTTAGTTTCACTTGAATCTCATCACTCAGCCACCAGTGGGCCCTTGGCGCTGCCCTAGTCTCCCACTTCACTCCTCCATTCCCCTGGATGTCATACCTCTCTGTCCTCTAACCTCTACCTCCTTCCCTTTCATCCTTATTCTCAGTCAGTAACCTTGCTTCCTATTTCGGTGAGAAAATGGAAGCAATGAGATGACAGTCTCCACACAATCCCACGATCTCATCTATCCGTCCTCTCATAGCAACATCTCTTCTCCACCTTCCCCTCCAGTACGTAGCTGAAGTTTCCATGCTCCTAGCTAAAGCCAGTCCCTCTGCTAAGGCAACAAATCCCAATCTTGGCTTGACTAATCAAGATCATCACCATGACTCCAGCAATTATCTGCCCCCTTCTAATTACAGCGTTTCCCTCTGTACTGGGTCTTTCCCTTCCAGCCTACAAGCAGCTGTTATTTCTCCAATCATACAAAACCTCTTTGACCCACTTCCACAGTCAGCTACTCCCTCATGTCTCTACTTCAATTCCAACAAAACTTCAGAAGAGTTTTCTATAGTTCTGTCTCCAGCTCTCCCCCTCTCTGTAGCAGCAGAAAACATTTCCATATGATACAATTTATATAAAGTTCAAAAACATGCCAAATAAAATGCCTGTGATAACACTACATGTATGTGTAATAGAATCATAACAATGCACATCAGGTTACACATGTGGCATATTTTAGGTTTCCAGCTGAGCAGGTCTCCCACTTTCTCTTAAACCAACTCCATTCATGCTTTCATCCTTACTACTCTATCAAAACTATTCTAGGGGCGCCTGGGTGGCTCAGTCGGTTAAGCGTCCAGTTTCGGCTCAGCAATTATCCGTGCTGCCATGGAATATTCCATGTTCGTGGGTTCGTGGGTTCGAGCCCCACGTCAGGTTCTGTGCTGACAGCCCAGAACTGGAGCCTGCATCAGATTCTGTGGCTCCCTCTCTCTGCCTCTCCGCCACTCATGCTCTGTTTCTGTCTCAATAATAAATAAACATTAAAAAATTGTAATAAAATAAAAAATATGGTTTAAAAAAACTATTCTAGTCAAGGCCAATGATGAACTTCATATTGCCTAAGTCCATTGACCTATTCACAATTTTCATTTTAATTGACCTGTCTGTAACAGCTAACACAGCTAATTACTTGATTCGCCTTTTTTTTTTTTAACCCCATCCTCTCGGTTTTCCTCTTTCATCTCTGATCCCTTTTCCCTGTTTATTTCTTCTTTGTTGGTTCTCTTTTCCCAGACAATCTTGCAATGACCTAGGGCTCATTCCTTGGATTACTTCTCCTTTCTATCTATACTCATTTCATTGGTGATCTCATTAAGTCTCCTAACTTTCAGTGTCATCAGAGATACATGATATCGTCATATATGATGACATTTCCGAATTTATATACTCAGCGCAGACTTCTCATCTGAACTCCAGATTCTGATATCCAGCAATCTACTGTACATCTCAAACTTATGCCACAAACTGAAAAATATTCTCCCTTAAACCTGTTCAACCCACCAACTTTCCTATCTCATTGATGACAAATCCATCCTTCAAAATTGCTAGGATCAAAAACCCTGGAGGGCATGCTGCCTTCCCTCTTTCTTTTACCTCCAATGTCCAGTCCAGATTCAGAGCATCCCTTACCATCTCCACCGCGTCCTCCCTGGTCTGAGCCACCACCATCTCATGTTTGGATTCGTCTTCTAAAAGCTCTCCCTGCTTTCCGTCTTGCTCCTTAGAATCTATCCTCCATGTAATAACCAGAGCGACCCTCCTAAAACATAATGATGTCACTCGTCTGCTTCAATCCCCACAATGGCTCCTCATTTCACTCAGAGTAAAAGGCTGTGTCCTTACAGCAGTCTACAGGGTTCCTCAAGATCTGCACCACCATCCTACCCCGATCATTACTACCTTTCTAATCTGTTGTTCCCTTGGATGAATCTGCTGCAGCCTTACTGACTTTCTTTATTGACCCTAGAAGATACCAGCCATGTTCTCAAATTAGGGCCTTTGTGTTGGCTCTTTCCTCTGCCTGGTACACATCTCCCCCAGATATCTGCAGTGCTGACTCCCTAACCTTCTTTAGTCAAACGTCATCTTCTCAATGAGGCCCACCCTAACCTTTTTAAAACCATAACTCATTTTGAGCCCTACCCTATACCCCAGATTCCCCTTACCCCGCTCTATCTTTCCTCATAGGTCTTCTCATGTACTGTATTATTTACTTATATATACGCTTATTGCTTGTTGTCTCTTACTCCCCACTAGAATGTAGGCTTTACAAGGGCAAGGATTTATCCACAGTGTTTACTAATATATCCCAAGTGACTAGAGTTGCCATTGACGCATAGGAGGTTCTTGACAATTATTTGTTGGATAAATGAACACGGTGTTTCAGGCTTCTAACCCCGTCTTATTCCAGCAAAAATAGTCTACATTTTCATTTCAATAGGTCATCAAAATTTATAATATTTTATGTTGTTTACACCAATTAGGTATTCAGAATTGTATTAAAAATACAATCCAGATGAATGTTTTAAACTTCGAGACTCAATAGAAGATTTTTTTTTTAATTTTTAGGGAAATATGATAGGCTGATCAATAAAAGACTTTCCAGACTAAAATCTTATATTAAAATGTTCAGGAGCAAGTGGAATGGAAGTACAAGATAAGGAGAAAAAGAGTGATATAGAATTTCTTTTTAAGAAAAGCTTGTTCATGTATTTTTTAAATAGATGATAGATGCATTATGATATTTAGAATCCCTTGGATACACTTACAGAATGATGTAACAATCTTATTTTAAAATGCCAATACTTATAATATGCCAGAAATAACAAACTTTGCCATTATTTAAACTTAAGATGAAACGTTTTAGATATGACCTTTAAAGGTACAAGGAGAAACATGGTTTCTCAAATTTCTTTTAGGAGGCATGCAAGCAAGAAATTTTGAAGACCACAGTACCAAAGCACTCCCAGGAACCTAAGCTACCACCTTTCCTGAGACTTCTTCAGGCGAAACATCTTACTCAGTTCCTACATCGCTCTTTGATCTGGGCTCTCATTCCCTTTTGTTTCCTTTGATGGCTCATATCCTGTGAAATGGACCTATCCCAGTGTAAGAGAACACAGAGCTTTTACCTTTTCATCCCAGAGCTGGGGACAGAGATGTCCTACCTCCGGCACTGCCCACTGAGGAAGAAATAGAATAATTTTTAATGTGGGAGTGCCTGGGTGGCTCGGTCGTTTAAGTATTCAGCTCATAATCTCCACTCGGGTCATGATTTCAGAGTTCATGGGTTCAAGCCCCACATAGGGCTCTGTGCTGATACCGCAGAACCTGCTTGGGATTTTCTCTCTCTCTCCCTTTCTCTCTCTCTCTGTCTCCCTCCCCTGCTCATACTCTCTCTTTCCAAACAAATAAATAAAACTTAAAAAAATTATTCGCTGTCAGCGTGGAGCCCAATGTGGGGCTTGAACCCACAAACTGTGAGATCATGACCTGAGCTGAGATCAAGAGTTGGATGCTTACAGGGTACCTGGGTGTATCAGTCGGTTAAGCATCTGACTTTGGCTCAGGTCATGATCTCACGGTTTGTGGGTTGACGACCCATGTTGGGCTCTGTGCTGAAAGCTCAGAGCCTGGAGCCTGCTTCAGATTCTATGTCTCCCTCTCTCTCTGCCCCTCCCTTGCTCATGCTCTGTCTCTCTTGTCTCTCAAAAAAATAAATAAATAAATAATAAACATTAAAAAAAAAAAAAGAGTTGGATGCTTAACTGACTGAGCCACAAGCCACCCAGCACCCTGAAAGAATAATTTTTAATGTGGAAACAACATAGCAATTGACAGCTCAAGGCATGAGTTGGGCATCATGACTTTTTAGAGTTAACCCAGTATTTTCAAAAATAGTCTAAGTTGCCCTTGAAAATCATTTAACATTGATTAACCTAAACACTGTAAGCATTTCCCACATCCCTAAAAGCACTATAGGAAACTATCATCTCCTTTGGCTTAAAGTGTAGGAAATTATGTTTGAGAGTGACTGGTGTACATTTGACTACCAAGTGATTAGTTCTTTCATCTCTCTAGGAGACCAAAGACTTGATGAAGAAAAGAGAAGATGGGTTGAGCCAATGCTCCACTTTATTTATTTGTTTGTTTGTTTGTTTGTTTGTTTATTTATTTTAATCTACCCAAAAGCTATAATAGCTGCTATCCAGGCCAGATCTGGCAAGGGCGACAAAGGCAGCTGTGGACAGAATCCCAAGTGGGGGAAAGGGGTGGAGGCAGGCAGGAAGGAATTACGTGGGAGGGGAAGGGAAATCACAGCCCACCTATGTCTGGCTGCAGTCCTCTCAGTATGAACAGAGACCAAGGGGCAGCTGAAAGCAAGGGACAGGAGCAGTACATACCCCTCTGTCAGCCCTAACCATTCACACAATGCACATTTTATTCAATACCTACCAGGTACCAAGAACTAACGGATTCCAAGGTAAATCTATAGCACATGCCCTTGAATAGCTCCAAGTCTAGCGGAGGAAGAGTGAAATGTTAATAGATAATTCTGATTAGGTGGACACACAATACTGTCGGAAAACAAAGAAGGAGCAACCTAATCTTGCCAGAGTTCAGAAGCCTTCACAAGGCGGGGACATTTTAGCTGGACTTTGAGGTAAAATCGGTGTTTGCCAGTAGAATAGGATTGAGTGAAGACTTTCAAGGCAGAGAAAACAGGCTACAGATATGAAAGTGATTGGTGTGTTTGTGGAATCCATATATAGCCATAGATATATTTGTCATATACAAATAAAACAAAACATAATACGCCATGTTTACGAGGGTACACATTACAGCATTGTTGGCCTTAACAGACTGTTGGAAATACCTCAAGTGTTTACCAAAAGGAGACTGGATAGATAAATTACGGCATATCCATACAATGGAATATTAGATAGCTATAATTAAAGTGGAAGTTTTCACTGTACCCATATGGAAAGATCTCAAAGGTTTACTGCCAAATGACAATGCAGAGTCCAAAATAATGTGTATATTATGCTATCTTTTCTATCATAAAGGAGGGAAAATTATATGTGTTTATAACAATGATGGTTGTATGGAGTAGAGTGAGAATTGGGCAGATGAGGAATGGATGGGAGGAAATTTTTCACTGTATAATTTCTGTGATTCTTGAACCATGTAGACGCATTACCTATTCAAAAAATTAAACTGAAACTTGATTCAAACTTGAAATTCAAAGTGACTGGAATATATATGCTCACTCCTTTCCTTTAAGACTCTATCAATGATCAGGGTGCCTGGCTGGCTCAGTCAGAAGAGTATGGGACTCCTGATCTTTATCTTGGGGTCATGAGTTTGAGCCCCATGATAGGTACTAAAACATATATATATATATTTAAAAAAAAAAAAGACTTGGTGATCCTCTAGGATCCCTGACATTTGTCAGGATTGGGTGCCCTTTGTTTCTGCTCCCAGACTAGTCTGTGAGTTCCTTTGTCCCTAAGGACAAAGGTTCTCTTGAGGGCCTTCCACACAACAAGTGTCAGAGAATGTTTGTTGAATGAATGCATAGAGGTGAGAGATGAGGCTGGGAAGATAGATTTGGAGCCAGACCGTGAAGAAAGACATGCTCGTGAGTTGAACTCCACTGGGGGACAGACATGTTTGGGTTTTACAGTTCTATTGAGGTACAACTTGCATTTACAAACCTTTTAAGGTAAAGGGTTGGATGAATTTGGGTAAATGTATATACATCATGCAACCATTACTATAGTCAAGTTTAGAACTCTGCCATCACTCCAAAAAGTTCCCTTCTGCCCCTTTGCAGTCAATCCCCACCCCCATATTCCTGGCCCCAGGCAGCCGCTGCCGCTGCCTGCTTCCTGTTTTTAAGGTTTTGGTTTTTCCAAAATTCCATATAAATGGAATCGTACAACATGTAATTTTTTGCATCTGGATTTTTTTTTTTTTTTACTCAGGAGGATGTTTTTGAGATCCAAAATGTCATTGCGTGCATCAGTAGTTAGCTCCTTTTTATTGTTCAGTAGTATTCCATTGTGTGTATTTGCAAAACCATAGAAACAGAAAGTAGATTGGCAGATTAGCATTGTCACAGGATAGGAGAGAAAGGGAATTGAAAGACATGGGGTTCC
Source organism: Cryptoprocta ferox (assembly GCA_028646485.1). Lineage (NCBI taxonomy): Eukaryota > Metazoa > Chordata > Mammalia > Carnivora > Eupleridae > Cryptoprocta > Cryptoprocta ferox. Next base: position 64,902,712 of record CM053566.1, on the reverse strand, counting down.
TTTTGAGGTAATGGAAATGTTCTGGAATTAGACGGTGCTGATGGTTGTACAACATTGTGACTATATTAAGACTAAATTGTACACTTTAAAATGGTTAAAACACATGCACCTGAAACTAATGTGGCATTGTGTGTCAACTAGACTTCAGTAAAAACAAACAAATAAATAAAATGCTTAAAATTCATAGAAACAAAGAGTTGAATGGTGGTTGCCAGGGGTTGAGGGAGAAATGAGGAAATGTTGGTCAAAGGATACCAATTTCCAGTTATAAGATGAATACGTTCTAGGGATCTAACATATAGCATGGTGACTTCAGTTCACAATACTGTATTATATACCTGAAAGTTGCTCAGATCTTAAATGTTCTCACCACCAAAAAATTGTAATTATGTGAGGTGAGAGATATATTAAACTAATCATTTCACAGAATATACATGTATAAAATCATTGCACTATACACCTTAAACCTATACAATGCTTTATGTCAATTATCTCTCAACAAAGCTGTGGGAAATAAAATGATTAAAATGTTAAACATTATGTTATATAAATTTTATCTTAAAAAGTTATTTTAGGGGGCATTCACTTTCGAATGCCCCTCTCTGTAAAGAGAGCTTTCCTACTATTCTTCCTTTCCTTATTACCCAATACCCATACTAAAACAGCTCTGCTTGGCTTTCAAATTTTTCTAAAACATCTTTTCTTCCTAGCGATCTTATTTCACCTTCCATTCTAGTTAGACCAGTCTACCTATTACTTCAGAAGCATAGCAAGTTTATACCACTTGCTACACCTTTGTGTATCCCACCTGCA
>CM053566.1:64624715-64901399 GCA_028646485.1 Cryptoprocta ferox | reverse complement strand
CTTGCCCCCCCCCACCCCTGAATCTAGCCCTGGTGTTATGGTGATAGAAGAGAATGTCCTTGTTTTTATTTTATTTATTTATTTATTTTTTTTTTTTGAGAGCGAGGGCATGAGCAGGAGAGGGGCGAGGGGGTGGGGGGGTGGGGACAGAGGATCCCGAAGCTGGCTCTGCACTGACAGCAGCGAGCCCCATGCAAGGCTCAAACTCAAAAACCGCGGGATCACGACCTGAGCTAAAGTCAGACACTCAACCGACAGAGCCACCAAGGCGCCCCAAGAGTGTCCTTGTTTTTAGTAAGATGCACTGACGTACTAAGAGGAAAGGCATGTATGTTATGTAGCTACCCTTCCAATAGTTCCAAAATAATATATAAGCATAGAAAATGTTAAAGTGTATGTGGCAAAATGTTAGTAATTTGTGAATCTGGGTAAAGGATATGCAGAAGTTTTTTGTACTACTCTTGCAAGTTTTCTGTAAGACTGGATATTTAAAACAATTTTTAAGTTACCTGCCCATGTAATGAAGTCCCTTTAACAGCAGAGCTGGAACCTGAGCCCTCTCCAGCCATCCACACAGAGTGAGGTGTGGAGCAGTCCTGCAGCCCAAATCTGAAGCCAGGACCCATGAGGGCCTCCTGACCAAATGCCTCAGGAAGTGACCCAGGTGCTTTTGAACAGTGTTTCTTCCACTTTAACATGATCTTATTAAAATGCAGGTTCAGGGCGCCTGGGTGGCTCAGTTGGTTGAGCGTCCAGCTTTGGCTCGGGTCATGATCTCGGGTTCGGGGGTTTAAGCCCCGCATCAGGCTCTGTGCTGACAGCTCAGAGCCTGGAGCCTGCTTCGGATTCTGTGTCTCCCTCTCTCTCTCTGCCCCTCCCCCACTTGCACTCTGTCTCCCTTTGTCTCTCAAAAAATAAAATAAAACATTAAAAAAAATTTTTTAAATGCAGGTTCTGATTCGGTGACTCCAAGGTGGGGCCACATTTCTAACAGGCTCTCAGGTGAGGTGCCACAGCTGGTCCCTGGACCAGAGCTCTGGAGCCAAGACCCTAGATTCTAGAGCCAGACTTCTAGGGCCTAAACTGCAAATGGAAAGGAACAATTAGCTAATTTAGGAGACAGTCCACGGTTGTGATGCTACCTACTTCAGATGCTTGTCCATGATTAGCTCAGGTTTTTTCAAACATCCTTTCATTCAGGAAACATGCAGAGTGAGCCTACTGGGTGCTATGTTTTATTTCAGGTAAGTAATTGGATGATGAAGAACATGAACTGAAACACCTAAAATTTATCCAGCCTCTCCCCTCCCCTAGGAGACTCCAGATCTGGCTTAAAACTAGACAGTTTCTGGTCCAAACAAGTGAATCTGGCATTTAACTGTCTCACTCAGTGTCACAGGCACAACAGGGAACACTGCAGGGAGGGGGGTGCTGGAAATAACAATTTCATCAAAGCAAAAACAAAACATTTTTTAAAGGTAGAGTTGGCATCATTTTCATGATAAAAGAATCTTATAATGAGTATTTGTGCACAGGGTTTTGAGCTTTCAACTCTGAGGGGGGGAAACATCTAACCTAAATCTTTCCTTAGTTTTAAAGCATTTTTCTTGGGAGACAACCTTGAGGAGAGAAATTAACTTTACCTTGGAAGAAAATTGCAGTTACTATTTACTTTTAAAGGGTTCAAGGATAATCAAGTGGCACCTTTTCAGAGGTGGAAAAGCAGTATGTGAAGGAGACCAAGGATGCTGTGGGCGCTTGACCAACACTTACCTCGCTTCTGCTCCTTGGGAACGGGCCGTGTGAAGGATGTGTGAAGCTACTTCCAGGATTCAGCCCCCAAGAAACGGCGTCCCCTCCTTGCTGTCCCCTCCTCCAAGAAAAAGTGCCCGGCAGAAGCTCCCACAACACCTGCCACGCTGACATTTGTCTTTCTCTTGCCCCCATTGGCCGCCGCCACCCCTCCCTTCTGCTGTTTTCTCTTCCTCTTTCCTTTGCCGGGTGGACTTTCACTTCCCGGGCCCTTCTGACAAGCTGCACCCAGCTGCTGCCTGTGAACTGTCCCCACGCTTCCTGCCCGCCGCCCCTGCCGCCCACGCACGGTCACCCCCGCGGGGGAGCGCGCTGCCCCTGGAGCCGCCTTCTCCGCCTGCCTCCACACGCGCGCATCTTTCACCAGCAAGGAAGTGAGAAGTCAACACCCTCCGGGCCCCAGGCCCCAGGCCCCGGAGGCCACAGGCGATGGCAGCTGTTTGCCTCCCTCCCGTTTTTCAGGGAGGCTGGTTCCCGGGTCGGACCCCGCCTGGTTCAGCGCTAACACGGGTCCCCCCTGAGAAAGGTGCCCTGGTGCCGAAGCACCTCCCCAGCCTACACATCACTGGCGTGGCCGGGGGCTGCAGTTGGTCTGAACTTGCCCGAGGCTCCATGGGTTAGTTAGAATGCCAGGCCGACCCTGGTCTTAGCCACAGTCCACAAAGGCTCCCTGGCAGGAGTTCCTTGTGGAGGGTTTGACCCAAAGGCCCAGGCTTATGCCGTCCTCCCCTACAGCCCAACTGATTCTTCAGCCAAGGAAAAGGCCATGTGAACAATCCCAGGCCCAGGTCCAGGGTCTGCTTGCCCTCCTTCCCTCCCTCCCTCCACCATTCCACATCCCATCCAGAGGCCCAACTCTCCCCTACCAAAGACTCCAGCCCAGCTGATCTCACAAGCCACCCCACTGACCCTTGGATTCCTAATGTCCTGTGTACTTTTGACTTTATTAGCAGACAGTAGCATAGAAGTTGAGATTACAGCTGGGCTTTGGGGTCAAATGGATATGTATTCAAATCCTGGTTCCATTGATGTGTGTCCTCCGGCAAGTTACTGAACCTTTCTCAGCTTTAATTACCTCCTCTATAAAAAGTAGGTATCCTCACACTTGTTTAAAAAAAAAATGTTTTCCTCCGAGGATTAAAGGAAAATTCTCTCATCCAACAAAAATATACTAGGTAGGCAATATGTTGCCAGGCACTACGGCAGATGACAATACAGTAGACAAAGCAAACCCCTTGTCCTCAAAAAACTCACATTCTGGTGGGTGACAGACAATAAACCAATAAACACGTAGCCAAACAAATAATACTTGTGATAATTACTATTAAAAAAAAACATAGCGAGTGATTAGACTGGAGAGGGTGGGGAGTAGTATTTTAGATAGGATGATTAGGGCAGGATGTCTGAATAGGGGACATCTGAGCAGGGAGCTGAATGATGTAAAGAAGTGAGCTATGCAAAAATCTGGGGAGAGCAGGTGTAAAGATTCTGAAGCAGAAACGAGGTTGCTGTGTTCACGAAACAACAGTAACAGCAGTGCAGCTAGGGCAGGGCAAGAGAGAGGAGCAAGGTAGGAGATAAGATCAGAGAGGTAATATGGGGGGAGAAAGGTTAGCAAGTAGTCGGTGCTCCATACATTCTAACTATTCTTAAAGGGATCTCGTTCTCCTAACAAGCCCGGATGCTCTTTGAATGCACTCTTTCATTGAACAAATACTCACTGAGTGCCTACCAAGTGTCAGTCACTGTGCTACAAGATAGGAATATAAAGACGAACAAGACAGATGTGGGAAAGGAAAATAAGAAAATGAGCAGGGTGCAGTGCAGAGTCAGAGACAGCTGAGCCTAGCCTACTGCAACCTTAGGGACTGAACTTGACTCGGGGCATCCGGACATTTGCATGCTATTCTACCACACTGCCCAGGAAAGTGCCCAGTGACATTTAAGGGATGGAAAAAGAGATACAGGTAAATATGAACCAAAACACTTCCAGAGTAGTAACTTTCATATCGCCCAAAATAGACTGTAAGGTGGAAAACATCGTAAGGGACAAAGAAGACTTTATATGCAGTGTGGCTCAACTGAATGACTCAATTAGTGAGCTCGATCTAATAGAGAGCTTTGTACTCAACAAATAAAGGCTATACGTTTTTCAAGAATGTATGGAAGACTCCAAAGATCAGTCCTGTATGTACTAGTCATGCACTTCAATAAATTCCAAAAACTCAACCTCATTCAGGCCACGTTCTCTATTACAATACAATAAGTTTGGAAATCATTAACCAAAGAACAGCTTCAAATTCCTAGAAGTCTGGAAATGAATAATTCTATTAAATACTAGAATAAAGAAATTATCATAAGGGAAATTACAAAATATAATGAAAGCGCCATGTGTCAACGTGTACATAAGGTAGTAGATAAAAAGGATTTGTAGAGTTACATACATTTAACAAGTAAGAAATATTGAAATCAAATGAGCTAAGTGTTCCGTGCAAAAACCCCAGAGAAATAAGCTGGAAGGAATAAAGATGGGGCAAAAATCAATGATATGAGGTGTCGGGCGGGGAGGTGGGAGGAGAGAAAAGCAGTACATATGAATAACAAAATCAAAAGATGACTTTTTTCAAAAGACTCCTGAAAGTGACCATCATGCCAAGATCAATAAAAAGCAGGAAGATGTACAAGTGAACAGAACACAAAATAAAAAGGAAAAAATTATTTACAGACACAGTAGGTATTTTTTAAAAGATTATGAACTACTATATGCTAATAAATTTGAAAACATTGATGAAAGGGGTACACAGCTGGAAAAACAGAAAACACCTATTGACAGAAAATTTTAAATAGAAAAATAACCGTTAAAAAAATTTGAAATTGTCATAAGATTCTCCCTACTCCATCAGATATAAACATATACACATATTTGCTTATATTAAAGACCAATGGGAAACTAAATCATAAAAAAATTTTAAAAGTTATGAGGAGGAAAGAGACAAGGAGAGAGAAACTAGAATTCTCTAAATATACCCCGTTGCGTGAATTTAACTGTAAAACTATATAAATCTTTAACATAATTATGGAATATAATTAAATTTAGGTTAAAAAGCAATCCCTAAAATGTGAAAACAAATTGAAACAAACGAACCTGATTCTGTTCCAAGTTGGCAGCACATAGAGGAACTATTCAAGGTGATTTTATTTTTTTATTTTTTAATGTTTATTTATTTTTGAGAGAGAGAGAGAGACAGAAGTGAACAGAGAGGGGCAGAGAGAGAGATTCTGAGACACAGAATCTGCAGCAGGCTCCAGGCTCTGAGCTGTCAGCACAGAGCCCAACGCAGGGTTGAAATCCACGCCCTGTGAGATAATGATCTGAGCTGAGGTCAGACACTTAACCTACTGAGCCAAGTGACTTTAAAACAAATAACTTGACTCTATATCCCTAAGCGGACATAGCCTAAGGACAAAAGAAATGCAATACAAACACATGCATACACATAAAAATCTTTAAAAATTATTTTTGATAATCACATCGGTGGTAGAGGTTTGATATCATGATTTCTTTTTAAATAGGCTTCATGCCCAGCCCAACATGGAACTGGCCCAACATGGGGCTTGAACTCACAACTCTGAGATCAAGACCTAAGCTGAGATCAAGAGTCGGACCCATAACTGACTAAGCTACTGAGGTGCCTGAGAGTTTTAGTATTATTATTCTGAGACTGTTAGTATGTATTGTAGGATAAAGCAAATGAGTAATTTACATTGGTATTATTGAGAACTGAGATTTCTGACATGACAAAAAGGAGATATAGGTGTTACATAGATGAGGTTGTAGAGTCCTGAATTTGAACTGGAAGTATGTGGTAGGCAGAATTCTATAATGATCCTCGCTGAGACAAGCCCCTGTGAAATCTCCTCCCCTTGAGTACAGGCAGAACTTGTGAATATGATGAGGTGTCATTCCTGTGATTAGGTTACATTACATGGCACAGGGACACGATAAAAAAGGAAAATAAAGGGATTTTACATATATAATTAAAGTTCTGAGGGCACCTGGGTGGCTCAGTTGGTTGAGCATCTGGCTTTGGCTCTGGTCATGATCTTGCAGTTCATGAGTTCGAGCCCCGTGTCAGCCTCTGTGCTGACAGCTCAGGGCCTGAAGCCTGTTTCAGATTTTGTCTCCCTCTCTCTCTGCCTTTCCCCACTTGTGATCTCTCTCTCTCTCTCTCTCTCTCAAAAATAAAAAAAAAAACATAAAAAATTAAAAATCACAAAGTTCTGAAATCAGTTAACTTTAAATTAATCAAGAAAATTATCCTTCGTGAGCCTGACCTAATCAGATAGCCCGTTAAAAGAGGCACCTAGGTGGCTCAGTTGGTTGGGCATACAACTCTTGATTTTGGCTCAGCCACAGTCTCACAGTTTGGAGATTGAGCTCCGCATCAGGCTCCATGCTGACAGTGTGGAGCCTGCTTGGGATTCTCTCTCTCCTTCTCTCTCTACCCCTCCCCAGTTTGTGCACGTGTTCTCTCTTTCTCACACACTCTCTCTCAAAATAAATAAATGAACATTTAAAAATAAAAAAATTAAAGAGGGTCTAGAATTCAAAGACTTTAGATGGCAAACCCTTAGACATGATCACTTTTAATTCAGAAAGAAAACAGACTTGCTAACCACCACTGCTGTCCGATACAAAGAGAGAGGACTGCCCAGTGTAATGCCATGAAAAAGAGATAGGAGGGAAAGAGAGAAATGTGTTATTGTCACTTATATGGAAAACCCAAGATAATTAACAAGTTATTAGATCTCACACAAGTTCAGGAAGATTGCTACATAGAAGGGCAACATACAAAAATCAATAGTATTCCTCTACACCTTCAAAACCCAGTAAATAACATACAATTTACAGTAGTTAATAAAACCATAAAATATATAGAAATTAAACTACCCAATAATGCACATAAACTATCTGGATAAAAATGTAAAACTCAATTAAAAGGCATAAAAGAAAACCTGAATAGATGAGAACATACTGTATATTCATTCCTAGAAGAGCTTAACATCGTAAAAATAGCAATTCTCTCAATATTAACCTATAAATTAAATGTAATTGAATTATAATCCTAGTTGAAGAGAATTTGATTCTAAAACATATATGGAATAAAATATAGATGGAAGAACACATATCTACAGATAGTTAAGACACATCTCAAAAGAAGAGTAAAAGAGGGTATGCATTCTACCAAATAATGAGACATATTGCAAAGCTAGAATAATCAGCTAAATGTTGAATCTCACAACATATGCAAAAAAGAAGAATCCTCTAAGAAGATTAAGTCTTAAATTTGAAAGAAAAAAATTGTAAAGCCAATAGAGGGAAATGTGGAAGAATACCGTTGGGACTTTAGGGGAGTTTTTCTTTATTTAGGGAAGATTTTCTTTTAAAAGATGCCAAATGTACAAATTTTAAGGGGGAAAAGAAGCCATAGATTTTATCAAATCAGATTGTTTCTGTCTTCTGGAGGCCATCAACAACACAACTCATAGGTGATCAAATGGGAAAGCTTATTTGTAATATTCAAAGCCACCACAAAATAAAGATTTATAGATTAAAAATTCTAAGATAGCTCTAAGGAAAAGATAGGAAATCTAACAGAAAACAAAATGAGCATAGGATATGATGAGGCAATTCACGGGAGAAATCTGAATGACTAATAAGTCTACTAAGAGACGTTTAAACTCATTAGTAATCAGTGAAATGTAAATTAAAGCTAAATACCATTTTACACATCTCAGATTGGAAGAAAGAAAAAGGAGAATCAGATATCATTAACTGCTGGCAGTGACTAGGGCACAGGACGTTTAAGGTGTTCTTGGCGGGCGTGTAAATTGAGCAGCCATTCCGTAGAGCACTTGGCATCACTGAGTGGAAACAGACACACGGAGCCCTAAAATCCAGCAGTTCTGCTCCTGAGCTTATCCTTAAAAGAAACTTAGGGCCATTGTAAGAATCAAGTGAGCAACATTCAGGAATCAAGTCAAATAGTTGTTCTTTTGTCCCATCCTTCTTGGCAAACTCTTATTTCCAAGTGGCTCTCAGACATTTTCACCTGGAAGTAGCGAGGTTGGCAAAAGGGATCTAGAAATGCAATTTCACAAGCCGACCGGTTGCCACAGCTAACCCTGTTGTCAATCACTTCCACGTTAAAACTTCTAGGAGCAACAATACTGTATACCCCTTGGGTACCTCGCAATTTGCTAAGCATTTTTGGATGTGTGATCTCATTTCAGCTATTCAGTAATTCTGTGAGGAAGGTGCCATGAACTTCATTTTCACAGACAAGAAAATAAAGGCTCGGAAGATACAAATCCAAAGAAGTCTCACAGCTACTACCCAGGACTGTCAGAGTTTATATTGGATCAGATGGCTAGGAAGTGCAGCGACTTGTTTGGCTATAATAGTTCTCTTTTGGTTGTAAACAACAAAATTCAGTAGGCACAACTGAGGGAGGAAGGCCCTGAGATGATGCGGAAGGCTTTCATTTTTACCCAAACTGCAACTGCCCTTGTCTTGACTTTTCTGATCCAGAGCCTCCCATTTTTCCTTGCTCTATTCTCGGCTTTGACCCCACCTGTTCCCACCTCCCCAATCTCATCTACCATCATCACTTCCTCCCAAGGTCTCACTTAGCAGAAACCGCCACCTGTGTAGCTACCACTGCTGCCTGAAGGGCATTCGCCTTAGCAGGATCTCAAACAAATTTGAAAAGGGTGATGGAGAGAAATAGTACAAAGAAAAAAGAAAAGAAAATGCCCAAAGAACATACAAATGGCCAAAAGCACAAGAAAAGAAGCTCAATAGTAATAGACATCAGTGAAATTCGGGTTAAAACCACAATGAGGGGCACCTGGTTGGCTCAGTCAGTGGAGCACATGACTCTCAGTCTTAGGCTCATGAGTTCAAGCCCCACACTGGGCATAGAGCTTATTTAAAAACACATACACACACAATGAGATACCTCTATGGCCAGCAGGATAGCTAAAATGAAAAAGATTTGCTGTATAAAGTGTGGGCAAGGATGTGGAGCACTTGGAATGCTGGTGGGAGAGTGAAATGATACAGTCACTTTGGGAAACAGTTTGGCAGTGTCTTAAAAAAGTTACATATACATTCATCATATGACCCAGAAATTCCACTCATAGATATTTACCCCCACCCCCAGATGAAAATTCATATGTCTTCACAAAGATTTGTCAATGTTCATAGAAGTTTTATTCAAAATAGAACAGGAAATAAGCCAAATATCCATGCATGGGTGTAAATACAAACAGATTACAGTAAATTCATTCAGTGGTCTCCTACACAAAATGGCAAGATTTACTGATACATGCAAAGACATGGTGTGTGGGCTACTCATTTTGGGCATCTATATATTATATACAGTGAAATAATTAATGATGCTTGTATATTTCTGATTTGGAATATTTACGTTGCAGTTCTAGGATTAACTAGTCATTCCCTGTGGTGTGTTTCAAATTTGCCTAATAATAATTATGTGGCATGGTAGCATGAGTAACGGCCCAACTATGTCCATGTCCCAATCCATGGAACCTATGAATATCACATTATATGGCAAGAGGGACTTTGTGGACATGATTAAGTTAAGGATCTTGAGGTGGGCAGATTATCCTGGATTATCCTGGTGGGTCTAGAGGTAGTCACAATGGTCCTCTCCAAAGGGACACAGGAAAAGTCAGAGCAGAATATGATATGAAGATGGAGGAAGGGCCATAGGCCAAGGAACGCCACTAGAAAGCCACTAGAAGCTAAAAATGACAAACAGATTCTTCCTTCAGAGCCTCCCAAAGAAAGCAGTCCTATCAACTCCTTGATGTTAGTCTATTTAAACTGATTTTGGACTTCTGGCCTCCAGAACTATAAGACAATAACTTGATGTTGTTTTAAACCACTAAGATTTTGGTCATTTGTTACAGTGGCAACAGGAAACTAACACACTTGGGGTACTTGTTTACTATGCAAGTTACCATCTGTCGCTCCTGTAAATTCTGCTTGCGTTGGTTTGAGCCTAGGCATCTGCTTTATAACAAGGGTCAAGGTGATTTTTTTAGTTTATTTATTATGAGAGAGAGAGAAAAGGAACAGAAGAGGGGCATAGAGGGAGGGGGAGAGAGAGAGAGAGAGAGAGAGAGAGAGAGAGAGAGAATCCCTCTAACAGCAAACAGCGCAGTTTTGAGAAAAATGCCCTGATGTGGGCCTCACGAACTGTGGGATCATGACCTGAGCCAAAAACAAGAGCTGGATGCTTAACCAACTGAGCCATCCAGGAACCCCCCTTTTTAAAAATGTTTTATTTATTTTTGAGAGAGTGCAAGCAGGGAAAGGGCAGAGAGAGGGGGACAGAGGATCTGAAGTGGGCTTCACGCTGACAACAGCGAGCCCGATGAGGGGCTTGAACTTAAGAACTGTGAGATGATGACCTGAGCCGAAGGCAGACGCTCAGCTGATTGAGCCACCCAGTCACCCCAAGATGATTTTTATCCTCAGGTAAATTGGAGAACTACAGCTGTAGTGGACTGTGATAGCCCAGCCAAATTTCTCGCCACCAATTTCCTGGTAATAGACTCCATCTGCTTTGATTTGGGTGTGAACACAAGAGCAAGAATTGACCAGTTCTGGCACTCCATTGCCCTTGAGCCTTGGTCCACAGGCAGACATATGGCCTACACTGGCCAATCACAATCCTTCTCTGTGCATTTATACATGGAAGCCATATTTCTTTTTAGTGCTGAGATTGCTATACTAGGACAGAGCCTCAGTTCGCCCTTGCTGGCAACTATCTTGTCTGACTAGGTAGAGGAAGTCCTTCTGCATTAGCGAAGAGGATAATAAACAGAGGGGAGCAGAGTTAAAAATTAGAAGGAGAGAGAGGAAAAAACCCTGATCTCCCTTGAGCTCTGGATCCAGTTGTATCTGATGCTGGTACCATCCCTGTTCTTTTGACTTAAAAGAAGTCAATAACGTCTGTTACTGTTTAGGATCATTCAATTTGGTTTTAGTCCTCTGAAATATAAAGACTCCTATCATACTGGGGTGTTACACAAAATGGGTCCTTTACACTGGCTTTCTCTTCACCAGTTTCTATGCCCAACATCATATGCTTCATACTTGTCTATGCCAGTTTATACTTGTCTGGTCAGAATTTATACACAACTTGCATAGAGACTGTAGTCATTCTGTGTCTACCACTCAAGCTAACTCCTTTACAGTATAAATACTTTCTCTCAACCACAGAGGCAGTCCGTTCAACTAGATGTTCAGGCTACTTCTCTTTCTACTTTAATCCTGCTCCCTCTTACTTATTCAATGACAAGAAATTCTGGGATTCTGGCTCTCTTCCAAGGAAAACAAACTGCAAAACTCCTATGATAGCTTTTATTCAATGTTCTATCTACAGAATACCTTCTGCAGTCACATTACATGGGGTTTTATAGGCATCTTTAGCCTGATGTGAGGAGCAAAGAGGTTGAGTGTTGACTAGAAGATTCTCTCCCATCATTCAAGTTATCTAATAGATTATTGCTTTTGATCTTTCAATTACAAAGTTTCTCAGTTCTAGCAATGCAGTTAAACACTGTTATCTGCAATATTTGCCAGGTATAAATCCTCATTGCCAGGGTGATGAGCCCGTAGCATTTACAAAATGGGACTGACCAAGGGAGGCCTGGGCTTTACTGAAGGCTCAAACACAGGCACGGGCAAATACTGTCCGGTCCTTAGTAGAGTGAGGCTGTAAAACTTGGTGGAAGAAAGCGAGAATTCCTCATTTTTTCCCTCTGCCAATAGAACAAAAAGGGCACTGGCTAGCAGTCAGGAAACCTGAGCGTAGACTTGGCTCTGTCATTTACTACCATTTAGTAAATTTAGGCAAGTCAGTCAACACCTCTTGATCCCTTTTTTCTTAAAATTTATTTTTATTTATTTTTGAGAGAAAAAGAGAGAGGGAGGGAGGGAGGGTGGGAGGCGCAAAGAGACAGGGAGAGAGAGAGAATCCCAAGAAGGCTTCATGCTGTCAGCACAGGGCCTGATACAACACTCAGTCTCATGAACTATGGGATCGTGACCTGAGCTGAAATCAAGAGTCAGATGCTTAACCAACTGAGCCACCCAGGTGCTCCAATACCTCTTGATGCTAATTTCTTCATCTATAAAATGGAATTCATCATACTTCCCTACTTGCCTATCTCACTGAGTGACTGTATGCATCAAACGAGGTATACAGATGTTAGGACATCTGGGTGACTCAGTCTGTTGAGCATCTGACTCTTGATTTCAACTCAAGCCATGATCCCTGGGTCATGGGATTGAGCCCCACATCAGGCTTTGTGCTATCAGTGTGAAACCTGTTTGGGATTCTCTCTCTCTCTGCCCCTCCCCTACTCATGCTCTCTCTCTCTCTCTCTCAGAATAAATAAATAAACATTAAAAAAAGATATACAGATGTAAGGTATTATTATGCACTATACAAATGTAAAATTTAATTATAATGCCCTATTCTTAGACATCTTTATTCAAATCTGGGATTATAGACTCTGTTCTAATTACAAAGATTGAAAAAGTGCATTGCTTCTCATAAATCAATTTATTTAATATCTATAAGTTATAATGAGTTAGGAATTACTATATACAGAGTAGCATCAAATCTGGAACACCAGTTAGGATATTACTACATGCAAATGACTGAAGATTCAAAGTGTGGATGCATACAACAATACGAGTAGATGCTACACATTTCTGCAAATGCCTAAAAATGGTCTTCAGCAGATGCCTCTAAATTCCCTCTGGATTACAGCTTTCAAAAAAACAAAACCCAATGGATTTGGACCAGAGATCTCTAAGCTTTCCTCCACCCCCACAACTGTCTTTATTTCGTCCTAAATTTAGAGCAGATGGAGAAACCAGCAAGCAAGACAATGCCTGCATCTGCTAATAAATTAATACTGCTGAGCCAAGCAAATGGAAAAAACTTGAGCAGTCTCTACATGTTAGCTGTAAAGAATGCAAGGGCCCCTGCTTTTGAGGCATTTATAATCTATATAATTTAGACATAATATTGTTTGCTAGAATTTATTAAGGACTATGTGTTGGGCACTACGCTTAGTGTTACACTCATATCAACTCACTTCAGCCTCCCAAAGACCCTGTGAGACAGATACTATTATATTTCCCGGTGTACAGAGGACAATGAATCAGAGAATAAGTGATTTGCCCAGAGTCACATGACTAGTGATACAGTTGGGATTTAAAAGAACACTCTCTTAACCATTGTGCTAAACTGCTCTTCTAAAAAGACACAGATAAATAGAATAGATTGTCCTATAATCTCATTTAATATTTACCGTATATTCTTTATTATTTTATATTATATTTTATTTATGTGTACCACTTATATGATTATATGATTGGGGGCTAGGGAGAAGGGGAATGGGGAGTTGTTGTTCAGTAGGTATAAAGGTTCAGTCATGCAAACTGAAAAAATTCTAGAGGTCTGTTTTATAATAGTGTATTATTGGTAATAATTAACAATACTGTGATGTACACTTAAAAATTATTAGGGCAAATTTATGTTATGTGTTTGTTGGTTTTTTTTTTTTTTTTACTATTGAAAAAGAAAGAAGGAGGGGTACTTGAATGGCTTGGTTCTTTAAGCGTCCAACTCTTGATTTCAGCTCAGGTCATGATCTCAGGGTTTGTGGGACCAAGCCCTGTGTCGGGCTTTGCACTGACAGCATGGAGCCTGCTTGGGATTCTCTCTCTTCCTCTCTCTCTGCCCCTCCCCTGCTCATGTGCTCACTCACTCTCTCTCTCAAAATAAATAAATATTAAAATATATATCATATCTTTCTCTAAAAGAGAGAGAGAGAGAGAGAGAGAGAGAAAGGGAGGAAGGAAGGAAGGAAGGAAGGAAGGAAGGAAGGAAGGAAGAATAAAGGCTGATCCATCAACTGATGAATAGCTAAGGAAAACATGGTATGTCCATACAATGGAATATTTGCTATTCAGTCATAAAAAGAAATGAAGTTCTGATACATGGATATTACATGTGAAACTTGAAACTTGCTAAGTGAAAGAAATCAAGCACAAAACAGCACACATCGTATGATTCCATTTATATGAAATGTCTAGAATAGACAAATCCAGAGAGACAGAAAGTAGATTGGTGGTTGCCTAGGGCTAGGGGGATGGGAAGCTAAGGGATGATAGCTAATGCGTAAGGAGTTTCTTTTTGATGTGATGAAAATGTTCTGAAACTGATTGTGGTGACGCTTGTGTAACTTTATGAATACACTGAAAGTCATTGAACTGTACCTTTTAAATGAGTGAATTGTGGTATGTGAATTCTATTGCAATAAAACAAAAATATTTTTTAAATTACATAGTGATTGCATTATTTTTCTATCATATTGCTATCGCATAACAAAATACCACAAAATCAGCAGCTTAAAACAACACCCATTTATTATCTCACCATTTTGTAGATGAGAAATCTGTGGTGGGTAGAGGAGGTTAGGACTACTCACTGAGTTTTCTGCTTAGGGTGTTGCAAGTCCAAAATTAAGGTATTAGTAGGGCTGAGTTCTTATCTGGAGGTTCTGGGGAAGAAAACGTTTCATTCATATTGTTGGCAGAATTAAGATATTTGCAATTGTAGGACCAAAGTCCTGTTTTCCAGCTGGCTACTGGCAAAGCATAGTCTCAGGTCCTTGGATGTTGCCCTTTCCATTTTCAAAGCCAGGAACGGACTCTCAAATATTTCTCATGCTTCAAACTTCTCTAACTTACCTTTCTACTACTAACCAGAGAAAATTCTCTGCTTTCAAATAACACTCCTGATTGAATCAGATCCACCTAGATAATTTCCATATTTTTTAATGTTTATTTATTTTTGAGAGAGACAGAGACAGAGACAGAGACAGAGACAGAGTGTGAGCAGGGGAGGGGCAGAGAGAGAGGGAGACACAGAATCTGAAGCAGGTTCCAGGCTCTGAGCTGTCAGCACAGAGCCTGATACCGGGCTCAAACTGATAACTTCCCTTGTCTTAGGTCAATTGATTTGGGACTTTAATCATATTTGCAAAATTCATAGCAGTTCCTAGACTGGTGCTTGCTTGAAAAACCAGGAAATAAGAATCAGAAGTCGGCCTAGAATCTTTTCTTCAAAATTATGCCCCACCTTTTTTCAGCTTTATTGATATATAATTGACAAATAACTCAAAAATGTTCTTAAATTTTCATTGATATGTAACGTGCCTGTAGAAAAATATTTGGATCAGAACTGAAAAGCTTGATTATTTTCACACCATTAAGGTACCCATGTAACTCCAACCTAGACCAAGAAACTACAGATAAATTTAGGGATAAATGACATTTTTCAAATACTGAATATTCCAAACTTATTAACATGGTATACAGTTCCATGTATTTGAATCTTCTTTAAAATATCTCAATAATGTTTTATAGTTTTCAATTCAGTTTTGCATATCTTTCATTAGATATTTTCCCAGGGTTTTTTCGGTTTTTGTTTTTTGAAGATTTTTATTTTTAAGTAATTTCTACACCCATCGTGGGGCTCAAACTCACAACCCCAAATCAAGAGTCACATGCTCCACCTATTGAGCCAGCCAAGTGCCCCTATTCCAAGGTTTTTGATGGTTTGATGCCCCTGTAAATAGTTTCATTTAAAAAAATTAAATATGCTTATTGTTGGAATATAGAAACAAAATTGATTTTCTCTACACTGACCGAGTATCCAGACATCTTGCTAAGCTCACTTATAATGGTAACATGTTATCTGCTTATTCTTTTGGATTTTTCTATGTACATAATCATATCATCAGCTCAATGAGTTTTAGTTCTTCCTTTCTAACCCTTATACCTTTCATTCATTTTTTTTTTTTGCCTTATTTCACTGGCTAAGACCTTCAAAACACTGTTGTAAAGAAGTGGTATTAAATGAGCATGCTTGTCTGTTTCTCATACCAGGAGGGGAGATTTCAATATTTTATTACTAAAGGTATATAATATTTAGTCTGTTATTTTGTAGATACATATCAGATTAAGGGCATTCCTTCCTGTTCTTAATATGCCAAGAGTTCTTATCATATAAGTATTAAATTTTCTCAAAAAAAATCTTATATTTATGAAGATCACCTTACCACTTACTCCCATTTATTTTGTTAATGTTATGAATAATATGGATTCCAAATGTTAAATAAATCTTCCATTCCTTGAATGAACTCCTTTTGTCAAGAGGTCTTCTTCTTTTTATATATTACTGGATTCAATTAGCTAATTATTTTCTTTGGGGTTTTAATGAGAGAGATTAGACTAATTTTCTTAATGTCCTTAAGTTTTGGCATCAAGGTTATGTTGACCTCATAAAATGAGTTGGGAAGTGTTCCCTCTCTTTCTATTTTCTGGAAATATTTGTAGGAGAAAGATATATTTCTTCCTTTATTGTTAAGAGTGATTCACTGGTGAAACCATCTTAGCCTAGATTTTGGCGGGGGAGGGCGGTTTGGATGCTTTTTGAAAGAAGTGTTTTACTACAAATTCAATTTCTTTAAAAAACAGAAAATCTGAATAGTCCTATATTTTTTCTTATGGCAGTTCTAACAAACTGTGTTTTTTAAGGAAGTTCTTTTAGCCATTTTATCTACAAGTGAAGTTACTTCTAGTATTCTTTTAACTTTTTAATATTGGTTAGATCTGTAACAGTATCTCCTTTTTCATTCCTGATATAGGCATATTGTAAAAAGTATTTTTAATAATCTGTCATTGGATCAACTGATGAATGGATACATAAAATGTAGCGTATCCATACAATGGAATATTATTGACTATTAAAAGGGATGATGTGCTGATACAAGCTACAACACGGATACATCTTGAAAACATTATGCTGGGGTGCCTGGGTGGCTCAGTCGGTTAAGCGACCGACTTCGGATCAGGTCATGATCTTGCAGTCTGTGAGTTCGAGCCCCGCATCAGGCTCTGTGCTGACGGCTCAGAGCCTGGAGCCTACTTCAGATTCTGTGTCTCCCCTCTGCCCCTCCCCTGTTCACACTCTGTCTCTCTCTCTCTCTCTCTCAAAAATTAAATAAACATAAAAAAAAAAAAGAAAACATTATGCTACCTGAAAGAAGCCAATCACAAAGGACCACATATCATATGATCCAATTTATGTGAAATGTTAAGAATAGGCAAATCTATAGAGACAGAAAACAGCTTAGTAGTTAGAAAGTAGATTCGTGGTAGAAAGTAGTTTGGCGCTCTGAAGTTTGGGAGGAAAGTGGGAATGCCTGTCAAAGGGTACAGCGTTTTTTCAAGGGATAATGAAAACGTTCTAAAATTGATAGTGGCGATATTCGCACAACTCTCCGAATATAAGAAAAAACACTGAATTGCATGGTATGTGGATTATATCTCAATAAAGCAATTTAAGAAATCTATCATTGGATAAGTTAGATATTCCTTGATCTAGACTTGATTAGATCCTCCTTCAATTTTGTTCAAAGCAACAAATTAGAAACTACTCACCCAATTTGCAAAAGAATTTGGTACCCAGTCATTCCTGTTTTAGCCCCAAAGCCGACACTTCAATTTCCCCCTTTTTTGGTGTCCTGGAGCACTGTGCAATGGACGCAGAAAGATACTTTGCCTACACCTGTTCTCAGCAAGATTGATTTTAGGAAATACTTCATATGGAAGCTTGCCTGTGTATCCGTAGAAAAGTCTTTACATATCCTGAGGGGTACACATATCCTAGTTTGAAGACGACTGCAGTAGGGTACGCTGCTTCTTAGTACAGGCATGGGCGAGAAAACACTGGTTTCCAGTATCTACTAGCTGTATGAAGATGTGTTCCAGAGCAAGGCCCTTTGTGGGTCAGTTAGGAAGAGCATTTGGGTTGCTGACCCAGACATAGGTACTTTTACAAGGTCAGCTCCAGTCCAGGATGTTTGATGAAGATATGGTCTCATTCAGACAAACCTATGATCTCTGGAAGCCACAACAATGTAGAATACAACCCAGACAAAATAACCTTGTCTAGGCTTCATTTGGCAACCCCGAACTAAATGTTGCTTAGCTCTAGCTGAGGTTGCCGGAACAGTTTCTGGCAGTTACAGGGGGATTTATATAGCTGGGAAACTTGATCCCTTGCCTTTCCCCTTTTACTTTTTCGTGGGCGAATTTAATCTTTGTACCTGCCATGTCTGCTGAGTGTATAATTAGCATGCTGACATGTGAGCAACAGTGTTTCTCAGCTTTATTTAGGAGTGGAAATATTTTTTACTTTGGGTAAACTTAGGCACACCCCCCCCCCGACTTCCTTATTATCCTGGATATGACAGCTGTTTAATCCTTAGAATAGTTCTGTCAAGGGCACAGAAGTATGTGTCCAGACGTTAGGCAAAGTTTCCTCTCCTTTAAGATACACATGGCATTGGCTCAACACCTCTCCTGCCTCCCCACCCATGGATTACATAAAGGTCAATGCCCTCCTTACAATTTTCTGAAAATTCCTGGGAGACTTGGGCTCTGTGTTCACCTCTGACTCCAGCTCCTGTGAACTGTGTTAGTTTGGGGGTTGTCTCACTGTCTCTTCTGCTGGCCCTTTTCCACCCAGTCAACCCGGTCAGGGAATTCAGAACTTGGTCTTATTTGGTGTGCAGAGTTGAGGAGAGATTACTCAAATCCTATGTGTCTATCAGACTTCAAAGATAGTTTAGGGGAATTGGAGGGACTTACTCCAAGCAATGCAGCCACCATAAAACTGAATTATCAGACATCTGTTTTTTTTAAGGTTCTCCCATAGTTTCCTTACCCTGCATGGGGCTTAGCTTTCTCTCATTCTTTACTACCTTTGTTCTGACTTCCCTAGCAAAAGCCAACATCCCAAATTCTTAGACACAAAAACTTTTTTCCAGCCCTTTCTCTGACTCCAGGTATCTGTCTGCATATCTTAGGACACTAAGTTAAAGCTTTAGAGTTAGTATCTATAAGGATTTGCCTCATTAAGGTCACAGACAACCACTCTCTTCCTCTCCAGTTTTAGTTCAGAGAGTTAATGGTGGGGATTTTTCTTTGTTTTTAATATTGATCAGGAAAAATCCCAAGGAGAATGAGGTATTGCATCTTAATAGAACAACAGGATGGCAAGGAAGATTGAGCTGGTCACTACTATTTATCGAGAGCCTAGTATGCTCCAATGGGCTAGGAGCTAGGGCACAAAAGGCAACAAAACCAGACACAGTTCTGATTGCAGTGTTAGTGGGAAAAAGGAACGTTAATCAAATACTCAAATAAACAAAATGAAAGTATGAGTGACAAGCACCAGAAAGGTGGGGGGTGCAGGTGCTTCAAGAGTAATATGCCGCCTGGTGGGAAGTCTGGGAAGGCCTCTCTGAGGATGTGACTGCAGAGCTGGGATCTGAAGGCTCCCTAAGGGTTATCTTGTGAGGAGGAGAAAGAACCTTTCAAGTGGAGGTTGGAACAACAACAGAAGCCTCTGACAAAGGACTAAAAGATGGCCCATGTGGCTGGCGCTGCAAAAATGAATGGCACTTCGGAGAAAGATTTGGTTGAAAAGGGCAGTAAGGCAAGGCCATTAAAAAGTTTCAAGTAGGGGATGCTGGGCTCAGATTGGCATTTTGGAAAAAAAAAATCACTTTTCAGTAGGGAGAAGGGATTGGAATGTTAAAAAAAGGCTTGAGAGAAACTGTCAAATACTTGGAGGAGCCATGTGGAAACCAGCAACCGATATGATTGCTCTACTCTGAATATTCATGTGTGTTTTAATATAATTTTTAAATGAAATGCATACATACACACATAAAGCGTTCAAAATAGCAAAGAGTATTTTTAAAATAGCAACTAGTACTAGTGTTCTGAGATGTATAAAAGTCAGTAGTCCTCTCGCCATTCCTCCTCATACCCCTTGCACTGTCCACTCAAGATCCCTTCCTCCACTCCTAACTATTCATCTGGTATTTATCACCCTCCCCTCTTTTTTTTTTTAGAGAAATATACTTTTTTACATTTTTTAAATGTATGTTTATTTATTTTGAGAGAGAGAGTGAGTGAGCAGGGAGGGACTGAGAGAGAATCCCAAGCAGGCTCTGTGCTAATAGCACCTGGGGCTCGATCTCCCGAACTGAGATCATGACCTGAGCTGAGATTAAGAGCTGGACGTTTAACTGACTGAGCTACCCAGGTGTCCCGTTTTTTCTTTTTAACATAATATGTTTAAAGCGCTACTTATTTTCCAGTATTTTTAAATTTTTATTTTAGAGGGAAAGAGAGAGAGTGTGTGAGCCAGGGAGAGTGCCAGAGAGGGAGAGGGAGAGGGTCGGGGGAGAAAGAGAATCTTAAGCAGGCTCCACGCTCAGCACAGAGCCTGATAGGGCTCAGTCCTGCAACCCTGGGATTGTGAGCTGAGCCAAAATCAAGCATAGGATGCTCAATCAACTAAGCCACCTAGGCACCCCTATTTTCCAGTTTATTTTATTTTTAATATAATTTGTCGACAAATTGGTTTCCATACAACACCCAGTGCTCATCCCAACAAGTGTCCTCCTCAATGGCCATCACCCACTTTCCCCTCTCCCCCAGCCCCCCATCAATGCTCAGTTTGTTCTCTGTATTTAAGAGTCTCTTATGGTTTGCCTCCCTTCCTCTCTGTAACTTTTTCCCCCCTTCCCCTTCCCCTTGGTCTTCTGTTAAGTTTCTCAAGATCCACATATGAGTGCAAACATATGGTATCTGTCTTTCTCCACCTGACTTATTGCACTTAGCATGACACCCTCGAGTTCCATCCACGTTGCTACGAATGGCCAGATTTCATTCTTTCTCATTGCCATGTAGTATTCCATTGTATATATAAACCACACCTTCTTTACCGCAATA
The DNA here is from genome assembly GCA_028646485.1 of Cryptoprocta ferox. NCBI lineage: Eukaryota > Metazoa > Chordata > Mammalia > Carnivora > Eupleridae > Cryptoprocta > Cryptoprocta ferox. Next base: position 64,880,596 of record CM053566.1, on the reverse strand, counting down.
GCACTGCTAGGAATTTACCCAAGGGATACAGGAGTGCTGAAGCATAGGGGCACATGTACCCCAATGTTTATTTTCCAGTTTTAAACACTATTTACTTTCTACTATGGAAGAAAAGAATTTCTTGATCTTACCCCATGTCCCACCATGCCCAAACTCTATTCTTATCCTGCCAAGAGTGAATATTCAGAGGATTACAAACATTTTCTTTTTATTCTTCCCAAATAAGAAAAATTACTCTGACTCATTCATTACTTGAAAAATCCATCAATCCGTAAGGACAGAACCAGTACATTTCACTATAAATTTATATCTTTGTGAAGACAAAAGTACCTTCCCTGTACATCAGTCATGAACATACTTAAAGCAGTAAGGACTTGTACCCCATTAAGTAAAAACTGTTCAATTTTTTTAAGTTGGCCTAAGAATATTCAAAGAAATTATAGTTGAATTATGCATGCTAGTTGAAAGATATACTAAAGCTATTTGCACTAGGTGGCAAAAATAATCTGTACAAGACAAATGTCTTAGAAGAGAAGTGTTAGGAAGGTCATTAACTGATGAACTGTACCATCCACCCACTGATTAGCAACATCAGCCCCTCTCACGCTGCTGCAGAGTGTGAGCGAGACAACGGGTGGGTGATTCCTATGCAGAGTCTAACACGACAGTCAGAGGTTTGGGCCTTCCGATAAATCAATCCTAAGGAAATATTCAGAGATACAAAGATTGACGCCCAAGAATCTTCATGATAGTATTATTTATATATAATGGAAAAGAATCTCAATGCCCCCCCAATAGGAAATAGGTAAAATTATGTTACATCTATAGAATGGAATATTATAATCATTAAATTCATGCTTTCAAAGAACAGTTAACATCATGGGGTGATGCTCATAATGGTAAATTAGAAAAACAGCTGAGGTCAACCTACATGTAAAAACATACACATGTATATAAACACAGCATATTTAAATATATATATATCTACACACACTTTTTTTTTTTTTTGGTGCATAGTAAAAGTTTTTTCTCCCAGTGTGGTCAGCCACCCATGTATCTTAGAATCACGTGGAGGGTTTGCTAAAAATGCAGATCATTGGGTTCCGCTCCAGACCTACTGAATGAGAGGCTTGGGCATCACAACCCAAGGATTTCTGCCTACGTACACATCCTTGTCCACCCACGTACTGCCTTGTCCACCTACATCCCGCCTTGTCCTCCTAGTACTGCCTTGTCCGCCTACATCCGCCTTGTCCACCTACATCCCGCCTTGTCCACCTACGTACTGCCTTGATTGATACTCACACCCCCATTTGAACACCACTGAACGAGAAGTAGGTGCTTTCTGGGTGACAGAATTATGAGTAATCCTCTTCTTCCTGGAATTCTTAAAAAAAAATTATCTGCCAAGCATATGCTGCTTTTATAATTAAAAGCTCATTAAAAGTATATTAATGAAGTGTGAGTATGAAAAAAACAGCAGATTTGGGGTCTATTTGGGCAAGTCTAAACACCTTTTGAGAATTGGAAGGTGCATTCTTAAAATCTAAAGGAAGCAGGTACCTATAGATTCCTGACGAAAGTCAGTTTAAAGAGAACAAACGGAAGGTTAATGGAGGGGTTTTGGATGGGGAGATGGGCTAAATGGGCAAGGGGCATTGAGGAGGACACTTTTAGGGATAAGTACTGGCTGTTATACATAGGGGATGAATCACTGGATTCTACTCCTGAAATCATTATTGGACCATATGCTAACTAACTTGGATGTAAATTACTACTACTACTAATAATAATAATAAATGAAAGGGGCACCTGGGTGGCTCAGTTGGTTAAGCATCCGACGTCGCCTCAGGTCATGATCTCACGGTGGGTTTGAGTCCCACATGGAGTTCTGTGCTGACAGCTCACAGCCTGGAGCCTGTTTCAGATTCTGTGTCTCCCTCTTTCTCTGCCCCTCCCCCGCTCAGTTTCTCTCTCTGTCTCAAAAATAAATAAACTATATAAAAAAATAGTAATAAATGAAAAAAAAATCAATTTAGGACAAAGAGAATACTAAGTATAAATATGACATTCATTACCTCAATAAATAGTGCAGGTAAAGAATATAAATATAATAATTTTTGAAAAGTATTAAGAAACAGTATTTCCCTGTGCTCCAAGATCCTCCTTGGCAAAAGAAGATTCAGTGAGCAAATAACTCGGGGCACAGTACATATTCTAATCCTCTCTTACAGTCATACAACCATAAGCACATTACAGGCTCTGCGAAGTCCAGTATAATCTTCGTTCTTAATTCTAGCTCCACAAATTCTTCGAACGTGTCCTACCATTGAGAACAAATCTAGGGGCATCAGGGTGGCTCAGTCAGTTAGTTAAGCATCTGACTTGATTTCGGCTCAGGTCATGATCTCATGGTTCGTGAATTTGAACCTCGCATCGGGCTCTGCGTTGATGGCGCAGAGCCTGCTTGGGATTCTTTCTTCCTCTCTCTCAAATAAAAATAAATAAATAAACTTAAGAAAAATTCTAGGCCCAAGAAGAAATTCTCACCATTGACTGATACTCTATGTCTGATCAAGCTTACATTCCCATGGTCTCAGAGAACTTAGCCCACATATATTAACAGGGCCTGATTCTAAGGGCACAGCTCAAATCAGCTACCAAATAACACTTAAGAAAGGCAAAATTGAATGCCGGACTGCAAAATTAGAATCTGTGAAGGAATTGTAGATTCCTTTTGTTTGTTTACTAGCAGTCTCTACCACTTAGACAGGGAGGCTGAAATTTTGTCTCACATTCACGTATGTAGTTTTAACACAGTAAAGCCCGGCACTTTGTTGGTACTCAGTTGAGGAGGGCACCACCAAACAGGTGACCAAAATGTTTTAGACAAATACAGTAATGAAATGGGCTCGGCACAGGTCCCCAACTTTAGGCCTTAAAGTTTATGCAGTCATGATATCGAGGCCTCATTTCATTCAATAAACATTTCTGAGTGCTTATGATGAGTGGGTAATTCCAAGAATGCGGAGGTGGTTAAGCTACAGTCTCTACCCTCAAGAGCCCCAGAATAGTAGTACTACCAGCCAGTCCCTGGTGTACAGGGTTGGGCACATATTAGGTGTCTAAGATATGGTTGTTTTAACTGAATTCAGAAACCAAGATATGCTAAGCTGGTCAAATTTTGGTGGTCCAAGAGCCTAGAGTAGGGTAGAATCAAGAGTCAAAAGTTTTTATGAAAGAACTCCCAGAACCTAAAGGGATTTAACAGTATGTTATCATGATAGAATTTCTAAATACGTGTACTATACAACTGTCTAGGTTCCTGCGTGTTCATAGATGGTATATGGTGAAATAGGACCAGGAAAGGGGTTCAAAACAGATGATGGGCCCCTCTACTGCAGGACTTCTCAACACCTTTAAGCCATGTGCTATGATCATTTTATGCACGGTCTTATTTAATCTTCAGAGCAATCCTACACAGTAGGTCTCATTATTTTTCCTAGTGTAGAATGAGCAAGGGGCGCCTGGGGGGCTTAGTCAGTCAGGCGTCCAACTCTTGATTTCAGGTTATGATCTCATGGTTCGTGGGTTCCAGCCCTGCGTCGGGCTCTGTGCTGGCAACAGGCAGCCTGCTTGGGATTCTCTCTCTCTCTCCTCTCTGCCCCTTTCCCGTTCTCACTCTGTCTCTCAAAATAAATTAACTTAGGGGCGCCTGGGTGGCTCAGTCGGTTAAGCGTCCGACTTCGGCTCAGGTTATGATTTCACAGTCCGTGGGTTTGAGCCCTGCATTGGGCTCTGTGCTGACAGCCTGGAGTCTGCCTCAGATTCTGCATCTCCCTCTCTCTCTCTGCCCCTCCTCCACTCTCTCTCGCTCTCTCTCTCACTCTCTCTCTCTCAAAAAGTAAGTAAACATTAAAAAATATTAAAAAAATAAACTGACTTAAAAAACAAAAAAAGAAAAGAAAAGAAAAAAAGAAATGAGCAAGCTGAAGCTCACAGGGATTACTTACAGGGAGTAAGTAATCTGCACCAGGCCACAAAGGTACCACCGTAAGGTACAGAATGGGACTCTGAAATCAGGTCTTTCTGGCACCAAAGACTGGTTTGTGATCATTCAAGCAATACTGTTTTTAATATATTGATGAGCACTAGAACACCTCCAGAGGGACACACAACACAAAGTGTTCCCCAAATTGATGTGATTAGGAAATCCTTCTGAATGAATCTATGCTTGAGACTAGCTTTCCATGTAACCCATTTTGAGAAACATTGATGGTCAAATGAGTCAGAGATTACCCCATGGCAGAAAGGAGGGAGGTGGAAGGCAGTTCAGAAAGAAAAGCTAGCTTATTAAAACTGTGCTCAAAGAATTATTAATAGGAACACATAAATTAGACTTCAATTTAATAGACATCATTTCTTTACCTCCAGATTCATAAGTTCTAGTTCATGACTCATTTCTGTCAAATAATATTTGATATGACATTCCAATCCCAATACCTTCACTTAGCTAGGTTTTTAATGCTTGCTGCAGAATTTGACTTACCCAGTAGTTCAATTCACATCACTAATTTTGATAAGTATATTCACACTGGGAGTATAGGTTTTAACTTGTGTATTTCAAAAAGGCCTGCAATTTGCATTCTGAGGTGAGAGGATTTTTCCTTGTACAGGACTGACTCAAACTTTGTAGTATCTAGCATCCTTGGTCCCTACCGAGTAAATTCTGGTAGTACTCCTCTCCAGCCCCCAAGTCATTTTGACAAGAAACATCCCCATAATTTCTAAGGGAGTGGTATCACCCCTAGCCGAAACCCACAGGTTTTGAGCAAACCAGAAAGTTCCATACTAAAGGACAAACAGCTACTTTGACCCTGCATTCAGTATTCCAGGAAACAAATCCAGATTTAATATGCTAGCTTCAATCTTGCATGCACAATGTCTCATTACATTTCTCTGTATTCTGTTAATAAATATGGACAGATTCAACAAACTGCCAAAATACCATTTTTAACCCAAAGGTTACAATTCCTATGTATGCTGCCAACAAAAGCAATAAACCCAGGCAGCAGGAAAGCCCAGGACTACATGGGGGCACTGGCTTATATCTGAGGCATCAGCCACAGAACAAAAAGTACACCTGAATAGATTATCTTTCTGTCAAATTTGGGCTTTAAGAAAAGGGTGCTGGTTTTTTTTTTTTCTTTTTAATCATTTATTATCAAAAAGCTTGCTCCCTGTCACTGCTGAATCAGTTCAGCAATGCAGCTCTATCCTTTTTAGGATGGTTAGGACCCAAATAATTTCAGACCAAAACTAGAAGTACAACCATCACCACCACTACAACCACCAACTTGGCTGTTGGCTCAGGAACATATTCACAGACACGTCAGTATGCATTCCGGAACCCGGTTTCATTTCTTGATCGGAATGCCAATCACCATAAAGTCTTCTGCTAGAGTCACTTCTTGAAGATCTAACACTGATTCAGCTTGCTTTTTCAGTTCTATAATCCCATCTGTTTCTCCTTCTCTGGCCAAGGCAACTGGTTTGTACCTCTGACTGAAGTGAGTCAGAACTAGCCTCTTTGCTTGGCACAACTTTGCAAACGCCGCTGCCATCTGTGGTGTGCTGTGGCCATGCTCCTTTGCTTTGTCCATTTGGGCATCATCGAGGGTCGCTTCATGGATCAGCAGGTCTGCTTCAAAGCACAGCTTCACTCCTCCATCACCCACAACCCCAGAACAGTCACCCAAAATGCAGATTTTTCTTCCAACAATAGGCTTTTTTAAGACATCTTGGGGAGAAATTGTAACTCCATTTTCCAGAACAACGGAAATTCCGTTTTTCAGCTTCCCATAGGCAGGACCTGGTGGAACACCTAATGGAGGAGGCAGATAACATCGCATCATGGGAATGGAATTTACGACTTGTTAAGAGAGAGTCTGTTTTAACAGCACCAAAATGGAAAAGGCATCCAATTCTTTTCATAATTGTTATAAATATTTTACTACTTGCGGAAAGCTGGAATATTTATACATTTTTAAAAGTTCAGTGTTAGCTATTGATATTAGTGATGCCCGAGTACTTAAAACATTTCCCAAGCACACGTGTCAGATGAGTTTTAAGTTTTTAAGTCCCACTAGGACCTTCTTACGGTCAAGCTATCAGCTTTGATTCTCTGCTGTGAATGGAAAGAACAGTTTTTGAGACTGCTTTACTTAACAAGCCCATCTTTGAGTAAATGTAATGAGCCCATTTAAATAATGACAAAGTACCTACAAACTGACAAACAATAAAAAATTGTTTGGATCACAAGATCAAGGAGAATTTTCTGGCAATTATACATAATCTTCTTTGTAGACAGGGGTAGTTCCATGTTTACCAAATTAGGTTTGGTAAGCCTTATATTAATGATCTTACATTAATCTAGAACAACACCTGATTATCCCTCTGAACAACACCTATAAACAAATAGAATGTGTTCACTAATTCCAGCATACCTCATATTTAAATTTTCCCAATATAATAGTATTTCCACAGCTTTTAGATCATAAAAATACCCTTGGCTTAAGTCACTCTTCCTCATTATTTAGCATTTTGTTTTAGTTGGGGAAGAAGGAAGAGTTTGCATAAAGAAACAAATCTTAGGGGCGCCTGGGTGACTCAGTCGGTTAAGCATCTGACTTCAGCTCAGGTCATTATCTCACGGTTTGTGGGTTCGAGCCCTGCCTTGAGCTCTGTGCTGACAGCTCAGAGCCTGGAGCCTGCTTCGGATTCTGCGTCTCCTTCTCTCTGTCCATCCCCCACTCGCACTCTGACTCTCTCTCTCTCTCAAAAATAAATTAAAAAAAAAAAAAAAAAAGAACCAAATCTACCAAAGATACCATCATGCTTTTTATAGGCTCTGCACAGCCATGACAAAGGTGCAGAGAAGGTGGTGATGCTAGACGTATAAAGGACCTGGGCACTGCTTCAAAAGAGCTGCTGAAGGTCCCCTCATGCTTGATGGCCTGGCACGGAGGAGGTGCAAAGCTTCGGATGGGGCCCGAGTCTGTCTCTGTGTCTATCATCTTGCTTCTCCCTATGATGAACTCAGGCAGGTAAAACAGTTGAGGCGCAGTATTCTGAACATCAGATTAACTTAATCAAGGTTGAATGAGTAGGCAAAGTTGACAAAGAAGGAAAATCCTGAAAGCAGCTGGTTGTAGCTGCAAGGTTAAGAACTCTGGCAAAAATTCTCAGGCCAAAGATGTCACTGAAAGCATATTTCAAAAGGAAGACATGAAAAAATAAAAGCCTACACCTAGGACAAGTACCCTGCCACGCAAGACAGCATTAGCTGAAGGTAAGACAGACTAAAAATGTGGATCCAGGGAGCTGAAGAGAAAAGGATTCAAGCATCCACCTGGGTTTTGGTCTGATTAGCATCTTTTGGCCTAAAGACTTTCCCATAATAAGCAGACTTTGGGCAAAAGAAATAATTGGAGAAAATGTCAGTTTGGGGCCTGGGAGACAGGAAAGGAAGGTTATTATGACACTTCTAGCAGCTTCAGCTAACAACGGCTCAAGTGACGAGAAGAAGAAAAGAAACCACTTACCGAGGTCTTTCAGTTTCTGTGCGTTGAGTTTACCTGGGCGTTTCTTCTCCACAACTGAAAACCCAAAGGAGGGAATTCGGTGAAAGAGACGAAATGCTTTTACAACAAACTGTTCATCATCAACCAGAAGGTATGAGTTTTCTTCTGAGTCTAGTAGGATAGTTCTTCCTTGTCCCTCTTTGGGAGGACTGTCTGTTTTATTCACGTGGGTAAATTCTTTTAGCTCTTCTGTGGGACACTGATCTGCTGTAGGCACCAGCTCATGGACCACGTAGGGGAAGACCAGCTCTGTGTGAGAGAGTTCCATGGTGCGCCAGATAAAGTCCCGAAGCCCAGCAGGGCCATAGATTTCAATAGGCTGTTTGGTGACCACAGAGCCACTCTGCAGACTGATGGTGCAGAGGAGGCCAGGAAGGCCAAAGAAATGGTCTCCATGAAGATGTGTGATGAAGATCTTGGTAATTCTCCCTTTTGATTGAGGCAGAGAAATAAAATTGGGAGTTTTTCCAGAAATAAAAACCTATACAAAGCTACTTGAAACATGTATAACAACTTACACAGAAAGCAGCAAAATTTAGAATTCTATTTATCACCATAAACTTATTTCTTTATGTTTTTCTACATGATTCCAGAAGCAAGAAAGACAGGCTTTATGTTTTAATAAGATCTAACTTTTTTCATAAAGCATCTTCAAATTACATAGCATTGGCGTTGTAAGAATATTTTCCTACATTTCTTCTTATAGAAAGAGAGAAAGGAAAGAAAAGGAAAGGAAAGGAAAGGGAAACAAAAAGTGCACCAGAAAAAAGAGAAGAGAAGAGAAGAGAACAGAAGAGAAGGCACCTGAGTGGCTCAGTTGATTAACTGTCTGACTTCAGCTCAGGTCATGATCTCACAGTCCGTGGGTTTGAGCCCCACATCAGGCTTTGTGCTGACAGCTCAGACCCTTTTGTCTGCTTCAGATTCTATGTCTCCCTCTCTCTCTGCCCCTCCGCCACTCATGTTTTGTCTCTGTCTCTGAAAAATAAACCTTAAAAAATTTTTTTAAAAAGAAAAAACAAAAAAAGGGAAACAAAAAGTGCACCAAAATAGTCCACTTAAACTAGATAGGCCTCAAACATCAAGAGCATCTGACAGTTACAGTGCCCTCTACCGTTCCCTCTGAGAATAACAAATACATGCCTCCAGCAAAACAAATGTTCCCCAGGCTCCAACTGGACCAACGCCTGAACCCAAAACTGCTGTTTAAGGACTCTCTATACTGGACAGAGATTAACTAACCAAGACAGAGCTGCTTGTCTGAGTGAGGTTGAAGGGGGAGGAGAAAAAGGAAGACGACGAAAGGGGAGGAAGAAAGGAGGAGGCAGGAGAGGAAAGGGGTGAAGAACCTGAGGGGAGGTGGGCAATAGATGCTAGCATGTAGATCGGAGGGCAGATCCCCTACGGTGTTATGTACAGGTACGTGGGCCCATGCCTTCTTTTCCATGTGAGCAAACACAATGGCTTTTTCAGTGCATAATGGCTTAGGTCGTAACTTGAATTAGCCAATGGTAAACTGAATTTACTGCTGGTATGTGGCATGATGCCACATAGGCATTTTTCTGAGATGCACCACAAGGCATTTTAAAAGTAACAATCCCAATTAACAGAATTTAGTATAACAGAGGCTTCTGGTCCTAGCTCATGGCCCACCTATTTCAAATATTCGATACCATAAAAGAACAAGAATAGTTTATTGTAATGTGATTTGTCCTGTGACATCCAAGTAAGTCTTTCCAGAGTTAAGACATCAAACCCAGGCCCCAAGGCAGAGAACAGATTGGGCAGAGGCTGATTTGAGATCTGGAGAATGCTGAGGCACTCCAGAAGTATCCTCAGTATGCTCCTTTTTGTTTTCTCTTTTTAATCCTTGTTTTTGCTGTTTTTTGACTTCTTGGAACCCTTTCGTCACCGCCCCCCTCCCTGCTGTCCGAGCTGCCAAGGCACACATAAGTGTGACCCGACGCCTCTGCAGACAAAAGAACTACAATGGCTGTTGAGTCATGATCTCACATTGACCTTGAAACTGCCAAGTGAGACTTTCTGGGCCCTCTCCCTATCTAGTGTAAAACAGAGCCAAAACTGAACACCAAAACGATCTATGAGCCCAAAGCAAGTGAGACAAATTAAGTAAGTCAAAACTGCTTCTCACAGTTATCACAGGTTCAGGGAAGACAAACATTTCATTTTTCAAGAAACTTAATTTCAGAGGGAGAAGGAATGGCAACCTCAATGATCATACTTAGGGGGTGCTATCAAATGAAGAGAGCAGAGTGCATGAATTCCCTTTCACTTGAGAACAGAAAGTTACAGGGGAACATGCCGTCCACAGAGAAGTGGAATACTAAGGCTCCCTTAAGCAATGACGCAGTTATACTTACTGCTATAGGAAAATATCTGCAATATATTATTGTTCAGTTGAAAACAAAGGCAGGTTACACCTAGTATGCTACTGTTTATGCAAAATTGTACATATACACACACCAAATATACCTATGCTATTACCATAGCCACATCTACAAAAGATTTACCTATAACGGGGAACTTAGGCTTCTCTTATTTATATTTTTCTGCTTTGTTTGAATTTTTACAATGAGAATGTACACTTTTTTAAAAAGTTTTTCTTTATTTAAGTATTCTCTACACCCAGTGTGGGGCTCGAACTCACGATCCTGAGATCAAGAAGTTGCACATTCCTCCAAGTGAGCCAGCCAGGTGCTCCCCATGTGTACTTTTTATAAACATTTTTTCATTATACTTTTGTAATACTTTTTATAATCATTTTTGAGGAAAGAAAAAGAAAAGCTTAAGCTCACTCTTTAAAATCATGAAAGAAATAAGACATGATGAATCTATACTTGTTAATCAGATGTTTGCACATTAAGACCAAGGAAGCTTAAAGGAATGTGTTTAGATAAATAGAGAGTACTTCCTTATAAAACTCATAAAAGGAGGAGTATAAGCTGAAAGGGTTTCAATGAATCAAACAATGATAGGTCCACATTGGGTTGAGAGTAACCCAGATGAATGGAGGGTTCTGCATTCCAGTTTGAGACTGGGGGCTTTTGAAATGCTAGAGTCATAAGGTTCGAGGATTACCATCTCACCCTCCTCTCTGAAGCCAGTAATTTTTTTCAAATTTTTTTTAATGTTTATTTACTTTTGAGAGAAAGAGAGAGAGAGCATGAGCAGGGGAGGGGCAGAGAGAGAGGGAGACACAGAATCCGAAGCAGGCTCCAGGCTCTGAGCTGTCAGCACAGAGCCCGACATGGGGCTAGAACCCACAAACTGTGAGATCATGACCTGAGCCAAAGTCGGATGCCTAATCGACTGAGCCACCCAAGAGCCCCTGAAGCCAGTAACTTTTTTAGCCAATAAGAATTTAGTAAACGTTCCCTTAGACTTTATTTTTTTATGAGGCTTAGCTTTGCAAAATGTTTACTTAAAACATATATAAAACAGTTACAAAATATAAAATATTTGAGAAAGGTACTATAGCAGATAGATGATGTGAGGTGGTAGCCATGGCCCCTGCCTCCTACTGTTCATATCCTTTTACAATTTCTTCTCCTTGAGTGTGGGTGGGACTTGTGACCTGTTTCTAACCAGTAAAATAGGGCACAGGGATGCGTGTGACTATGTTATAAGACTCCATCTTGCTAGCAGACTTGCTTTTGAGTTTGTCCTTGGATGGCAGTAAGGAACGAAGCTACCATGAGGCAGCAACTCACATGATCGGAAACTGAAGGAGGCTTCTAGGGGCTGAGGCAGCCTTAGTCCTGCCAACAACCTACATGAGCTCTGAAGCAGATCCTTCCCCAAGTGAGCCTCTGATGAGATCTCAGCCCCAGCCAAATACAGACTGCAACCCAGTGAGACCCTGAAGCAGAGAAGCCAGCCAACTCAGGACCAAACTCCCTGACCCACAGAAACTATGAAACAATAAATGCAATAAGACACTAACTTTGTGATCTGTGATACAGCATTGATAACTGACATGGATATTAAATAAAAAGTAAAGACTTATCCCCACACCCAAACCTCTAGTACCCACAGTTAGTTGTTTCTGTTTCAATCATCCCACCACCTCAACCCCTACTCTCTAAAATGAGATATTATAGCTTCCACTCTAGCCTGCTCCTCCATGTGAGTTCTCATGAAAGGAACCTCTGTGTCACCCAAGGGAAATAAAGCATAGCACCTGCCCTCACCTCAGGGTCTTCGGTTGAACTGTGTATACCTCAAGGCCATGAGTCCTAAGTGAAATGCATTAGCTCCTTCCTCCCCAACAGCTCCTTTCCTGCCTCCCTATTTAGGTCTTGGACACCATCCTTGTAACTCAGAGTAATCCTTCACTTCTTCACATCCTAGACATTCAGTCAGTCACCCACTCCTTGCTAGGTCTGCAAGTATTTCTTAAATTGAGTCTCTCATCTTCATCCCTATCCCTACTTCCTGCTTCAACACCCTCCTCCTCTTTCTCTTTTCTTAGATGAATGCAACTGCCTTAACAGTGGTCTCTCCCAGTACATCTGCCACCAGAAAACTCTGTCCCTAGTACACGCAAATCAGACCACATCACTGCCCTGCTTAAGAACTTTTAATGGTTCCTTACTGCCAATAGAATAAGAAGGCCCAAATACCTTAGCAAACCACAGAGAACTTCATAGTCCTCATTTTTTCAGCATTTTTACTTCTCATCTAATCTGGCCAAACATGTCACTTCTCTCCTAGAAACTTTATTACTTCTTGCTCACTTTGTTGTCTGTTCCTTGAAGGTCCATCCCTACTTTTCTCCCCAGAGAAACTTCTAATCATCATTCAGATCTTAGCTGTACTGTTACCATCTCTGGGACACTCTCTCTGAACATACAGTTAATGTCCCCCTCTCTTGTGCTCCAAAAGTATTTAGAAAACAGCTCCATTATTCTCTTTATCACATTACACTATGACTACTTACATGTCAGTTCCCACCACTAGACTAAGAGATCACTGGATGCTAGAACAAACTTTCTTTCTTTTTTTTTTAATGTTTATCCCTGAGAGAGAGAGAGAGAGAGAGAGAGAGAGAGACAAAATATGAGTGGGGGAGGGGCAGAGAGAGAGGGAGACAGAATCTGAAGCAGGCTCCAGGCTCCGAGCTGTCAGCACAAAGCCTGACCCAAGGCTCGAACTCACGAACCACGAGATCATAACCTGAGCTGAAGTCAGACACTTAACCAACTGAGCCACTCAGGCGCCCCAGAACTAACTTTCATATAGTCATCAATGCCACACGCTGTGATGAATCAGAGGAATAATTTCAGTAACTTCCAGTTATCAAGATCTAGTAAGTGAGAGGGACCATACTAAATGCTGAATACCTTATTCATGCATTAACTGATCGGATACTTACTAGGCATCTACTAAGGATATAAATGACCCTTGAGCTTACTTTATCATATAGGGAAAACACAGCGAACACAGAAACAATTATTTAGATAGCAATTGTAGATATTGATGCTAAAAAGTCAATAAAAATAGCACAAGGCAGCCTGGGATGAAAGAGGAATTACTGAACTCCAGAGGTTCAGGGAAAGTCTCTGAGATGGCATCTAAGATTTAACTGATAAGAAAGAAACAACCACACAGAAAGGGATTGTTTTATATAATTCTTTTGTTTAATTTTTTTAAATGTTTATTTATTTTTGAGAGACACAGAGCATGAGCAGGGGAGGGGCAGAGAGAGAGGGAGACACAGAATCCGAAGCGGGCTCCAGGCTCCTAGCTTGTCAGCACAGAGCCTGATGCGGGGCTCAAACCCACGAACCGTGAGATCATGACCTGAGTGGAAGTCAGACACTTAACCGACTGAGCCACCCAGGTGCCCCTGTTTTATATAATTCTTATAACACCCCTTCTAGGTTGAGTTTCTATCTACATTTTCAAGATGAGGGGCTCAGTTGGTTAAGTTTCAGAATTTGGCTCAGGTCATGTTCTCGTAGCTCGTGAGTTCGAGGCCCACGTTGGGCTCTGTGCTGACAGCTCAGAGCCTGGAGCCTGCTTCAGATTCTATGTCTCCCTCTCTTTGTGCCCCTCCTTTGCTCGTGCTTGTTCTCTCGCTCTCTCAAAAAGAAACAAACATTAAAAAAAAAAGAGAGAGAGATGAGGAAAATAAGCCTTAAGTTTGTTGATCTGCTAAGGCTTTGCAAAAGCCAGGTTGGCCTGAGTCTGGGCCAAGGCTTTGCACCACTGTACTCCTCAGTCTCCCTGGTGGTAGGCCTCTACTTGCTCATCTCCCCAGCTCGGCAAATCCCTCGTCCTCCTTCAACAACTCACAGGTCACCTTCTCTGAAAGGCCTACCCTGATAACCTCAAATGACATAGAACATCTCACTCTTCTGAACGTCTATTGCTCTCTGTATCCTCTCGTGATACTTACAACCATCTCCTGGTGGAATCATGTACACTGGTCCTTTGCTTGCATAGTATCCATCTAATATGCCTCATGTATCCCATCCCATCCTCCACCCCCTTACCCTATATCGATCCTTGCTCTCAACATTTACAGGAAGAACAAGTAGATAAAGTTCAGCGGGTGTGGCTGGATGCCTGAGGGTCTTTCAAATCTTGCCAGGGCTCTAGCACTGGAGTGAGATGCAACTGTGAGGACTGTTTCTAAGCAAAAGGCTCAAGGAGAGCCAAGAAAATGAAGCAGAATAAGAGACAGTCTTAATGAGAGAGCTGAATGCACACTAACCTGCTTTAAGTTGGCTTTTCATCAACTGTGTCTGAGTTCCCTCCCCACAGTCAAAGAGCCAGCACTCGCCCTCACACCGAAGGACCAGAGCAGAGGCACCCCGGGTTGGGGATGGGTATGCTGCACCCGTACCCAGAAACGTCACATCCATAGACATCTTCCACCCTGCAATGAAAAGATTGCCCAGGGATTATTACACATCACTGCTCCATTTCACCAAAAACAGCTTGTTGTGAGATTTACTGTTAATTTTATCTTTTCGTTATTCAGAGACTGCGTTCTTATTCTCTAATAGTTTTCCATAGAAATCCCAAGGAAGATTTGAATAACTCTTAGTGAGTTAAAACCAAAAGTTACCAAACCTTGGATGACTGCTCACACACACAAAAGCAAACAAGTCAAAAAACTGCCAAATCCAGTCAATTAAAAACTATAGTTGATTCCCAACTATATAATGTTCTGGTAAAGGTAAAACTATGAAGACAGTAAAAGACCAGTGGTTGAGAGTGGTTTGGGGGGAAGGAGGGAAGAATGAATAGGTAGAACAGAGGGGGAAATGGGTATTTTCATATGTTACTACTGGTGGAGGTGTAAACTGCTTTTATGTTTGGGAGTGTCATCTGGCTATATGTATTACCAATAATAATGATGCTATTAACAATACATTTTAACCCAGCAGCCCCATTTTTGGGAATCTACCCTACAGAAATAAAGGACCTACATACAATGTTTCTGGTGGTACTTTTAAGGTGGCTAAAATTTGGACACAGTCTGAATAGAGTTCAACAGGGCAATGATTGAATATTTTATTGCACATTCCTACCATGCACTATTTATTCTGCAGTTAGGTCAGCTCTGTAACTCTTGTCTTGGAGAGATGACAATGAGAAAAGTTACAGGTGGCAACGGCATGATCTCATTTTTACCACAATGCCCCAAACCTCTGCATTTATATGAGAAAGTCTATGTGGAAGGATACACAGCATATTGTTAATATTGGTTATCTCAGGGGCGATTAAAATGGTGATGGTGGGGAATGCTCATTAAGTTTTCTTTTAAATCTTTGGATTGGTTTTCATTGCAATGAGCAGCATCTGATGTCTTTATTTTCAAAGTATATTTCATTTAATATTGATGATTTAAAAAAACGTGTCGCAAGGCCGAACGTACTTTTCTACCTACACATCACCTAATCTTCCTTTCCATTTGGGGAGACAGTCAGCCCTCCCACCTCACCTCCCTTCCCCACACACACATACCTCACCCACAGATACACATCTCTCCAATTCATGCACAGGCTTTAGGTTATGCTACTGTCCCCACCATGTGTTACTCCACACTTCCACTTCCAAGATCAAGCATTTCTCTGATAATTAGGTAATTTGCAGAGGCTTTCCTGTTGGATTGCAGTTTGCAGCAGAGGTGGGAATAACACAATGTAGAAAGTTAAACATTTTAAAAGCGAATAAATGCAGAAGGAATACTAAAATATAATCACTCTGCAATCCCTAACAAATAATAGATCTAGGCCAGTGGTACAGAACTCTAGAGCATATCAGAATCACCTGGAGAGCTTTTAAGGCCTATCAATAATTGGGTTCCATCCCAGAACAATTAAAAAGGAAATTCTGCAAGTGAGACATGTGTTTTAGTATTTAAAAAAAAAATTTTTTTTTCCCCTGTGATTCTAATGTGCAGTCAGGTTCGAGAATCACTTAGTGAAAGGCTAATGGAGAACTATAATGGATGGATCGGGCTGACCTGAATTCACTAGTCAATTAGTCCAACTTAAAAACATTTTTTTTTTTATTTTGAAAAATTTTGAACACATACAAGAGTAAAGAGATTCGTATAATGCGTTACCATATAACCATCACCAAGCTTCAACAATTATCAACTCATGGCCAATCTTGTTTGGTCTGTATCCACCACCCATTATCCAAGAATATTTGATAAGTATTTATCCAAGAATACTTGATTACGATACGTGGTCCTGGGTACTCCCATCAGGGAGCACATGCTGTCTGGCTGTCTCTCTCTTTCTGATGTTAACGGCCACTAATCATTGCCAGGATTCATTATTTCATTAGAGGCTGCCACAAGGTGATATTCTCTCATTCCTTCTGAAGTTATTAGTTGGCATCCTTCCGTAAATCTCTGGTCAATTATTGAGTTACCCTGCGGTGCGATTTGCACAGAAAAGGTCCAGACCAATCTTAACACCACAAAGAGAAACAAGACCTTATGTAACTCCTTGGGTGCTGCAATATGAAATACACAATAACGCTAGAGGCTTCCTTGCCAAAAAGTAGGACCTGAATCGGAAAAAGACTCTAATCTAAATACCGATTTATTAAAGGACAACCACAGGAGTGGAAGAAGCAAAAATCCAGTATGTAGGAAACTTTACAAATCAATAGGTGGCTTCAACAAGTAAAACACAAGGGGAAAAAAATAAAGAGGGATGGCATAAGGAGATTAAATGAAATATGAGATGTCAACCAAATGTCCTATGTGTGGCTTGTTTGGATCTGGATTTGGACAACTTGAAAAAGAGAACTGGGAGACAAAAAACACAACTGGGGGAATGTAAACGCTGACTGGATAGATGGTAACATGAAATGCTTCTTAAATTGATAAAGGAATTATTGTGTTTTATAAACATAAACGAGTATTTCATAGATAAAATGGTACATTCAGATTTGCTTACAAATAATCCACTGGGGTGAGGGTAAGAGATGAAACAGAGTTGGGAATTCAGCACAGCATCTTATTTTTAACATGTAAGTTTGCACAATTAAAAGTTTAAAAGTGAGCCAAATAGTCAAAACCCGCGCAGTAGGTCGGGAAGTAATCAGAAATTAATTTATTTAATCAATGGCTCACGTTTTGCGGCATGCACCATTCTAGGCACCAGGAATTAAACGTGACGAGAGGAGATTTGGTCCCTGTCTTCTTGAACATAAAAGCAGCCACTTGCTTTTTCATGGCCATGATCCACCTTGGACCAAGAGCACATTCCGGTCGAGAACATAGCACACGACCACACTACTGTCACCTGACGCTCCGGGCCAGTGGTTCCCGTCCCGGCAGGGTATCACAATCACCTGGTGATTCTGGGGACTCAGCGTTGGGAAGGCTTCCCAAATGACTCTAAAGGCTGCCGGGTTGAGAACCAGTTTCCATACAGGCAGCGCCAACCCTGCAATCACCCTGTGGTGTAGGCAGGGAGCACACGGCCTTCCTCCATTTTACAAATGAAAGAACCGTGGCCTGAACACAAATAGAGGCCAGTGCCAAGTCGGGGCCAGAGGCCAGGTCTCCGACCACCAGCGAGCCCAGGCTCTCCCTCAAGTCAACGTCCATTTCCCAAAGGAGGGGTGGGCGGGGGCAGGAGCGCGGGGCGGCGGGGACTCCAGCCCTGGAGTAGGGGGTGGAGGGGGAGACAAGGCGCGCGCCCTCGCTCCCCGGCGCTCCCCGGGCCTGGGTCCTCCATTCCGGCCCGGCCCGCGAGCCGGAGGAAGCACACCCGCCCGCGCGGCTCGGCGCACGAGGCGGACGCGGGGCAGACGGCGGCGCAGACCCTGGCCCGCCCCTCTCCGGCGCGCCCCGTCCCACTCACCCACTACCCGAGGCCCGCGGCGGGAGCCGAGGGAGGCGCAGGCCCGCGGCAAGGCCCAGCCGTCCACCGGGCGGCGCCGGCGCGGGCGGAAGTGCGCCGCGGGCTGCGGCCGCGTGTGGCCGCTCTAGGAAGCACCGGAGGTCCGCGCTCGGTGATGCTGGGCCCGGCCCGGCCGGGCCGCGTGGGTGGGCTCCGCAGCGAATGCAGGCGCCCTTTGGTCCCCAGTGGGCCCTCCGTCTGCCTCCGTTCGTCCGCACAATTCTCTGGGTAAGGTGGTAGCGGTCACCTGTGAGGGCCCGAGCGCCCAAAGCGGAAACGTGTAATGTTTTCCAACGTGCTCCCAAATGAGTGTCGTCCCTAATGCTTAGTTGCTGCTTATGTTTGTGTAATTTCTAGCCTTGCGCTGGGATAAATCTTTCCTTTAATCACTAAATCTAAACGTTTAAGCCTGCGATGCCTTAAGGCAAAGCGACGTGCCTTTGAATTAGAGTTCATAGCAACATTACTATAGTTCCGGAGTCTCCGTTCTATTCCACTTTATTTAGGGATACACGGCGTATCAGCTTTCACACAGGCATTGCAGGTGTGTTCTCCTTGCGCACAGCATAGCCTGCTGGACTCGAGAGTGAAAAGCCCAGGCCTGCTCTGTGCAGAAACTGCACGTGGTAATTACCACCAAGGCAAAAAGCTCGGTTTAAATTCCAATTTGGGGGGGGGGGGGGAGGTATCTTCAGCTGCTAGGCAGTGCCAAATGGCACTGATTTTTTGCTTGACACGCTTGAGATAGTCAAAGTATCCAGCAGCTTCGTAACAGGAATAGAGGTGCTGTGCCTATGGGGGGTTTAAAACTACCAGGAAGAGAGGACTCAAGAACCCTTTCGCCCCACCCGGACTGTTTTACCCAATAGACCATTACATAATTCACTTTTTGGCTTCTTCAAAGCCTTTATTCAAGTATCCATTGGGTTCCAGCTCTGTGGATGGTATTATTTTTGATGCTGAAGTCATTTTTTAAGTATGTCATGGTCCCTGGCTTTAGGGGCATACACTGAGGTTGGAAAAATATGTATTGATTGGGAAGCCACCAACTCACAATATGAGGGAACAAACGAGAAGACAAAATGAGTGATAAAAATATAGAAAAAGATGACTAGATGTGCAGTTGGTTAAGAAAAGGAAGGGCTTGAGCTGGGTCCAGTAGCTTGGTTGAGAATTGGATGGGTGTTGTGGAAATGGAAAAAAATAAGTTGGATTTGGTCATGTGGGGTCTGACTTAGCCAAGTATTAAACACCAGAATTTTATTTATCCTGACACTCCATTAGCTCAGAAGGGCCCAGGAAGACACACATCTGCCGGAAGCCAGTTTCTGGACTCACAAAGCTGAGAAAATTCTCCTTGTGAGGTAAGGCGGGTTTTGCAAGGCTCCCGCTGGCAGATGGCGCCTGTCATCTACCTTTCTGCCATTTCTGTTTGTCTATCACTCCACCATTTCTGCTTGAGCACTGACCCCCCAGAACACATTGCCAACTGTGTCGAGTGACTTGCCTTCTTATGCTAATGCTAAATTGTACCTTATGAAGGAGACTATAGGAATTTCTTCTGTTGTGTTTATGGGAGCAAATATTACATTTCCTGAGAAACCTGTTTTACTTCCCTTCAAGGAAACAGGCTATTGAACCCTGCTCACAAAGAACTAACCTTTGCTTTTACTATGCTAAAAACATTGCCTTGTATTTGAGTGCTGAGGATACCTTCCTTCCTCATATGATAAGCATCTAAATGACCTACAATCAATCAGTATTGATAAAGATTATGTATGAGTCTTCTACCAAACTATGTTCTGGGAAACTTTTACATACCAATGAATTTGTCAATCTGGAAACATTGTCTAAGGCTATTGCCACTCTTGTTTTGGACCCCATACATTTTTTCAATAAAAAAGGCTGACTCTCCGGTCAGTGCAGAGATGCCTGCCGGCTGATCTGAAAGAACCTCGTGGCTCTCTCATTTCCTTCCCCTTTCGCGGATTCTCATCATTTTCGTGCCGACACCGTCCATCCTTCAGGGGAACCCTGGACCTGCTGGAGCTGGACTCCAGCACACATCATTCTATAGCTAGGGCTTGGTCACAGCTCAGCTAGGGGTTAACCCACAGCAGTACGCTCCATGGACTCATCTGCTCCAGAACTTTCTGCCTACCCATCAAGGCTTCCTACAACTCCTCTTCCCCAGGGTTATTATAGCTTTAGAGAATCATGGATAGAACTTTTTGTTTATTTTGAAAACGTTCCATTATGGGAAATTTTAAACATATATAAAAGTTGAGAAAATGGCTAACGAACCTTAATGAATAGTGATCACTCACCGTTGATAGTAACATCTGGTCCATCTTGTTTCACCTACAACCAACCCCTCCCCCTGCAAAAGCAACAAAAACCTGGATTGTTTTCAAGCAAATTCCAGACACAATATTATTTTATCCATAAATACTTGTATAAGCATTTAAGAATCCTCTTGCCGGGGGTATGGGGTCAGTGCCTGGGTGGCTCAGTCAGTTGAGCGCCTGACTCTTGCTTGGTTTCTGCTCAGGTCATGATCTCATGGTTGGGTGAGTTTGAGACCCGCATCAGGTGCTGTGCTGACAGTGTGGAGCCTGCTTGGGATTCTCTCTCTCCTTCTCTCTCTGCCCCTCCTCTGCTCATGCTGTCTCTGTCTCTCTCAAAAATAAATAAATAAACTTTAAAAAAAAGAATCCTTTTTTTTGGCAAAGTCTCATCACTACAGTTTTTTAAAATATGACCATAATATTATCATAAGAAGACAATAATTCCTTAATATCAAATATCCATACATTCATTGTTTAAATTTTCCTGATCATCTTGTAACTTTTTGAAGCTCATTTGTTCAAGTCAAAAAATAAAAATATACAACAAAAACATTAAAAATCTCTTATTGTTATTGTCTCACCTGAAAAAGTTAGCAATTTCTTAATCTAATTTGTTAAAATACCCAATGTCTTATTAATATCATCTAATAACTCTTCAGTGTTCAATTTTCCCTAATTATTCCCGAAGAGTCTCATATGTAGTTGGTTTGTTTGAGCTAGGATTCAAAAAATGTTTATACTGCATTTGGTTTGAGTTTCTAAAGTTTCTGTTAGACTTTAATGGTTTCATTTCCCTCTCCTTTTTTCTTGCCATTTATTTGTGGAAGAAATTGGGTCACTTGTACTCTAGAGTTTCCCAAATTCTGGACTTGGCTGATTACATCTCCATGTAACAAGTTTCTCTCTCCCTTGCATTTCCTATCACCTGGGAGTTAGATCTACAGGCTTGTTCTAAGCCTTTTAGTGGACAGAGCTAATAAATAGATTTTTTTAAGTAAAATAAATCATGAATTCATACTGAGTTTTTCAATTCAGTTAAAAGATTACAGAGTTTTTACTTAATGTGTTTACTTTTATACTGATGTAACTTAAATAAAAAATCTTGTTTCCTTGGCTCTTGATTTCAGCTCAGGTCATAATTTCATGGTCATGAGATCGAGCCCTCCATGGGGCTCTGAGCTTGATGTGGAGCCTGCTTAAGATTCTCTCTCCCTCTTCCTCTGCCTTTCTCCAACTCGCATGAGCTCTCTCTCTCGCTTGCTCTCTCTCTCTCAAAAAAAAAAGAAAAAAAGAAAAATCTTGGTTCCTAATGACATTAACATAATTTGATTTAGCTCCCGGAAAGTAAGTTTAGCAAACCACTGTATACATCACACTATGTATATACAATCAAAAACCTATTTTTAGGTTACTTAAGAATTATTTTTTTCAAGGAACCTGGGTGTCTCATTTTGTTAAGTGTCCAACTTTGGCTCAGGTCGTGATCTCATAGTTTGTGAGTTCAAGCCCCACATTGGGCTCTATGCTGACAGATAGTAGCCTGGAACCTACTTCAGATTCTGTGTCTCCCTCTCTCTCTACTCCTCCCCTGCTCACACTCTGTCCCTCTCTCTCAAAAATAAACATATAAAAAAAAGAAAAAAGAATTATTTTTTTCCATGTTGTTATGTCACCAACCTGATATACAGTTTTAATTTATTTTCCATTTTTAGGTACTGCTTTTTAAAATTTGTTTTAAATTATGTAAATTACTTCCATGAGTTCCAAAGTCAAAATCATATTCAGAGAAATCTTCCTTCCATAGGTGACATTTACTTTAAAAAAAACAATTTTTTAAATGTGTATTCATTTTGGAGAGAGAGAGAGCGCGCGAGCGCACAGAGAGACAGAGACACAGAATCCAAAGCAGGTTCCAGGCTCTGAGCTGTCAGCACAGAGCCCAATGTGGGGCTCGAACTCACGAGCCATGAGATTATGCCCTGAGCCAAAGTCGGACACTCAACAGACTGAGCCACAAAGGCGCCCTTAGACGCTTTTTAAAATTTACTTTAATTTTACTTTTTAAAATTTATTTTATTTTTTATTTTTGTAAATGGGTTTGGGGCAGAGGGAGAGGGAGAGAGAGAATCTTAAACTGGCTCTATGCCCAGTGCAGAGCCCAATGTGGGGACTCCATCCCACAACCCTGGGATGACCTGAGCTGAAATCAAGAGTCAGGTGTTCAACCAACTGAGCCATTCAGGTGCCCTGGTGACACTTTATTAAAATTAGTTTTAGAGGAACTTCCAGTATGACAGCATGAGGTGCTCTATGGGCCCATTTCCCAGAAAAACTGGTTAAAATGATAAAAAAAAAATCACTTAAAGTCTCTGGAAATGGTCCTAAGGACATTCAGCAAATGAAGAAACATTTATTCAAAAACTCTACCAAAATTCAGCAGAAATAGTGAGAGTTTATAGTATTTGAACTGAGACCTGCTTCCTCCCTTTCCTCTCCCAAATCAGTGGGAAATATAAGAAACTGGAAACTATGACGTGTATAATAGGAAAAAAGTAGGCAACAGAAATTGCCTGTGGGGGTGACCCAGGTGTTATATTTATCAGACAAAGCTATCCAAGTAGCCATTATAAATATTTCAAAGAACTAAAAATATCATGATTAAAGAAGCAAAGGAGGCACCTACGTGGCTCAGTCAGTTAAGCATCTGACTTCGGCTCAGGTCATGATCTCACGGTTAATGGATTCGAGCCCCGCGTCAGGCTCTGTGGTGACAGCTAGCTCAGAGCCTGGAGCCTGCTTCAGATTCTGTGACTCCTTCTCTCTCTGCCCCTCCCCTACTCACATTCTGTTTGTCTGTCTGTCTGTCTCAAACATAAACATTAAAATTTTTTTAAAAAAAGCAAAAGAAGGTATGACAATGTCATATTAAATAAAGAATATCAATAAAGAGATAGATATTATAATAAAAAAGAACCAACTGGAAATTCTGGAGTCGAAAGTATAGCAATGGAAATGAAAAATTCAGTAGACAGGTTCAGCAGTAGATTTGAATTTACAGAGCAGAAAGAATTAAAAAAATTGGGAGCTACATTGACAAAATTATGTAATCCAAAGATCAGAGACAAAAAAAAAAATAAAGAATAATGAGTAGAATCTCAGAGAAATGTGTGACACCATTAAACACACCAACATGCATATGATAGGAGTACCAGCAGGACAGGGGGAAAAGAGCAGAACAAATATTCAAAGAAATAATGGCTTAAAGCTTCCCAAATTTAATGACAAAGCAATCGTCTCCACATCCAGGAAGCTCAACAAACTCCAAGCAAGGTGATCACAAGAAATCCACAAACACATCATAGTAAAAATGCTAAAAGCAAAGACAAGAAGAAAAGCTTGAACGCAAGAGGAAAAGAACTCAATTATTATGGAACCTCAGTAAGATCAGCAGGTGACTTCTCAGCAGCTACAATGGAAGCCAGAAGGCTGTGGTGTGACATATTTAAAGTGCTCAAATGAGAAACCTGTCAACCAAGAATCTTATTTCCATCAAAGCTATTTTTCAGTAATGAAGGTGAAACAAAACCATTCCCAGATAAACAAAACTGAGAGAATTTGTTGCTAGTAGACCCGCTTTATAAGAAATACTAAAGGAAGTTCTTCAAGCTGAAATCATGACCCTCAGATGGTAATTATTTTTATTTTTGCAAGTATATTTTTGGCATAGATTTCTACAAGTGGGATTAATGGCTCAACCAGTAAACCATGTATAATTTTGCTAGAGAAAGCTAAAATTATTGCTCTGGGGGTTGTATTATTTTGCCTTGCATTAACAACTTATCAGAGTACCTTTTTCCTCAGAGCCTCACCACCATTAATGTTATCAAACTTTGGGGGTTTTGCCAATCTAACATCTCAGTGTAGCTTAAATTTGCATTTACCTTTCATTAATGAGCTATGTTGAGTATGTTTTCCTAAGTTTAAGGGTCATTTGCATTTTTTCTGTGAACATTTTGTGCATATCTTCTGCTCAGTTTTTAAATTATTAATGGTGGTCTTTTTCTTCTGAGTTTTTAGGTGCTTTCTACATATTAGGGATACTAACTCTTTAACTATGACATATGGTGCGAATATTTTCCAAATTTGTCATTTGTCTTTTTACATCGCTTAACAGCATGAACTTTTGAGTCAAAAGACAGTTTGAGACTTGAGTTTTCCTCTTTGTATTTGGGTGACCTTGGTCAGGTTATTTAACTTTCCTGAGCCTCTGTTTTTCCATTGGCGAATGAGGATAATAATTGCTCTTGCCTCAAACTTTTGTTATAAAGACTAAATGGTGTTTGTTGAAAATGCTTTGTAAAGTGTTATTCAAATGTGAGTCATTCCAAAGTGATACCTAGCACATCTAATGATATAATTTATACAGGTAGGAGAAAGGTGCCTTCTCTTTTTTCTCTCATTTTCTGCTTAGAGGTAACCTTGATGTAATATAATAGTGGTCTTGTCAAACCAGTAAACTAACCTACTTATCATTACATCCACAACTGTAACTGATCTGAAATTAAGGGGGAAGGATAATGACTCTAATCACAAATTAGTAAAAGCAGTGTGCAAGTTTCAGAGCCCACAAAGTGATAACATGGCAGACTCCATGACTTTATTTTTATCATTCAAATTATATTTAGAAACTTTTTTGTCCATCATTCGATTATTTGAAATCAAGCACGGCTTAAACCTATATAGAGAAGGAGCCCTGAACTGGGTAAGAAAGCAATTTTGAGACTACAAAACAAACAAAAGACATGACCCAGCCTTTGACTTGCTCAAAGTATTGTCGGATGGGCTAATATTAACATACTTATAAGACATACTTGTAAGTAGGTGGCTCAGTCGGTTAAGCGTCCAACTTCGGCTCAGGTCATGATCTCGCAGCTCCTGAGTTCAAGCCCCGCGTCAGGCTCTGTGCTGACAGCTCAGAGCCTGAAGCCTGCTTTGGATTCTGGGTCTCCCTGTCTCTCTGCTCCTCCTTGGCTCGTGCTCTGTCTCTGTCTCTCAAAAATGAATAAACATAAAAAAAAAAAAAAGGTGAGTTAGACAAAGCCTCACTGAGAAGCGACATCTGAGCAAAGACCGTAAGAAGGTGAAGAAGCAAGTAGAAGAGATGTCAAGAATGTTCCTGCAGAGGAGGCAGCAAATACAAAGTTGTGTCTGGAGTTTGCCTGGGTCCTCAAGATGAGTGTGGCTGAATCAGAGCAAGAGAGCAGGGAGAGTAGCAGTAAGTGGTGGTGGCGGCAGTGGCGGGTGATCCTGTAGGGCCTTTTGTGGCACCATAAAGACTTCGGCTTAGAGGTTTTAGGGTTTTGAACAGAGAAGTGACTCACTCCATTTTATGTTTAAAAGGATCACTCTGGGGGCACCTGGGTGGCTCAGTCAGCTGAGCGTCCGATTCTTGATTTCGGCTCAGATCATGATCTGAAGGTTCACAAGTTCGAGCCCCACATCGGGCTCTGTGCTCACAGCATTGAGCCTGCTTTGGATCCTGTCTCCTTCTCTCTGCCCCTCCACAACTCTCTCTCTCAAAAACAAATAAATGTGTTTTGTTTTGTTTTTTTTTAAAGAAGAAGTGGTCAGGTTCTGAACATGTTTAAAGATAGAGCCAATAAGAATTGTGGATGGATTTGATGTAAGGTATGAGAGAAAAAGATGGAGTCCAGGATAACTCCACGAATTCTGGATTGAGACACTTAGGTAAAACTGGAGACTGGGAGGAGAAGGGCTGGGGGAGGAAGAACAGAAATTCTTGGCTTGATCCGTTCTGGTCAGAGTGGCCCTGCCTGACGATGATGCTCTGTGAGCTGGGTAACGTTCAACAGGAGATGACAGAGGCCTAGCCATGAGCTCCTACAGGCCAGCTTCTGGACGTCAGGAGCTGCTGCTTCTCACTTTCTTAAGGTACCTGGGGTGATGGGGGAGGGGGAACTTGAGGACATTCTCTTCTGATTGTTGTGTTTTTCTATGAAACAGGAAGCAGGGCTGTCTGCCGAGAGCAGGAGGATGTCCGAGGTCTGATGCAGGGAAGGTGTCTGCGTCACTGGACGCCCGTAATGCCAGGAGCATCAAGGGTTCCTTGAAGTTGGTGATTATGACTGAGCGAGACAGACAGCATGGCTGGGATTTTCTGCAGCCACATGCTGCTGCATGGGCTGTGCTCAGAGTAGGTGGAGAGTAGTTGACACAGCATTGGATGCAAGAGGTCTGAATCCTAGCTTTGCTGCTTTGGTAGCTACATGACCTTCAGGGCTCTGTACCTCAGATTTGACTTCTGCAAAACAGGAGAAATATTAATACCTGCACCTTAGAAGGTTGCTTTCAAGGTTAAATGAGTAATTAGATTATCAGGTACTCAGAACAGTGCCTGGCTTGAGGCAAGCACTTGGTAGGTATTAGCTGTTCTACCATTTTCCCCCTTTATCACAAAATCAACGTACAATCTTTCCTCAGTGTTCTAACATTCGGGTCTTGGAATGTGTCTGCAGTTGGGGCAAGGGGTGAGGAACAATTCCGTTAGTGCTATGATTAAATAAGGGGATAAGGTAGAAAGCTGAACGAAAGGAAAAGACGGTGAGCACGAGTAGTGCTCCACGTGTGAATGTGGGTCGAAGCACACAGCACTCCCAAGGGAGCAGGTGTTCCCGGGTGTGTGTGTTTTAAGGTCTAAGATAATACCGAGTTTTGAAAGTGCCTCTAAAAACAAGGTCATAACACATTTTTTATGCATGGGAAGTTTTACTAAAAATATACACACATCTCATTACAATTTATGTATCTCAAAAGAGAAAAAACAATTCACATCATTATGGAGTGTTTATAGATTCCTGAAACCATCTGTAATAAGTCTGGTATAATAACACTCTACACAAAGCTTTCCTCTTAAACTGGGAATTCCCTTCGCAATGACCACAGAACTATCCCATCCTTCTGTCTTAAATGCGCAGGGGAGAAGGGCTACGCAGTGACTTTCGCAATGCATGATTCCCTTGAAGTTAGTAATTCATGTTTGGGATGTTATCAAATGGAACACAATATCAATTGCAAAAATAAGGTTTCAATTTCAGTTAATTTTAAAGGTCATTAGGCAAAGTATGATAAAACATCAGGCAGAAATGCTTTGTCAAATATTTAGCTAAAATAGGTTTCAGAAATTCCTTATTCCACATATATATTTTATATTTCTTTTTAGCTGTTCTCACCTTCCCCCCCCCCACCCCCACTTTTTTTAAAGGAAGTTCCATGCCCAATTTGGGACTTGAACTCATGACCCCGAGATCAAGAGTCACATGCTCTATTGAGCCAGCCAAGCATCCCAAATGTTCTGAGTTTTTAATGGAAGAAGTTATACATATGCATATAATAGTTATCAGTGGATCAAAATATCATTGTCTCAAGATATGGAAATGTATCTCACGATTCAAATTCATATTGACATTGGCAGAGTCACAAAGTGTATAAGCATTATTGAAACGGGTCTGCACGGCAGTGATAGCAGTTAGTGGTTCTGGAAAGATTATCAAATTGAAAGTGTTAGTAGACCAGCTATTGAGAATCTTTAATGTAAGTTATCAAATTCAAAACCAAATCTTTCATGGTTACATCCAGTACTTAAAATGCTGAAGACTAACAAACAGTTTATATTGTATTTGAGTTATATATGGGAACAAAGTAAAAATCAAATAAACTTGCTAACACACATTAAAAAGGACCTACGTCTTATCTCAGAGAAACAGGTGAAGAGTTTTCAGCTGAAATAACAATTCTTGAAGATAACGTGTTTAAGGTCCAGATAAAATCACCTGTCACAGAGGCCCTTCTTCCTTGAGAGGGGCTGGGGTTAAGAGCCCTGACTCTGCTACTCACCAGCTAGGACCTTGAGCAAGGCATTTAACCTCTGTGCCTGCGGCCTTCTTTGTAAAACAGGTGCAGTGACAGGAGGTGATTTGCAAATGAAGTACGCTGATGCCTATCAGATGCTTAGAAGGAGACCTGGTGCTATCCATAAAATTGACTTCAGCATTATTTGCTAACTGTACATACCTAACATGTTGGTGACATTCAATGACTCTGTAGGAATCAATGATTCATTAGAATATACACTTAAAATTAGAAAAATGTACACTTAAAATTAGAAAAATGTACACTTAAAATATTGAAAACTGAGGAACATAGACCCATAAATTTTCTCATAGTATTAAAACTTTACAAAGTGTTCTGAATGTAGGGATAACTTCCCAAACAGTGAAGTGGCAAATAAGTTGTTATTTGGAAAAAACAAGATTAAATAGCCATATGAAAAAGAGTGTTTATTGGCAAAAACTGTTACATAAATAGACAAAGTATCCAAAAGTCATCTGGCTTAATTTATATGTTTCATGCAACTAAATTATGAACACATTTCCATATCATGTATCATAATATATCATGCTACTTTTCTCTTTGAAAGGCACAATTTTCCTTATTCAAGAAAGGGAAATAATTATTGTTTTAAAACCTAATCACCAGTATACCTGAGTAACTCGTGGCAAGAATTATGCACTAAGAGTCATGTCCTCATGAGGCCCAGTTGGATTTATTAAAACTTGAAACAAAGCATTGAGCTTTTTCTCTGCTTCCATTAAAACATCCTCATTTCAGATGAGGGGGAAGTTGTCTGTAGTCAAATTATCTTGGCTGTTTTAAATATTAAATATGTTACTTTATTTAGCATGGCTTAGAGGACTTATTTCATTTTAACATTTAGATGCACATCAAAGTACACATCACAAATCAGTTGAGAGCCGAAGTAGACAATGATTCTGTGTTCTCTTCTATAAAGTCAGCAACGTGCCTGCCCCTGAACGTGTGTGGTCTTGTTTTGGATGGAAATACGATATTGGTGCTATTTCATTACTTAGGATAGTCCCTTTAAATGAAATCCCAGCAGAAAGCTTTGAGATTTATATTAATGTCCTTAAGTGTTATTTATACTCAACAGAGGGGTCGATTCCATTTTGGTGAACTCAACAGAACCCTGGAGCTGTTCAGGAGTATGAAGTTCTTTTGGAGAGCTACTGAGTGGGCTTGGGAACAAAGCAACATACAGGAACATTTGGACGAAATGTTTCTTCTAAGGCAAGGCTTTTCCCACTCCTCTAACACCCCTTTGGGCTTTCTCAGTTATCTGAGAGCGGTAAATATATTATGCTCCATGCCTCTTAATAATTATGCTTTGGTCTCAATTCATTAGCAACTTCTTTGCAAAAAGGAGAGTGCAGAATCTTATTTCTGAAGAAGCTGATAATTTAAAAAAAAGAAGAGACAAAAAAGGATAAGTCGTATCATAAGGCAACCAATAGAGAAGAAACGATTACCCATTTGATAGCTAATCTTTTTATAAATGAAAACTGGCTGCTAGGTTTTACTTAATAAGTGCATTTAAAAATTATACTTCAGGGGCACCCGCGTGGCTCAGTCGGTTAAGCGTCTGACTTCAGCTCAGGTCATGATCTCATGGTTTGTGAGTTCAAGCCCCGTGTTGGGCTTTGCGGTGACAACGTTGAGCCTGCTTCAAATTTTCTGTCTTCCTCTCTGCCCCTCCTCTGCTCGCTCTCACTCTCTCTCAAAAATAAACATTAAGACTTTTTCTAAAAATTAAAAAAAATTTAAAAAAAACCATACTTCAGAACCGAACAGTATTCTAGTTACATATTTTCAGAAAACTGTTTAAAAGTTCTATATTAATTCTTGTCCTGAAAAACATCCCATAAAAACTCTACATAAGCAAGGCTGTCCGGGGTGGTTCCAGGGGACCTGGAAGGAAGGGGGCAGAGGCAGAGCTTCAGGGTGGGGGTGCCTGGCTGGCTCAGTTGTACCACTCTTGATCTCGGGGACTTGAGTTCAAGCCCCACATTGGGTGTAGCGATTCCTTAAATAAAAACTTCAACAACAACAACAAAAAAGATTTTAACCAAATCTTTAACATGTTTACCATTATAGTCAATAAACCTTACCCCTACTACTCACCCAGGCCGTTTCACACCATGGGTCCCAGAGGCAGATTAGAGCATGTGTTCTCACTCTCCCCTACAAGGTAGTTTCTGACAGACTAAGCTTATAGAATTTCTTCTCTATTCAAAAGAATGAAGATGACTCTCCATTGATGTTTTTAAAATAATTACCTTCTTGCTAGGTGAAAGTTTCCATAGAAGGTCTGAATGTTTCTTTTCCAATTTGATGCCATAATGCCACCCCCCCCTTCTACCATCCTAATAGCTCCTGCCTACATTCTTAGAATTTTTTCTTCAATGTACATCCAGTAATTGTTACTTGGTTGGTAAATACTACATGAGAATGGGTCGCTTTTAAAATATATTCCAATGTATATTTATTAAAAGCGACCTATTCTCATGTGTTACCAACCATTATTTTACTGGTTATATGTATATAATTGGTCTTATTTAAATAAGCAGGCTATATGCCAGTTGGCCTTGTTTTTTCCTTGAAGTATAACTTCCATGAAGACTATACTAGACAAATTTACTAAGCTTAGTAAAATTACCTTAATTCAGTATATGGTCCTGCCTTCAATAAACACGAGGCAAAACAGGATTTGTAATTATTTTGCCTGTAATGTTAAACTCAAATCAAGAGAGTATTTTTGGGGGTGATTGTGTTTTGACAAAGATAACATGAAAAACACAAACCTTTCACCTTTAATTAACAGAAACAAATTGTGACCTGGTTGCTTATTTTATAAAACAAATTTATTTAACAGACTTCTGACTTCACTCATCTGTTAAATGGATTAATCAACTGCATTTTTCCACACTCCAAATGGTGATGCCATTTTGAGCATTCTTAAAATGTTGAATTATATTCAAAATTAGTATCAATCAATCTCTACCTACAGATAGAAGGAAATATGAACATAATTAATAAAGCCCCTTTTTACGTACAGAACATCACATCTAACACATCAAGGACTGTGGAGAGAAATACCAAATAACGTCCATGCTTATATGAAGCTATGAATAACTTTTTGTAGTTAATATTCTAGAATGAGCATTTAAAAGTTTTGTTCCTTCAAAAGCAACTATGTTAGGCACATATAAAGTAATACTACTAATTCTCAAAATGCTTTTGGGTTTTCCTTTAGATCTCTCCAATAGAGGGGCACCTGGGTGGCTCAGTTGGTTAGGCGTCCAACTCTTGATTTTGGCTCAGATCATGATCTCTGGATTTGTGAGTTCAAGCCCCACGTCCACAATGACAAAGCAGAGCCTGCCTGGAATTCCTTCTTTCTCCCTCCCTCTCTGACCCTACCCTGCTTACTCTCTCTCAAAATAGATAAAAAACAACACGTCTCCAATACATAACCCACATTAAGAAAATTGGCCTCACTAGCCAATTGTTACCCATTTTAATTGGGATTAAAAATGGCATATCCTGGTATGAAGGCCTACCTCATTCATCCCCATCAAGATCTAAATTAATTTTGGTGGCTTCAGAAAAGTAATTCCATTTTCAGTAGAGACAGCTGTCGCTAATGGTATTCAAAGGAATGTATCATCGAAACATTGCAAAATAATCTAAATAATAAAGAGCACCACTACTGGAACAGGGGACATAGCTTCTTCAGTTAAATATGCTTCATTTGGATGAAGGGATGCATTATGTCCCCTCCTTTGAATCATCTAGAAATAAATAAAATGGAAATAGGTGTTTTTCAAAGAAGCAAACCTAATTTTCTAGTTGGGCAATAAAATCGCATCATTGAAGCAAATTAAATTTAGGATACTACCTTTATTAAATAAAAAAGTTACACTATGATTTTTATATACTGTTGAAAACAGTGACTATTTTGTTTATTTGTCTAAAGGCAGCAGTACTTCCCGTTGCCCTCTCATGATGTTAAAGCTTCAAATTAGGTTCAGAAAGTAAGTAACAGGGTAGATTTTTCACATTTCTCTAGATTCATCAACTCGAAAGGGATTTCAGAGCATAAAGGTAAAACGAGGCAGACATAAAAGAATACTTTTAGATACTGATAGTGTGTCCTCAGAATTTGGTTAAATTTGGCTTCTTAAAATTCTATACTCTTATCCACAGAAGTAAATTTCATTTTAGAGCTGGGGAGAGAAGATTATTACTATAATAGTAAACAGCAAATACTTTGGCAAGCAAGAATAAGAGCACGAGTGAAGACGTTTATAAATACATTTGTGACATCTCTTTGATGTGGTATGAGCTACAAATCAGAATGAAAGCATCATGGTTATTGGACTGCAGGGTCCCGGAGGGCATTAACAATGTAGCCAACACATCTCCCCCCTACACAAGTATAAATTCATGAAAGAAAAGCAAAGCGGTGGGGGAGAATGAAACACAGGAAAAAAACCCATAAATCTGAGAACATTCTATCTTTTTGTCTGAAAAAAAGGGGTTCCCTGAAGCATGGAAAGTGTTTCTCGGTGGGTATGCTTCTATTCCGTTATGAGGGGAGGGCTTAATGCAGATTCTGGCCAATCATAAACATCTGGCAGCAGGGAGTCATATTCACTTCGCCATATTCTTTCTCTAATGTACTTGGCCTTGTCCTCAGGTTCTGGGTATCGGAAGGCCATTTTGTTAGCATACAGGTATTCTGTAACCTGAAAAATAAATAAGATTACTGTGTAGGCTCTGAGTATCAACCTGTTTGAGAGAAAAGGTATTATTAAAACACAGAGAAATGAATTTAGAAGAGTGACATTTTCAAAATACAAAATAACATTAGTTTGACTCACTTCAAAACATTTGAAAACTGTTAAAAGCTTAAAAGATGAAATAAAAATCACCTGTAATCTCATTGTAAGTCTGATGTGTTTTAAAGCCCCCCCTCCCCAATTATTGGCATTTCCTTGATAGGTCTATCTAACAATTATGCCTTTCTCCTCCTACTCCAGTTCCCATTCTAAATAGTGATCACTATTGAAGTTTATTTCAGCTTTCTAAGAAAAAAATTGAACAAAAAAATGAAGGTTATTAAAAAAAACTTTTCATCCCAGGGACTCAACCTTCCTGTATTTTGCGGTGAACATGTGTTTCAATTATTTTCTGGTCTATTGTAAGAAACATATTTGTGCCCATGGAAAAGAATGGGGCAAGGCATGAGATCAGAGCGAGTTTCCTGGGTCAGGCAGGCATGCAGTAGGTGACTGGTAGCTATAAAAAGATGCTCAGTGGCTGTGGGTTGGGGTGGGGGATAGAAACAAAGTACTGACTAGTGTCCTGAGCCCTTGTTCTTAAAAAGGAAAGCCTCAGTGAAGGAGCAAATTCTCTACTCTGGGGAAGGGGGAAGAGACATGATCCCGGGCTATACTCCTGTGCCCAGCCCTAAGCACAGTATCTCCTATTTCATACGACCTTCCATCGGGGCACACCGGTAATCTCTTGACTGACCGATAACGTTCCCAAATCTTTCCCACATGTAGTATCATCCTAATAAATTCTAAAGCTGAGCTCTATCTATCCTAGTTCTGGGCTCTAAAATCCTCAGTTGTTTTGCCGACATTAAGGTATTCAGACTCTTCAGTCTGGCATTTGTGTATCTGTACACACTGGCCTTAAGATAACTTTCAAATCCTGTATTATGCCATTTTCCTACCTATATTTTAGATTCCAGCTCAACTGGAGTGGCTGTTGTTATTATTATTATTATTTTAGAATTTTATTTTTGAGTAATTTCTACACACAATGCATGGGGCTTGAACTCATGACTCTGACACCAAGAGTCACACGCTCCACTGAATGAGCCAGCCAGGTGCCCCTGGACTGGCTGTTATTTCTTAAACATATCATCCTTTACTCTAATTCCAGACCTCTGTTTAATTTATAAGTACTAAAATAATGCAAAAATAACATTTATAGTCAAAGGGGTAAAAATCTTAGGATCATGAGTATACAGTCGAAAATGTGGTTGATAAATTCCACATCTAATCCTAATGTTTAAGAAAATCTTAGTAAACTAGGAATGAAGCCTACTTCTTTAAAAAGATGAAAGAATATTTATTTCAACCGAAAGCTAGTATCACATTTAATATTAAAATACAAGGATATTCTTATCAACTAAGTTGCTTAAAACTGATCTTAAAGGTAAAAAAAAAAGAGCAATACATATTAAATAAATAATACAATTACTTGCAACTGATTTAAAATTCAAAATTCCAAAAGAGTTAATTAAAAGCCTATTAAAAGAATTAAAACTGGGGGCGCCTGGGTGGCTCAATAGGTTAAGCTTCTGACTCTTGATTTCAGCTCAAGTCATGATCTCCAGTTCGTGAGATCGAGCAGTACAGGGCCTGCTTGGGATTCTCTCTTCCTCTCTCTGCCCTTCCCCCACTCACACACACTCTCTCTCTCAGAATAAACAAACAAAAAAAAAAAAGAATTAAGATTGTTCAACAAACTAGTTATCAAATAAGTTCATAAAAATTAATACCTCCCCTCTATGCCAGAAATGACCAGCAAGGAAATAAACATGGAAAGAAAAACTTTGTTTGCCATAAAGAACCAAAAATTTTAAATACCTAGGAAAATAAGTATTGAGCAATGTACCACATTTACAGAAGAAAACAACAAAATTATATTGAAAGACTTAAGAAAAAAGAAAAAGACTGTGGTGAGTGAAAAGAGATACTCATGGAGAAGGAAGAGTCAATACTAAAAGACAACTGTACCAATTTAATTTACAAGTATGATAGTTTCATACATAGTTGCAGGGTTTTCTTTGAACTCAAAAAAACTGATAGAAAAATTGATCCAAAAGAATGCACAGTTTAAACAAATTCTGAAAAACCATAATGATGGTAAATATATAGTATGCAGTGTAAAATAATACATATTATATATATCACAATACTTATTATTTTTTATGATCTTATTTTTAAATAATCTCTACACCCAACTCACAACTGCCAGATCCAGAGTCACATGCTCTACTGACTGAGCCAGCCAGGTGCCCCACATATCACAATAATTGTAACAGTGCCTAAAAATAGGCCAATAAGTGAGGAACAGACTCTCAAGATAGGAGGACTGTATGTTAATAAAAGGACCATTCTCCATCAATTGGTGCTGGGGCAACTGGTTAACTACTCCGAAAAAAATGTTTCTCTGTCTCACATCATATTCTAAAATAAATCTCAGAGGGATTAAAAAGTTTTATGTTATTAAAAAATGCAGGTAGATATTTATATGATTTTGGGAGTGGGGGAAGTCATTAACATTCTTAAAGGATCAATCCATAAAGTAAACAGATCATTCCATAAAAAAACTTTTGAAATATGGCATTCCACAAGTTAAAATAAATGGCAAGTGGGAAAATACCTGCACCATAGCAAATAGAAGGATCACAACACTTAATATATAAGAAGTCTTTCCAATACAATATAAAAAGAAGCAAAAGTTGAGGTGCCTAGGTGGCTCAGTTGGTTACGTGTCTGACTTTGGCTCAGGTCATGATCTCATGGTTTATGAGTTTGAGCCCCACATCGGGCTCTTTGCTGTCAGCACAGAGTTCACTTGGGATCCTCTGTTCCCCTCTCTCTCTCTCAAAAAATAAACAAACATTATAAAGAATTAAAAAAAAAAAAAACAAGCAAAAGTCACTAATAGGCAGTTCACAGAATACAACTGTTTAATAAACAAAATTTTATTTTTTATTTCTCTGAGAGAGAGAGAGAGAGAGAGAGAACACAAGTGGAAGAGGGGTAAAGGGAGAGAGGGAATCTTAAGTAGGCTCCACAGCCAGGGCAGAACCAAAATCAAGTCAGACACTGAACCAACTGAGCCACCCAGGCTCCCCAACAAAAAAATTCTTCAAACTCACTAGTAATAAAATAAATGCTTTAAATAAAAATGAGATATGGGGCACCTGGGTGGCTCAGTCAGTTAAGTGTCCAACTTTGGCTTAGGTCATGATCTCCCGGTTCATGAGTTCAAGCTCCGAGTCAGGCTCTGTGCTGACAGCTCGGAGCCTGGAGCCTGCTTCAGATTTTGGGTCTCTCCTCTCTGCCCCTTCCCCCACCCCACCCCCCCCGCCTCAAAAATAAACATTAAAAATTTTTTTAAAATGAGATATAATTTTACACCTATGAAGTATGTAAGATTAAAAATATACTAAGTACTGGCAAAAGTGTGGGAAAACATACGTTTCATATCTAATATGTGCGATGTAAACCAATAGTTTTTTCCTGAAGACAGTTGATGGTAATATGTATCAGAAGCCTTAGCACAGTAATACATTTTGTTCTTATGATTGATTAGACATTTATCTTAAGGAAAAACAATCACAAATGTATGCAAAAATTTATCTAAGGATATTCACTAAAACATTTCTAACAAAATGACAAATGCTTAAAGTCCAAAAATACAGAACTGGTTAAACAAATTATGATCCACCAACAAAGAGAACCCCATGCAGCATTAACAGTCATACAGGAGAATTACTACTGATTTACATGGGAAAAGGCTTACAACATACTTAATGGAGAAAGTGCAGCGAGAAACCAATTATAAAAACAGTCACAGGTGACTGCATGTGTGTGCAGATGTATACATGTGTTTGGGAAGAAAAAAGACTAGAAGACAACAAATCCGAAATAATAATGTGGGTTACATCCTGGTAGAAAAAATATGGGTCACCTAAAATTTCTTTTGTACTCTTAAAATGTTTCAAACTTTTCTCTGTAAACTTGTGCTACTTGCATAAGAATATGTCATTAAAATTTATGTGAAGAGGTATAAATTAATACCTACCTTAACAGCAATGTTAATAGAAACTTCCTGAATATCAGCAAGTGGTGGGTAAAGCCTCCCTTGCGCTAGCTCTTTATCTGTCAGCTGATTTGCCAGTGCCTGAAGAGAAAGACAGCATTTGACTTTTGTTTAAACAACACAGAATAAGGATCTAATAAAAGGGGAATGGGGTTTGGGGAGTGGAAAATAATACAGGTAACATAATTCTCCTTATTTTTATCAGGAATATGCATAAAGGACTGCAGAAATTAAAACTGTTCACCACTGAACAATAATTAACCAGATTTAAAGGCTTACTTACATATTCTTAATACATACAAAGTTTGGCATAATTATAACAGCTACTATGAAAACAGACATTAAAATCTGTATTAATGTGAGTTCTTCAAAACTCATATTGTAGTCTGGCGCTCCAAAAGGCCAACACGCTCCAAATAAACCAGTATTTGTCCACTAAAAATATGAAGGTGTCACAGTATGTTACCTTCAGACAGATATACTACATATACATGTATATACACTATACACACACACACATATATATATTCTATATATACTACAGGTAAAATATGTGTCATAAATATGAAAGGATTCATAGCTTAAAATCAAATACCTGAAAAAGCGTGATAAAAATGAATTTTATGCAAAAGTAGATGGGCAAATCACAAAAGCAACAGATGAATACCTTCCTTTCCATTCATAAGGCAGATTTGACCCATTCTCGCTTCGGGTCCATTCATCTTTATAATTCATCCTTTATAAAATAGCCAAACAGTATTTAAAGCATTTACCTTTGCAGCTTCTAGGAAAACATGATCACTAATATGCCGGGTGTTACAGAGAATAACAGCTAAAGCCACACCTAGAAAACATTTTAAGTAGTTTATTTAGTAAGGTCACTTTTCAAATTATGAAAGGAGCCAAATAAATTCCCAGGCTTAAAGCAAATTAATGGTAACCCATCCCCACAGACAGTCCCCCAAAACAAAGCAGCCAAGAGAAACAGAAATCTGAGAGTTAAAAATCAAATGATCTTTGTTAATTGTTACAATTCTTATTTACTAGAAGAATTTTAGAAATAGCAAATGGCTTTTCTCAATTTAACAGTTAGCAATATTACAATGCATACAATTCATCAAAACTTAGTACAAAGAACATCAGTCCCCAGCCCACCTCAACACCTTTCCACTTCTTAGACGCAACTACCATAGAGGCAACCACTTTCAATTCTTTTAGCTGATTATTTTAATGTTTCTCTCTCTCACTCTTAGACAGCTTGCTTGAATTTCTACTGACTGACTACCGAGTTTTAGAGATCACAGATTCCTTCCTGCAGGAAATAAGTATGCTGGCATTCCTTCACATTTCCAGCCTCTGCCCTTCTTCCCACGTGGTTAGGGCACATCTTTGGCTGAATCAATATTCAGTGGCTAAGTTAGTAGGACTTCATGAGTGTTCCTCATAGCTGAGCCATTATTAATACCATGTCATGATTATTTCTCCTCTCCTGCACAACTTTTTGTTCTCCCTGAAGTTATGTCCGGCCGTACTCCTTGTTCTAGATGTTCAGTACTTGAAATTATTTCAAGCTGAAAATACTCGTTCAACTGCCTAAGCCATGTAGTGTTTCAGCACCTGGCCGTATTCTTCATCCTCTAGAAGAAACCTGTGCTGAAGCTCCCATCTGGTATGGCTGCTCTGCATCCCAGACCCAGAGTTATCATCCGGGAAAACCCCTGATCTTCATGGGGACTCCCTTTGCTTCTGAGCTCACTTCCTAAATTCCACTTCTTCCTAGTTGTTTGTTACTCCTCTTTTTGGTAGGATACGTCCTCCTGTTTTCTGAAGATGCTCCCTCTCCTCCCCACTCCGTTTTTACTACTATCCACTTATTTGATCGTTTATTTGGGTTTACAATTCCAGTTTGGAAATAATTTCCCTTCAGAATTGTGAGCATTATTCCAATACCTTCTAGCTGCCAGCACTGCTGGTGAGAAATCAATGTCAATTTGATTCTAGATCCTTTTCAGTGATTATCTTTTAGCTGCATCTCTGGAAGCATTAGGGTCTTTTTTCATACCGAACGTTCTGTAGTTTCCCAGTGATGTGCCTTGAGTGAGGTTCATGACTTTCACACACCACGTTTGGCACTCAGTGGGAGGCCATTCCTATCTGGAAACTTGGGTCTTTCAGTTTGGGGAAATGTTCATGAAGTTTTTCATAATTTTCTTCCCTCCATTTATCTGTTTTCTCTC
Organism: Cryptoprocta ferox; assembly: GCA_028646485.1. Classification (NCBI taxonomy): domain Eukaryota; kingdom Metazoa; phylum Chordata; class Mammalia; order Carnivora; family Eupleridae; genus Cryptoprocta; species Cryptoprocta ferox. Next base: position 64,841,120 of record CM053566.1, on the reverse strand, counting down.
TAAAATTTCTATTTTCCGATATTATACTTCCTGGACTAGTCTGCTAATTTTCTTCTTTTATTTTCCACCCCTTGTTCTTTGCTCTTTTCTAGGCGACTTCTTCAGGTTTTCCTTTTTTAAATTAAATGTTTGTTTATTTTTGAGAGCAAGTGGGGGAGAAGCAGAGAGAGAAAGGGAGATAGAATCCCAACCGGGCTCTGTCCTGTCAGTGCAGAGTCCAAAATGGGGCTTGAACTCACAAACTGCGAGATGATGACCTGAGCTGAAATCAAGAGTCACACGCTTAACCAACTGAGCCACCCAGGTGCCCCCTTAGCCTTTTCTTATAATCCTTCCGCTATCAAACTTTTCATTTTCAAGAACTCATTTTTGTTTTCTAATTAAAAAATAAAATAAAATTCAGTCTTGTTTCTGGAACATAATATTTTTGTCTCCATTGATAGTTTTTTAACTTTCCTTCTCCCCACCTAATCCCTGCTTCTTCCTGAAAGGCTTTTTTTTCTTGTTTATTTTGGTCTCTTTTATGAAATAAATTGTTCACGTAAGAGATTTTCCTCAGCTGATTAGTAATCTTTGAGTGTTTCTCATATATAAGGGTTGGGCACTAAAAGAATGATTGGTAGCTCTGAGACGAGCGTGGGGCTTGCCCACTCTGAGTATCACTGTGGTGACTTGGTTTTTAGTCACCCTACTTTCTGGCACCTCTGTCCTCAATTGTATCTGGCATCTTCCAGTCTAGAAATTCTCAGTTTTACACTATTCCAAAGGTATCCCAACAGTCTTCGGCCAGAGTGGGGAAGTACAATTATCTAATTACCCAAGGATGAGAAGAAAATCAGGTGGTTAATAATAGCTTCCTTATTTAATCCAGCCTCTAGATAATATACATATTTTAGAATGTAGAGCATTTGTTCTATCTACAGTTAATGTTGTTACTTAAATATTTGGGGCAAGATCTATGGTCTACTTATATTTTTATTTTCTATGCCGCATTCCTTTTTTTCTCTTTATTCTTGACTTTCCAGATTTTTTTAAAATCATTTCATTTCCTCCTCGAACACTCTAGTCTCACGATAGCTGGGAAGTTTTTCTAGTCTGCTAGTGATTATCCTAAAATTTATAAAATGCACCCTTAGGAAAATTCCATGTCAATCTCTAATTTACCCTCCTGACACACAATGCAAGTCCCTTATAACAGTTTAACTCTACTTAACCGACAAGCTATATATTATTGTTGTTCCTTTCTAGGAAATCTTTTTGCTCTGGCTGCATTCAGTCTTCACTTTGTTGTTGTTTGCTAAAGCCTCACAAGGATGGTCCTGGATGTGGCCTTCTTTTTATTTACCCCACACGGGTCTCACTGAGCATCCTGAGTATGTGTATTGTCATCATTCATCAGGTTCTAAGAAATTCTCTTGGGGCACCTGGGTGGTTCAGTTGGTTGAGCATCCAGCTTCAGCTCAGGTCATATCTAGCAGTTTGTGGGTTTGAGCCCCATGTTGGGCTCTGTGCTGACAGCTCAAAGAGCCTGGAGCCTGCTTTGGATTCTGTGCCTCCCTCTCTCTCTGCCCCTCCCCTGCTCACGCTCTGTCTCTCTCTGTCTCAAAAATAAATAAACATTAAACAAAATTAAAAAAAAATTCTCAGCCATGAAGCCTATCAATATTGCCTCTGCTTCATTCTCATGCCCATCTTCTAGAACTTCAATAAAATATATCAATTAAAGATATACATCTGTTTTTCTATATTTTCATCTTTTTTTTGGTCTCTGGATCATTTCTTCTGGCCTATCTTACAGTTTAATTCTCTTTGGTCTAAACTGCTATAAGCAGAACTCATTCACTGAGTTCTTAAAATTTATTTTTCAATGCTAGAATTTAGTGTTACTGGCTGAATTTTTCAAGTTTGGTGTTATCTCCATAAACTAAGTTTCTTAGCATCTGTTTGACATCTAGAATTCTAGAGTTTTCCTATTGTTTCTGCTACTTTTGGCTTGTGCTGTCTTGTCTCTTTATGTGCCTCTTAATTTTTTAATTTTTAACTGGGAGTGTATTTCAAAACTTGTGAAAGTAACTTGAAGACTAGGGTAGCGTTATCTTGTTCCACAGAAGATTTCTGTTTGCTTCTGTCAGGCACTTGTGGATGCGGTAGGCCAGAATAAAGGCTTGAGGTTTTCTAGATCATTGATGTGATAGTGCAAACTCTACCCCTATTCCAAGGTACAGCTGTAGGGTTTCGGCCCCTAGTGGTTCACTGGAATCCCATCCCTGGCAGGTGCCGGATGGTACTGCTGGTCTTCCCTTTGGGAAATGCACCACTTTACTGCTCAGCTGCTTCTTGCTGATCAGAGAATGTTTCCAGCGTAAAACTCTGAGCTCTGTTCTCTCCCTAATCTTGATCCAGAATTCCCCTGAGATCAAGAGTTTCATGCTCTACTGACTTAGCTGGCCAGGTGCCCCACAAAAAAAGACTTTTGAAACATACACTAAAAGTGCTAAAAAACAGATGAATGAATGAGTGCCACAGAAACCCCCCTAATTACAGTCAATATCTTGTTAGCCTTTTGACTATTTTAAGGTTTTATTTTTGTTGTTATTTCATCCAGTTATAATTACTGGACTAGGTAATTCAAATATTATTGGAGCCTTACATTTTTAATTGCTTTATAAACAGACTATTTTCCTCTTGTTATAAAGCCCATTTTTACCTCCACTACCAATTTGTTTTTACACCTATATTTATAGTGCTAATAATGGTTATTAATAAAGTCAGGACTTTGTACTGTTGTATAAAAATAATCAATTGCCATTCCTTATTAGTTAAATAAGATACAGAAAATGACTTTGTTAAAATGAGCAGAAAGGTATTCTCTTCCATGTCCTTATGCTTTTATGCCACAGAAATATTGTTGGATAGAACAGATTGATTTTGAACATTATCAAGTTCGAGAAAGAGATCACTGGTGATGGGAGAGTTTCTACTATAGACCCTAGGTCTCAAGAGATAAGTAGCGTAGAGCGCTAGACATAAAACTGCTACATGGACGGAAAAGGAGGGAAGTTCATACACAAAAGCGCTGGGATATTCACAGGCTAAAAGTCTTCACTTTGACGACAGTTGTGACATGCTTGCTTGATGCCAGCCTACGTACACTAAAAATCTACCTGTCATCAAATCGTAGAGCCTACTGTCAGCTCTTCAGGGAGAGGCCCACAAGGAGAAAGACGCAAGTACAAAAGAAATTCAGGTCAAATCCCTATTTTACTAAACACAGTCTTTCATTAAAAATGAATGAACAACTAAGGATCACCAGAAATTTACAGAAAGTAAACAGCACAAAAGAAGAAATATTTAAAAGAATTTTAGCCCTTAGGAGACATTTGAAGGGATACTGCCAACCTTTAAAAAAAAAATACAAGTGGCTATTAAAGAAAAGTGATTTTAGGATAAGAAAAAGGTACTGGGAATAAAAAATATTTGAACCTACTAACCTGATATGTGATATTAAGCAATTGTTAATTTCATGTGGTGTGATACTAGTATTATGGTTATACTTATATTAAAAAATTACTTTTTTAGAGATACATACTTACTAGTTAGTTTAGAGATACACACTACTACTTAGTAGTAGTTAGAGATACATACATATAATGTCTCTGATTTGCTTTAAAATAACCCAGTGAGGAGCGCCTGGGTGGCTTAGTCAGTTGAGCATCCGACTTTGGCTCAGGTCATGATATTATGGTTCATGGGTTCGAGCCCCATGTCGGTTCTGTGCTGACAGCTCAGAGCCTGGAGCCTGCTTTGGATTCTGTGTCTCCCTCTCTCTCTGTTCCCTGCTCATGCTCTGTTTCAGTCTCAATAATATATAAACATTAAAAAAATTTTTTTAAATAACAAAATAAAAAAAAATAATAACCCAGTGAGGAAGGAAAGGGTAGGAATATATTGTTACATGTTGATAAGTGTTGAAATGTGGGAGACTGGAGCATGGGACTTCGTTCTTCCCTCTGCTTTTGTGTATGTTTGAAACTGTTTATAATAAAAAAGATTTCTGTTTTTGTTGTTGTTATTTTTTTAATTTTTATTTTAAGCAGACTCCACACCCAATGTGGGGCTTGAACTCACAACCCTGATATCAAGAGTTGCATGCTCTACTGACTGGGCTGGTCAGACACCCCACAAAAAAAGACTTTTGAGACATACACTAAAAGTGCTAAAAAACAGATGAATGAATGAATGCCACATAAATCCCCCAAATTACAGAGTAAAAAAGGCAGAGGTGAACATGTGAAATAAAATTTACAAGTCAAGAACAATAGAGGGATCTGGCCATGGTCTAACACAAGTTCTGTAAGAGGAAAACAGAAATAATGGAAGGAAAAAATGAGAACAAAAAAAAGTTACAAAAAACCCCTTGGAAAAGAAGGTACAGTGGAACTGGCCCACACACAGATATGCATAATAGATGGAAATTAAGCCTAAACCTGGATGCATCCTAGGAAGCTTTCAGAAATCTAAAAAGAAAATTTTAAATATTTTTAGGGAGAAAAAGCTAGTACGTATGAAGAAATGAGGATCTCAATGACATCAAATTTCTCAACAGCAACACTGGCCACTAAAAGGAGAAATCTTTTCAAAGATCTGAGAGAATGGACTTTCAATCTACAAATCTCTACCCAACCAAACTGTAAGTGAGAAGACAAAATAAAGACAGTTTAAGATAAGATGCATTCCAAAACAATGAGACCAAGACAGAGAGGAAGAGCACAGAGACAGAAATAGCACATATGCGTGTGAGAGAGGACAGTAACAAGGGGCATAAGAAGTAGTCAACTGTGGAGCAGGAGCTAACAGGAAATTAAAGAAAGATTCACTCTACTTGATACCTGAAAGACTTTTGAGTTTAAAAAATTTTGTAACATAGAATTACGTATTCAAATCATACTCATTTAGACATAATCTATAATCAGGTAATTTCAGAATCAATCCATCGACAAAGCACAGGAAACAACAGAACACAATGTAAATGTACCAAAACCCTCTCTACGTGTAAAAATAGTAACTAACCAAACTTGAGAGATGGAATAAGAACAGATAAGAAAGCTAAGTACAGATTTTTCAACTGTAGCAAGCTAATAAAAACAGTCTTGGGGCGCCTGGGTGGCTCAGTCGGTTAAGCGTCTGACTTGGGTTCAGGTCATGATCTTGTGATTCTTGAGTTCGAGCCCCACACTGGGCTCTGTGCTGACAGCTCAGAGCCTGGAACCTGCTTCAGATTCTGTCTCTCTCTCTCTCTCTGCCCCTCCTCCACTCACACTCTCTTTCTAAGATAAACATTTAAAAAATTTTTTAAATGGTCTTAAGTTATCAAAAGGTCTTTAAATATGTTATATAAAAATAAAGCTAACTACTTGAAAAACTAAAAGTAGTAACACAAATTGAGAGGTAGAGAGAAGCAGCAAGTATTAGGAGGTATCTGAACACTATTATATTTCACAGTGGGAAGTTCATACACACGGGCTACAGCTGGAATCAAGACAAGGGAAGAGAAGTGTATCAGTGATGATGGTAACCATCAGAAAAACTCAGAGCAAACCACTGGCAGTGGTTATAGGTGAGGAGTATGATACTGAGGTACCAAGTATTCTCTTGGGCTGTTTTGATAATCTGGCTGTAGTTGATAATGCCGTTATAAACATCGGGGTGCATGTATCCTTTTCAATTAGTATTTTTGCATTCTTTGGGTAAATACCTCGTAGTACAATTGCTGAATCATAGGGCAGTATTACTTTCTGCTTTTTGAGGAAACTCCACAGTGCTTTCCAGAGTGGCTCTACCAGTTTGCATTCCTACCAATAGTGCAACTGGGTTCCCCTTTCTCCATATTCTCGTCCACATCTGTTGTTTCTTGTGTTGTTGACTTTAGCCATTCTGACAGGTGTGAGGTGATATCTCATTGTAGTTTTGACTTGAATTTCCCTGATGATCAGTGATGTTGAGCATCTTTTCATGTATCTACTGGCCATCTTCTTTTGAAAAATGTCTATTCATGTCCATTTTTAAATTGGATTATTTGTTTTTTGGGTGTTGAGTTTTCTAAGTTCTTTACATATTTTGGATACTAACCCTTTATCATTTGCAAACATCTTCTCCCATTCTGTAAGTTGCCTATTGACTGATGAATGGTTAAAGATGATGTGATACACACACACACACAACAGAATATTACTCAGCCATAAAAAAAAGAAATGAAATCTTGCCATTTGCAACAATATGGATGGAGCTACAGTATTATGCTAAGCAAAATAAGTCAGTCAGAGAAAGACAAACACCACATGATTTCATGCATATGTGAAATTCAAGAAACAAAATAAATGAGCAAAGGGGAACAAAGAGAGAGAGGCAAACCAAGAAATAGACTCTTAAACTATAGAGAACTGATGGTTACCAGGAGGTAGGTGGGAAGAGGGATGGGTTAAATAGGTGGTGGGGATTAAGGAGGACATGTGTCGTGATGAGCACCAGGGGTTGTATGGAAGTGTTCAATTCCTATACTGTACACTTGAAACGAATATTACACTGCATGTTAACTGCAATTTAAATAAAAACTTTAACATTTATTTATTTAAAATTTTTTATGTTTATTATTGAGGCAGAGAGAAATAGAGCATGAATAGGGAAGGGGCAGAAAGAGAGGGAGACACAGAATCCGAAGCAGGCTCCAGGCTCTCAGCGGTCAGCACAGAAGTAACCAACTGAGCCACCCAGGCGCCCCTAAATAAAAACTTAAAAAAAAAGAGATATCAAAGGAAGACGAGAGGCTTAAATAATTTTAAAAAATTCTGTTCCTTCTGCATTTTTATATACCATGTAGTACATTATTTCTGTAATAAAAACAAATTTAATGAACAATATCAATAAATACATTTATAGAGTAAATAAAGCAAGTTGGATTTGCTGAATTCCTTGAGTTTCCCTGTACAAACATATCAAACTTCTATAAATACTACTGCTCATTTTATTCTTAAATTCTAAGGAATTTGGTGAAGTATTTGAACATAATTAACTATTGCTCTTTAACATAAATAATGGTGGCATTTACCTGGGAAAATATATACATTGTTTCCTTGGCCTGGTGTAAATACTTGCCCATCACTGAGTTTCACTGGCTCAAATGGACTGCCACTGGCAAACAAACACCTTCCCTGTGAAGAAAGGAAATAACCTCAATTTGTAACTTTATGTAGACTAAAATATTGAGGTGAATCAAAACAATGAATCGAAACAAAATTAAACCCTGTACTAAAACAGACCAATATATTATTTGCAAACAGACATAATTTACTATATAACATAATCCTTTCACTAAAATTCTTATTAGCCACCTGGGTGGCTCAGTTGGTTAAGCGTCTGACTCTTGATTTCAGCTCAGGTCATGATCTCATAGTTCAGGGGATCGAGCCCCGCATCGGAGTCTGTGCTGACAGCACAGAGCCTGCTTGGGATGCTCTCTTTCCCTCTCTCTCTGCCCCTCCTCTTGGTTGCTCTCTCTCTCCCTCTCAAAATAAATATTAAAAAAAATTCTTACTAGAATGAGGTGTTTTTTTTGTTTTGTTTTATGTTACAGAGAGGGAGAGAGAGCGCACAAGTTAGGGAGAGGGCAGAGGGAGAGAGAGAGCATCTGAAGCAGGCTGGACATTGGGGCTTGATCCCACAACTCTGGGATCATGACCTGAGAAAACATCAAGAGTCAGACACTCAATCCACTGAGCCACCCAGGAGCTCCTCGAGTGAGGTTTTATGCATCACACACATTCAAATAAAGTTGAAAATTGCCCAATAATAAACTAAAAAACCGGACACTTCTTTTTCCATTAAAAAGTTTAAAATGTAGATGGGCCAACAAAGACCATCCTGAATAATAAAGATTACTGTAAACACCTGTGAATGAAGGGCAATACAAAAATTAAATTATGACCACTAACTGTCCGTCTGCTGTTTTTGGCTCTGTACCAGGTGCTTTCTACAACTCAGTACAGCCTGCATAAAAAAGCTTCTGAGATTATCATCTCCATCTCACTGATATAAAAAAACTCTCACAAAACGATGGCTTAGATGTCCAAGTGCTTTGTAAAAAGTCACACATCACAATTGTAGCAGTTATACTTGAATACAGATTTTTTGTTATAACTCCCAAGCCCATGATCTTTCCATTCTGCTATAATGTCCCAGTTAGGCAGTTTACACAACAGGCATATGGTATACCCACACTGTTACCCCAGAGAAATATGGCATGTTGCCTTGTTGAAGAAAAGTAAGTCTCCAAATTTGTTGTGTCACTTTCAGTACTATGCTCAACAATGGCATATAATATTACTAGCATATTCAATATGTCTTTACATTTTTTTAATGTTTATTTATTTGGGGGGGGGGAAGGGCAGAGAGAGAGAGGGAGACACAGAATCTGAAGCAGGCTCCAGGCTCTGAGCTGTCAGCACAGAGCCTGACGTGGGGCTCGAACCCACAAGATGTGAGATCATGACCTGAGCCGACATCAGACACTCAACTGACTGAGCCACCCAGGCACCCTGAATATTCACTATTTCTAAGAGAATTAGATGCCCATGAAATGGAAGAGTACCTGAAAGTCAATTTATAAATCCTTTAAATATTATTTCCCGGGGACAATCTCCCTTGCCCCTCTCCTCCTTGGCAAAAAACAAAAACAAAAAAAACCCACAAAGAGCAAGAAAACAGTAGTTCTCAAATGGGACAATCTAGCTTGGAAAACTTGAGGTATGACTAAAGTAGGTCATGTTTAAACAGCTACTTGGATTAACTAAAAGGAGATTTACAGAAAACAGAACTATCTCCACACAGATGGATGGGCAAACTGACGTGGCACCTGAACACCAGACAGAATAAGACGCGTGTAGACAATGCTTTTGTCTTCTTTTCTCTAGATCTAAAAATGTGTATTATACCATTTTACCAATGGTATAATGATTATTCTTTGAAGTACAGTGGATCCTCAGTATTAGTGAATTTAACACTCAAGAATTTGACCCTTTGGATCACACGAGCAGATACTTGTAACTGGGAACATAACCCTGTGGCAGTGTCAAAGAATTCAAAAGAACTAAATCTTAATCAATTTGGATGAAAGTAAAAATTTGTTCCCGACAGCTGTCAGATGACAGAGAACAATGGCCCTTATAAGGACAAACAGTGACAGTGAAGATACGTTTGAAGAGGGTAAAAAGAATTGTTTTATGAAACGTGAGGGCAAGAAAGCAGAATTTATTTATGAATTGATTATTTCTATAATACATCTTTGTATGTCTGTGTCACTAAATAATTAGAAAAATAAACAGAAATTCTACAAAGGAAAAATACAATAAAATTAAGAACCTAACAAAGGATTAGCATAGCTAAAAAAAGAATATGCAAGCTGGAAGAGAAGTTCAAAGAAAATCACCAGACGAAAACACAGTATGCAAACAGGATGGCATATATAAAAAGCAGTAGGAGGTACAAGAGAGATGGTGAAGAAGTCTGACATTCATACAACTGGAGTCTCACAAGAGGAGAGGGAGAATGCAGCCAAATCAGAGAGATTGCCAACATAGACCACAAAATAGGGCATCAAGATAAAGAGCTCAGAGTCCCAGAGGGAATAAATACAAAGAAAAACACACCTATGCCCACTGTGGTAAAACCCAAGATAAAATGGTATATCAAAAGGAAAACAGAAATCAGAAAACAAGAGAATAAGAACTTCAAAGTGCTAATATCAAGTCTCTGTCAACTTTGATTTCTTTGCACAGTGAAAATATCCTTCGAAATGAAGCCAAAATAAAGCAAATATCAAGAGAATTCATCAGACCCACACTCAAGGAAAGTTCTTCTGGTAGAAGGAAAATGATCCAAGATAAAAGCACAGACACACAGGAAGGACAGAACGGCAACAGAAGATATCAAAATGTATCGAAATGAATATTTTGTGTTTAATCATGTCTTTTGGGGTTTAAAATATAGAGAGAATTAAAATGCACAACAATGGGGCGCCTGGATAGCTCGGTTCGTTAAGCGTCTGACTCTTGATATTGGCTCAGGTTGTGACCTCACTGTTGTGAGATCGAGCCCTGCATCGAGCTCTGCGTTCAGTTGGGCTCTGCACCGGCTTGGGATTTTCTCGTCCCTCTCTCTCAAATTAAATAAATAAACATTAAAAAAAATACACAAAATGCACAAGACACACAAGACATGAGAGTGTTAAAATGAAAATACAAGGTAACTGCTTTCAGGAATTCAAACAAGCAGTAGTATCAGAATTCGAGGATCCAGGGTGCACTCCGGAATGTCTAGTCACCATGGAAAGCATTACACAAGAACGCACACCTACAGGCTACTCGAGGGAAGACAACAGACGTAACCAATTCACAGTTATCATTAGTACCTCTGTAAGCGTATATGCTTCTTCAGCCGTGCATTCAGCCTTGGCGGTAGGATTGCTCAGTGCAAATATTACAGGCCTCTCGTTGATGTCAGCCATGGCTCTGATGACATCGGGAGTGAAAAGGCGGCCAGCTCCTGCAACTCCTGTAATACATAAGGGAGAAGAAAGCAACTGCATTACAGGTAAAATAAAACCATTCTTATCAACAGCACTTCTACAATAGGTTTAATACAACAAAAGCACAGGTAAACTCCCATTAGGGAGAAAGATTTTGCATAGCTGAGGAAATGCCCTGGGAACAAAATCTCGAATCTGAAAACAACAATAAAATTAAGTGTTTTCACTTAAATACTTATTGATTGCCAGGGGCTGCGGGCAAGTATTTGCTTAATGGGTGTGGAGTTCCAGTTTTGCGAGACGCAGAGTTCTGGAACCTGGCCGCACGGCAACGTGAACGCACCTAACTACCCACCCAACTGTACGTTTAAAAATGGCTACGAAAAAATAAATAAATTAATTAATTCAATAAAATAAAATAAAATAAAATAAAAATGGTTACGATGGCAAATTTTATGTGTATTTTACCACAATTAAAAATGAATTTTAAAAAGATAAAAACTTGCATCTCAAACGTTACACTGTCAAACTCTGGTATTCATTACAAAATACCAGAAATTCAGAAGGGATAACAAATCATCTTCACTAAAGCAATCTACTTTCTTGATGGAATTTAATGGCCTTTTTATTAAGCCCCTACAATGTCTCACACACTGTATTAGGCCACTGTGATATAAAAATGAGTATACTGGGATATAAAAATGAGTATAATGTGGCTTACAACTGAGAAAAAAAACAAGTAAAGAGAAAATGAGAAAACCTGTAACAGGTGCCAAGTACACAGTGTTACAGACAGAGGCAAGGTGTGAGGAAGACCCAGCCCATGACAGGACCTGGGAAGGACCAAGCAGTGCCTCAGCTGCGTACTTTTCCAGTTCATCCAGTAAGAAGACTTGGATTTGACAGTCAAAATAATTAATTTTCAATTCCATTTTATAAACTGATATGTAATAAAGAGAAATACTGATCTGGAGACCAGAGTTTTAGCGCCTGCTCAGTCACTCCTGGATAGATGAAATACTCACAAATCTTGGGCAGGTTGCTTACCATCTCCGAGCTTGTTTTTCTTATGTAAAATAAGAATTTATATTCAGTGTTTCTTCATATGGAGGTGTGTGAACTTATTTTTAGTAGTCTATGAGTTCTAAAATAATTAAACATTTAAAATTTTTGTTTTCTTGACCCTCCAGAGATAGAGTGAATGGGAAGATTCTTAGGTTTCCATGGAGAGTTTTTAGAGAAATTGACTGGATGAACTTTAAGATGTACTCTTGCTCTAAAACAATTATGAGTTCTAATCAAATTACGAGTTCTAATCAATGAAGAAGCTAATGGCCATAGAAACTTACTGTGTGTGACTGGCTGACTATTTAAAATTCAATAGGGCTTCTTCAAGAAAGTGATAAAATTAAAATTTTATTAAAATAAAAATTTTTTTAAAAATTATAGATTCAAATCTTACAGCTGTATAGGAAATGAAATAGCTCCTCTTTTATAAATAAATAAACTTAAAAAAAAAGACTTTTACATTTTCTGCTATGAACTCCGTGCCATTCTGGCATAGTCGATGTCAGCTATGCAATGCCTGACTTTCAAAACGTACCAAAGCTTTCTGCTTTGTTGCCAATGCAAAGCTTTGACTCTGCATAGGACTTTCTTGGTTCAGTCTGTCAGGTGACCTTGGTCTTTTTCAGGTTCTGAGTGCAGCGGTCAGTCACACCAACTCTAAAAGCAAAGCATGATCAATTGCACAGCTTCCAGCACTTAAAAGTACAAGCAACATCTGTTAACTGAACTTTACACACTATGACCAAAAGGCTTTCACAGAAATAAAAAAACATTATATGGTGAAAGCTAGATAAAATCAGTCATTTCATTTTTAGTGCTCCTGCATGAGAGTTATGACCAGCAAGATACAGTAAGTGATGCAATGATTTGTCAACAACTCTACTTACCAATTATAGCTGACGGCTTGAGTATATTTACTGCATCTTCAAACGTATCAGGTACATAGTCTGGGGCTGAGTGAGCAAATGGTTCCTGATGGCTCTCAATTTTAGCCTTCCGTCCCTGAATTTTTGGGAAAATACAATATTTTTTAGAAAATGCTTACTGAGAATTAATCGAAAAGACATCATTATGAGCCACATAGTTTCTATCATACGAATGTCTTTTCATTCTCATTTTCTTTCCTCTTCAACCTTTATCTTTTGCACTTCGATCTTTGCAGTGTCCACAAAACCCACATATAAAACATAAATCCAATCTCATCATAACCAGAAACTTTCTAGTCCCTCTCAAAAATTTACTTTGATTTACTTTGTTAAGTGCTTCTAAATCCAATATGGCACAAAGGCTTATAATCCCCTATCTGCATTAGATGCGTTTTGGAATTCAGAATTTTTCACATTTTAGAAATGTATTATGGTAATATAGCAAGTATTACAAATCTTCCCACCGCGGACACCCCAAAGTGAACAAAACTTATGAATAGTACTACAAATACCCTTTCTGGTTTTGCTACCAGATAAGTTCAAATCAGTGAGATTCGTTACCAATGTCAGAAAAAACTCTGGGGTTTCAGAGCTTTTAGGAATTCAGAATTGCAGACAGATATCATGGACTTGTACTAGCAAGAGTTCTGAAACAAGAGGAACAGGGAATTGTGGCTCAAGATGGCTGAATGAAGAACATGCTTTCCTCCCCAAATTCCAGGCCAAACACTAGAGAAATGAAATCCTTGGTAGTATTACAAGACCAGGAGAGATACCACTGGCAAACCAGAGCAGTGAATTTCTCAGCAACTGAAAGCAGGCAAAAACACATTGAATGCAAAAACCAACCAAGCTGAGAAGTCCATCCCCTTATTTTGGCCCCTTATTTTGGCAAAAGAGGAGACCGCGCTGCAGAGGTGAAACTTTCCATCAGAATTGCAGAAGAGCCCCAGGTGAGAAAGAGCACGCCTTGGGAAAAGCAACACACCACCGTCGGCTGGCTGGAAAGTTGATGAAAGGACTGACATCTAGCCTCAACAGATCCAGGTTTTCAGAACAGGGGCTTCCTGTGCTTGCTCTCCACTATGGGGGTTCAACAGGAAACTCTCAAAGTCTCAAAAAGAAGGACAGTGTTTGGGTCACCCAGAGAGACTGGAACCCATGGGTCAAGCTATCCACACACCCTAAAAGAAAAATATACTTTGAACTTGCAGGTATACAGAGATTCTCATTGGTGCTAATAAATACTGTATTCGTTCTCGAGCTGACTTGTTCATTAAAAAGAATCACAGAACACCTGTGAAAACCAACAGCACAAAAAGAAGCACCAAACTGGGTACCCAGTAAAAATATGTATTCTGCCAATAGCCTTCTCAAAGCACAAGGTTTATAATCCTTGTATCTGATATACAAGCAAATACAGTGGCTCCAGCTCACTTGGGAGGCAGCACACTCAGGCTGCTCAGGTGTGACTCTTCCACACACGACTTATAAGCTGATGACCTTGGAAAAGTCACCTGCCCATTTCAAACTGCAGTTTCCTTATTTGTAAAATTTCACAGAATTTTTGAGACGATTAAATAACATAATACTTGTAGAGGTTTATCACAATGTCTGGTGCATTTTACACTACTATTTAAAATTATGTAAAATTTAAGCACTCAACATTTTTCATTCACATACTTCTTCATTTTACTTTTTGAACCAACAGTTGTGAGTACTAATTAAGAAGGGAAGATTTCGGAACTGAAACAAAGCACAGGGAAGTAAGCTTGCCCCAAAGATGTGTACTGGACAGGTTCAACTATGAAACAGTTTTACCTTTTTAATGTGTTACACAATGTAAGATACAAGGCATTTCTTAAGCTACTAAAACTGGCCATCAATGCTAGGAAGGCAGGCAGGTCCAAAGGATACTAAATTAATCTGGGATAGAAGCTTCTTATCCATGAACTGGCTTCAAGAAAAGTCCATCGACTTCTGTTAGACTGCTACAAGAGATTATGATCTCCAAATGGTTAAAGAATTTCTGCTCAAACATCAGATATCCTGCTAACAATGTAGTTAGAAACTTCTGAGTTCCCATTAAAAGCCTAGTTTTAGAAAGATCAAGTACAATCTTATTTGTATGGCTACTTGATCTCTTAAGAGTCAGAGAACAAAGCAAGAAAGAAAATGTCTGGTGCCAACATGAAGATTATGATTTGAATAAAAAGCAAGGGTCTTTACAAAAGACAAAAAATAGACTGGAGGCATCTGGGTGGTTCAGTCAGTTAAGCATCCGACTCTTGATTTCAGCTTAGGTCACAATCTCACAGTTCCTGGGTTGAAGCCCCATGTTGGGCTCCACGCTGACAGCGCAGAGTCTGCTTGGGATTCTCCCCACCCCTCCCTGCTCCTCCCCCATTCGCAAGCATGCACTCTCTCTCTCAAAATAAATAAACTTACAAACAAAAAAAGACAGGAGGATTTCTGTTGAGAACATATTGGAAGGTCCCCAACTGGCACAATCTGGATAGTTCAGTGCAATACAGTATTTTAAGAATTGATAATATTTTAAAAATCAAACTAAAAACGCCATTGTAACAACATTCTTTTGTTTCTCCAAGATTTAAATACCTTACCTTAAATAATAAACCAAACTTGTCAACCATCCAAATTTTCTTTTGTGCCTCCTCTTCGGAGAGCCCATTTTCCACCATAGCCATAACTATGAGGTTTGCAATTCCAAGAGCGGCCTGTCCAACAAAATATAAAATTTAAAACTAAAGACTAGGGTGTGGCACAATGCTCGAGTTACTTTTTATATATGAGGATTATATGTTAAGAGCATTATTTGGTTTGTTCTTCACTAACAAATCCCACAGAAGTTGATTCATTGTAAATATTCTCTCTAAACATATTTTAAATTATCTACTTTACAACAGAGATCTTCAATTCTTACAAGATCTCCGCAAAATTAAAAGTTCATTATGCCCCATTTTCCAATTCTAAAGGAGGATGTTAAACCCTAAAAGCTCACAAAAACTTACCTCTCCTGCTCCAAGAAATAAGATTTTGTGTTCTGAGAATGACTTCCCGATAACTTTCTGTGCTGCAAGAAGACCGGCCAGAGCTACCGCAGCTGTCCCTGTGTGGGAAGGAAGATTTCTTCGCATAAAAAGGGGCATATTAAAAACATTTAAGAAAAGTAAGGGTCAAACTCTAAGGTTTTCTTTTTGCTTTACCTTGAATATCATCGTTGAAGGTGCAGTACTTTTCTCGGTATTTTCTCAAGAATCTGAATGCATTATGATTTCCAAAGTCTTCAAACTGAATAAGTGTGTTCTGTCCATATCTAAAAACAACAAAATCTATAATGACTGTGTTGCAAATACCACTATTAAATAGCTTTTGTGTCTAATATTCTTTATGATCCCATTCAAAAACAACATATCATGTTAGCCCATTTAAGGGCACCTGGCAATTTTCAGAGAGCCTGTGAAAAACTGAAGTAGAAATGTAGAAATCTACTACTCATTCAGGAAAATTTATGAGGTGGACTCATGGGATGTTAATTGGCATAAACTATATCCAAGTGTTACCAAGCACATATAAGCATGAAATAACTTCTAAAAAGAAAGGGATTTTTATCTCTGAGTCTCATACAACATCTATTTGACATGTATATTCTCACTATACTAGCAGTTAAACAGCAACACGGAGGAGTATATTAAATAAGAGTATATATTAAATAAGAGATTAAAAAATAATTTCTGTAAGAGTTCACTAGCATTCAAAAAAAGACATCGATCATCTTGGTGAGTCGGGGTAAGAGAAGGCTTGAAAAGGAGATGAGACTTCATTTGGGCCCTGAAAGAACAGTAAGTAAAGAAGTAGGAAGAAAAACAAGGTGTGTTTTGGTGACCCTGAATTTTCAACAGTCAGGCTATATATCTCAGGGTTTCTAAGAAAGGATAAGAAGTGGGTTAAGGTAGGTTGGGGCCAGATACGGGAGAGTGGTAAGTGCACAATTAGCGAATAGGGACTTTGTTGTGTACCCAATGTAAAATCACTGAAGGCTGCAGGGAAGGGAAGGCTCCTGTTAAGAAGAACAGACCTGCCAGTGACGTGTAACACACACGGGTGTGTGGAGAAGCAGGAAGCAGCCAGAAGGCTACTATGTTATAAGGACAAGAGAATGTGAAGGGGAAACCACGGGAAGTTAAAAGGACAATTTTAAGACATTAGAATGAGCAAAAAGAAGTTGAGAAGGGCCACCTGGGAAGTCAGGGAAACGCTGTTAAAATGCCAAAGCAAGCTGGAGGGGAGGAGGTGGCAATGTCCGGGAAGATGAAACGCTGAGTTTTAGGAATGTCAACTTTGACTTGGAAAAGGCATTCATGTTTAGTATCTTCTATATACTGGCCATTTAAAAGGTAGGGCAGGGCTAGTATCAAAAAAGAGTTTGAACTTTACCCTAAAACAACAGGAAACTTACTGAGAGATTTCAAGCAGAAGAATGACATGATAAAGTGCACGTTTTTAAAAGATTAGCAGAGGGCGCCTGGGTGGCTCAGTCGGTGAAGCGGCCGACTTCAGCTCAGGTCATGATCTCATGGTTTATGAGTTTGACTCCCATGTCGGGCCCTGTGCAGACAGCTCAGAGCCTGGAGCCCGCTTCAGATTCTCTCTCTCTCTCTCTCTCTCTCTCAAAAATAAACATTAAAAAAAAAATAAAAGATTAGCAGAGAGGTACGGTGGAGATGAAATGGAGAGGAGAGAAGCTGGAGGAAGGTTTAGAAGCATGCTGGAGAGAGATGAGGATTTGCAGAAAGGCTGAGGCAATGGAAAAGAGGAGATGCACTGAGGCATTTAAGTGGTACTACCACCTGGGTCTGAGGACTGATGGACACTATAGAGGGCTAATGGGGAAGGAGGGAAGAGTTAAAGATAATATCCAAAGCAAAGTTTTGGCCAGGGGGTAAATGTTGCTGCTCTTAATAGAAGCTGGCTTAAGAGAAGAGAGGCAGCTTGCTAAGGGAAGCTGTTTTGGACACAAATATGAAGTAGCAACAAAATGTCCAGATGGGATGTTAGAAATGCAGGCCGGGAGGGGGGGGGAGCTAGAGACAGGTTCAGGAGTCCTGTGCCTGAAGGTCAAGGCTTACATGACTCAAAGAGAAGAGAACTAAGGACTCATCCCCACTTGATAGAAGAGAGCAAGAAGAACCAGTAAAGATGACAAAAGACAGAAAGAAGTGAGAGAAAGACCACGTTAGGAAAGCCTTTCGGTAATTGAGAGAAGAGAGAATTTCAAAGGTGAAGGAGTAGAAAACCTGGTCAGATGCTGCGGAGGTGAAGAGAGAGGAGGACCAATGGTCAGCAAATTTATCATTAGTTTTTTAATGTTTATTTATTTGAGAGAGGGAGAGAGAGCGCAAGTAGGGGAAGGGCAGAGAGAGAGGTAGACAGAGGATCTGAAGCAGGCTCTGCTTTGACAGCAGAGAGCCTGATGCAGGGCCCGAACTCATGAACCCGGAGCCGAAGTCAGACGCTTAACTGACTGAGCCACTCAGGCACCCCAATGATCAGCAAATTGAAAACACAAAAGCTGCACAAGAGTCCCAGGAACGGTACAAGTGAGCCCGGAGGCCAAGGGCTGGAAGAAGAGCAAGAGGGTCTGGCAGAAGCGGGGAGTACAGATTCCCACAGCAGGTTGGATAACTCAAGAAAGCGAGGCAGCGTATAAGGGTGTCACCAGCATCAACACACCTAAGCAGGCAGGACAGAACCCAAATTCTCAAATATTTAATTTCCTTGTACCCATCTTCAAAAAAGACAAAGAAAAAGAAAACTGTGGTTCCTTTCTTTTATTAATTAAAGATTCTTTCATTTCCTCAACCTTTTAAAAAATACCTGTCAGTAATGGCTTTCATAAACTCATCAATCAGGTCATCATAACGTTGTGATCGATCTCTTTTCTGATATAAGCCCATATAAAATGGATCTTTTAAGAGTGCCTACAAAATAGACCAAATGTAAAAATAAAATCATTGTTACCTCACCAGTTTAAACATACTCTACAAAACAAAATTGCAAAATATGAAAACTACTATAATAATTTTTAAAAAATTTATTATATTTTCTTCAAGAAACTCTTAATAGTCTTAATTTACTGCTATTTGTATAAATATCAAAAGCACAGTTTAAGACAGACTAGCTTTAATCACGACATTTTCCCATCTTATAGTATCTTCAAAAGAAGAATATAATAAAACTTTTGTTTTTCAAATATGAGAGGAAGATCAAAGGGGAAAAATGGTTTTACTCACTGGATTATCAGTTCCTACATCAATACACACGGGCAGGCACCTATCAGGCCGTATTCCAGCACAAGCTGTATACAAACAGAGTTTTCCTACTGGGATCCCCATTCCATAGACACCCAGATCTCCAAGACCCAGAATTCTCTCTCCATCAGTCACCACGACGGCCTTAATTACAAAAAAATACATTTAAATTAAAAGTTGCCAAAAATGGGGTACTAAAGCATTTGAAAAAAGATTCTTTTCATATATTTCGCTCTTTTAAAAACAAAATAGTTTCCTGATTAACTTCCAACGTAAACCAATCAAGCACACTTAAAATTCTAGGATTTCTAGAATCTAGGGTGTAAAAATGAGAATGAACTTGGTCTGATTTTCCTCTGTCTTTGGTTTAGGAACAGAATGCTTCTGACTGGAGGGTCAACTTATATATCTTCACAAAGACTAAACCAGGGACAGGCAGGCAAACTTCGGACAGAGATTAACCAGAAGAGAAAATCAAGTTT
This sequence comes from Cryptoprocta ferox, assembly GCA_028646485.1. Lineage (NCBI taxonomy): Eukaryota > Metazoa > Chordata > Mammalia > Carnivora > Eupleridae > Cryptoprocta > Cryptoprocta ferox. Next base: position 64,821,733 of record CM053566.1, on the reverse strand, counting down.
AGAAATGAACATGCTACTCCCACATAATAACCTAGGCCAAAAAAGAAAAACCTTAGGAACGGTAGGGGGAAAAAGACCTAGAATATGATATATACCTACCCACAAAGTTTTAAGATGATACTGTGAGTTTAATTATCTGACCAAATTTTTTCTAGATTGCTAGAACTAATACTTATTCATTAAAGATTATTTTGGTGAGGAAGACATTTTATAAGGGCAAGTCAGGTTACTGCCTATAATAAGCAGTAAAGCCTACCAAAAGATCTTAAGTAGGTCATCAGATTTTATTTTATGAAAGACAGCCAGACTGATGAAAATTTATATTTATCACAATTGAAACTCTTAAGAGTTTTATATTTGCTTATGGATCTAAATCTACCTGAGATTTAGAAGAAAAAAGGCATAATAAATCCTCTCGCCACCCACCAAAATGAAAGTTTTTTTATGGCATTGTAATGTATTTTCTCTACCGAGAATAATATTAATTGAAACAGAAAAGGAATACAAAGATGGCAAGAAACACCAGTGGTATCAACAGTGACAGCTCCGATTTCTAGCTCCGATTTCTTTCCCAGGGTGAACTCTGTACTGGTCACCCATTCTGTAATTATTACTGTCCTGAGCTCCTCAGAGTACTAAATCTGCATGTATGCAAATGCAACATAAATCAGAGCAACAATGAAAACTGTTCTTGGAAATTCAGAGGTAACTTACAAAGAAAGAAAACACATTGTGAAGAGGAAGGTTGTGCTATTAGTAGTACCTTAACATGATTTTCTGGCCAGTTATCCACAATTGATCTAACATGACCTCTGTCTGAGATTGAAATAAATAATCCCCTGCAACAGAACAAAAACACCTTTGCATTTCACAACAGTTTTTTGCTTTCTACTAAGTTTTTGTTCATAATTGGAATATTTAGATATTGCAATAAAACATCAAGACACAGTATCATTTCCAAGCAGATTTAGCTAAATCACACTGGATTATTTTCAAACATTTTCAACTATTTCAAACTATAATTGCATTGTTCACACACTAGCTGCAACAAAGAGGATTATTATATGATGTGATGGTTTTGCCCAAGAAGGAATGTTTCCACATCTCATGTTCAAATAAACGCCATACACCTCCAGTAAAAAGCAGTATAAAAATAAACCACCAATGCAGGAGAGCATAATGATGCTACATACACTCCTATTAAAACTCATTAAAATTGAAAATTTGAAATATGAAGGAGCAGGAAGGGAGAGAAGAAAACTACAGTAAGTAACTTCACATAAAAGAGGACGTCCTTGAAGCATTAGGAAAAAGTGAAAAGTTATTTTAAACACACAGTGTATTGTCATCCAATTGGGATAAATAATGCAGATTTTAAAAAAGGAAAAGACGCAGGGAGAAGGGGGTGGGGGAGAAACACAGGGTGTAGAAAATGGACCAGGCAGATGTGAGGGCCAACAGGTCCCCAGCGCCTTCCAACTGGTTCTTACACTTAAGTTTCTCATTGGTATCTCATCTTTGGTATTACTATCCCATCTCAAATCAGTTTAAACAGTTGCTCAACCACAGCTGCTTAACAGAATCGTCTGAGGAGCGTTTTTAAAAAATGCCAGAGGTCCCGCCTGTGGAGATTCTGATTTAACTGGCCTGGAGTTTAGATCAACTAAACAACTGAGATTTACTGATGATCTTCTACGCAAAAAACCAAACACCACCGCGGCAGTATACTGCATAATGGACACGCAGTCCCTGTCCTCACCCAAAACCATGGTCTTTATGCTTTGTGTCAGTTCTGAGTGCTGGGTACACATCAGAACCATAGCAAGAGCTTTTATGAAACACCTACACGGGGGCCCAACTCCAGACCGACTGAATCAGAGTCTCCACAGGTGGCGCCTAGGCATCAGTATTTTTTTCACTTTCTCTTTGCCCTTTAATCTGGATTGAGAACCACTATTCTAACTGAAAAAGAAACAGAAAAGAGCCGAACAGCTGGGTTAACATAAGAAATGCTTAAGACTCATTAACTGATGGCAGCACATAGGACAGAAGATAATATACTCCATGGTCTTCCAGGGGATACCTGCAGCACCATTACCAACCGTGGTCATTAAAATCCAGACCTCCAGACCTTACTCTTTTTCAGCAGAATCTTGGGAACGGGAAGGAGAGGAAGGTTGGCATGGATCAACACGTTAAGTCCCACGAGTGTTCTGTACGCACATTAAAGTCTGAACGCCACTAAGCTAGATGAGGGGAGAGTGAAGATCAATGCTATCCCACACTGTTTGAATTTGTACATTTGTATCAATATGTAAGCAGGACATGAGAAAGGTGTGAGGATGGAAGAAAACAATAGGTTGGAGAACGTGACAAGAAAACACAAATAATCCAAAAATTTGCAAAGAACTGTCCCATCAGTTCCTCCTCCAACCTTCTCAGCTCTCTGATAGGTGCCAGCATCCCTATTTTATGAGAAAACAGATTCAGAAGGAGAAAGTGACTTATTCAAAGACTTAAGGAGATGCCCATTCCAGTACTCTTTCTACTTAAAATATGTGAGGTGCTAGAACTATTTGAAATTAAAATTCATAGAAGTTCTAAAAAAAAAAAAAAAAAAAAGAACAAACAACACAAATTAAAGCCAACAAAAAAAATGAGAATCTCTTAATTTGGGCAGACTGTCAAAATGATATAAATGGTAATTCTGAAGAATCTGCCACCAAAATTAAGAGTATATCCGCCCTTTTTTGGTACAGAAATGCACAGTTCTTCTAACCACCAAAATAAGTTACAGAAGGTTAGGAATGAATGTTGCTATTTCTACCAAAACAAAAGATTCGAACATGCTGAGTTTTTATTAATCCCTTTTTGTCCAAATTAAGCTTTTGTGAGGTGGGAAATGTGGTCAACATAAGACTGCATACATAAAAGAGAAATGTAAGAGGGGTTAGGGGGTGCAATTTTTCCTACACAATAATCATTTACAAATATAGTTTTATAAATAAGCCTTACTTAGGTCTTCTAAAGATATGTCCATATTGGGAGCAGGCAAGGCCGACTGTTGGAGTGTATACAATTGGCATCAGACTTTCGATATCATCTTGCAGAATTCTATAAAATAACTTTTCATTTCTTTCCTGTATTCCCATTATATAGATGTATCTGAAATTAAGCACAGTAAATTATATCTACATCAGTCAGTATTTATACTTAGAGTTTTGGCCTTTGAAAGTTATATGCAAACATCTAAAACTGAGGACTCCCTTCCCTGCCAGAAAACAAAAAGCTAAATTATCATTGTTTAACACCCAGGACAAAGATTAACACAAATAAGAAAGTACTTAAATTGTGGATGATAATGATGATGACAACGAAGAAGAGAACAGCAGAAACAACAGCTAACATTTACTGAGCCCTTACTGAGAGTCAGGCTCTACACCGGGAACTAGATGTGCAAAGACCACCCTTAAGGAACTAATATTCAAAGTGACTACCATGTAAATACAGAAGCAAAATAAGGTGGCACTCATTTAAATATTTACTAAATACTGTGTGCGAGGCACTATGCTGGACTCCCAGGATGTAGGAAGTGACCTCTGTGCTGTGGAGTTACAGTCCAGTAGGCTTAAAGGCATTATCAGGTCTCTATAAAGCATTGTGGTAGCATAAAGACAATGGTCAATTCATACACACATATAAACAATGGCTTTTCAAGAATAAAGTTTAGGAAACTGGAAAATGTTGGCTCGAAAAAAACCAGTGATGGGGCATCTCGCTCAGTCAGAAGAGCATGCAACTCTTGATCTTGGGGTCATGAATTTGAGCCCCATGTTGGGTGTAGAGATTACTATAAAAAATAAACTTAAAACATAGATGCTTTTATTATTTAAAAAAAAAAACAGTGATCACCCTGAATTAAATATATGTAAAACAGACTCATTATTTTTTACTCAAACTTGTTTCTCTTGCTATATCAGCTAACTGAATGGGAATCCAAGGTCCCATTTTTTATTTTTCTCTCTCCTGCTCCACCTTACCCTGGTCTAATAAATCAACAAGCCCCACAAAGTCCACCTGCTAAATAATTTTCAAATATATCTATTTCCCCCCTCCATCCTCACCCATCCAAACCAGCATCATTTCTCACCTGGGTTACCTCAAGAACTTTCTAACTAGTCTGTATACACACGGTTTTGCACCCCTGCTCCAATCGTCTTCTCTTAAAAAAACAACTCTTACTATTTCCATTCTCTTTGAATACCTTACAAACACCCATTCAATAGGCTTATGCTTCTAAAATAATTAACAAGACCTGTGCCTACTTTCCAGCCTCATCTTCCATACTGAACTTACTTCAGTTTCTCAAATGCACCCACCTCTTACCTTGGTGTTGCTATATACAACACACCTTCCAAACACCCCCTATCCATGCATAGTCCCATACTCACGCTCCCCGAATGCAGCTCAGCTGTTAGCTCCCTCCTGGCTCCTCTTCTTTCCCCACGCTGGATCCCATGATCAAGTCTCTCACTCTCAACAAATCTTCACCATTTTGGAACACCCCTGTACCTTTATCACTGCACTCCCCTTCCACAGCGTCTGTCTTTCCCACCCATGGGCTCCCTGAAGGAAAGGGCTGGAATTTCTCATTTTTGTAGTTCTAGAGCTTAAAACAATGCCTGACACATGAGAGCCTTGAATGAGTACTAGCTGAATGAATTAATGTAGCAACTTTGCCAGCCCAGCAAACCCCAAACCTGAATTAATGTTACATTTCACTTCTCCCATGTAAAAATAACATTGCTGGGCAGAATGACATCAATACAAACAAGATTAAGCCACTAGGCCTTCAGGGCCTGCCCATCCCTTTAATCTGCCCTTGTTCAGCTACACTTTTTGGCTAAATGGCTATTCTAAACATTTATCACTGTCCTCACCAATTCTATTCAACCTTGGCCCTTTTAAATCTTAGCCACGACCTCCATATTCCACATCATAGAGAAAATCAAGATCAACAAGGGGGGATGAGATCCTGCAACCCCTGCTCTACCACCTGCATAGCTTATCCATACTGTACCTGTATTTATCTTTGCTCTTGCCCCAGAAAATGACCTATTCTTTTTTCTTGTGCAAGGCCAGCCTCTACCTCTGCCCTCGACCCTATGCCCTCCACCTCTCCACACAACCTACTGTTCTCTACCTTTGTACTTGACCCTACTCCCTCTAACCTCTGCACTTTTCTTGTGCAAGGCCAGCCTCTACCTCTGCCCTTGACCCCACGCCCTCTACCTCTGCACACAACCTACCGTTCTCTATCTTTGTACTTGACCCTATTCCCTCTACCTCTGCAGTTTTCTTGTGCAAGGTCAGCCTCTACCTCTGCCCCCGACCCCACACCTTCTACCTCTGCACTGGGCCCAATGCTCTCCATCTTCACACTTGACTCTCTGCCCCTTTTCACTTCTCTGGGATCTTGTTCTATCAATTACCCTTTCTTCTGGGCTCATTCCTCACAGTGTGAGCACCTTCAACTTCCTTCTAGCCTGAAATACACCTCCTTAAACCCAAGTTCTGCTTTACTTACTGTTCAATGTCTTTCCTATCCCCTTACCTAACTATTTGAAAGAGTCTGCATTTCCTCTATTCCCAATCATTTCTCAGTCTACTGCACTCTCCTTTTTGCCCCATCACATCAAAGAAACCACTCTCACTGGTCATCAAGCAACAATCTCCTGTACTTAACAAACCCAAAAGATATTTTTAATTCTGCATTCAGACTGATCCCTTTACCCAGAATACCTTGCCCTTCTTTCTAATTTTGCCTGCCACCTGTAACATACTATTTAAAACTGTGCTCAGGAATCACTTCCTCCAGAAAACTTTAACGGATTCCCCAAATTCGGCTAGGGGTCCCTATTTTGTGCTTTCAGAATATTCTCTGCATGTACTTTTTTCTCACTGTCCTGCACACAGTAGTTTAGAGTACAATTGCCATCACAGTATAACTATCTATTGATGAGCTCCTAGAAGGCAGGGCTGTGTCTTACTGGGGTGACAATACATTCTAGTTTGCCTGGGACAGTTTCAGTTACTCCTCTTTTTCACGCCTCTGGATTGGATCATATATTATGTGATCACCTACCTTTTACCTACTTTACATCCTCAGTGGCCAGTACAGTGGCAAACACAAAGTAGATGATTAACAAAAATTACTGAATAGAAAGGATACAAATCAGATAATAGCTTTTGTTTTTAACATTCCATTCAAGTCTGAAATGCTCTGTGATTTTAAGCTTAAAAATAGATTTCTGCTAAATTTTACAACAGCAAACACAAATATTCAGTGAAATAAAGGAAACATAATTATTATAAAAATAATAGTTAACTGACTAAAGTGCAAACTTCATCATGAGACTACATATATTCCTTATGCAAAAATAACCATAGTACTCCCAATTTTTCTGATCCAGACATCAATAAAAAAACTAAACATCTGGGGTGCTTGGGTGGCTCGGTCAGTTAAGCGCCCGACTTCAGCTCAGGTCATGATCTTGCAGTCTGTGGGTTTGAGCCCCACATCGGGCTCAGCACTGAGAGTGTGGAACCTGCTTGGGATTCTTGCGCTCTCCTCTCTTTCTGCCCCTCCCCTGCTTGAGCTTTTTCTCTCTCATAATAAAATAAACTTTAAAAATGTTAAAAGAAAAAACCTAAACATCTAATCAACTCTTACTTTTCCAAAGGACTATTCAGTTTTTTCACGTTTTTATGAAATCGTAAAGCTTGTATATCTTGTGTCTCTATTTTGGGAGGTAGAAGTCCTTGGAGACCAAGCATTTGTCGTTCTTGTAATGTAAACGCCATTCCCTAAAAAGGAGAAAAGGATTAAAAATTATTGCTTACTGAAGTTGCAATGGTGCTATCCAACAAAATGTAATTTAAATGTAAATTTTTAAAAATCAGTAAGATATCATTTTGCCCAGACTGTCATAAATTTGGAAGACTGATCATCTCTAGTATTGGCGAGGGTGTGGTAAGAGTTATTTTCACATACCATTGCTGGAAATGTAAACAGGTTGCAGCTTTTCAGAAGACAACTTAAAAATATTCTTAAATTTTAATGCACTTACTCCACAATAGAGCAATTTTACTTCTAGAGAGCCATCTTAGAGAAATATTCATACATAAAATAAAGAGGCATATACAAAAAGATTAGTTCTGGTACTGTTTTTAGTTCTCTTCACTATTACAAACTAACTAAAAGCCCATCAATTATGGAACAGCTAAGGAACCTATGGTATTTCCATACCAGGAAATACCATACATTTAAACACAGATCTCCAATTATGTAGAAGTATATCCCAGACCCATAGTTAAGAAAAAAAAAACCAAGTTTCAAATGAAACACACTCACTGTTAACTGTTATATTCAGAACCACCCACCCATAAAGTACCTCGAATACAGATGCACACATACATTAGAAATGAAATTAACAGAATACAGTTAAAAGAACACAAACCAAACTGATCACAGACGCTTCCTCCACTAGAAAGCAGTGAGGCTGAGTTGAGGTAGAACAAGGAAGGAATGATACTTAGGAAAAAGTTAACCTATGTCATAAGAAAATCTTTTTCAATTTCTGATATTCAGCTGTGTGTTAACTTCTTTTTATCAAAGTGATGTCTGTGAAAACGCTAGAGTAGGGATTTCTAAAAATCTTTTCCTCCATAAAAGCAGTAAGAATCCTGGCCAAATGATCAGAATAAACTTTTTCAGAATTCTGGAAACTAACCAAAGGCTTCAGCAATCAGGGAACATTTTATTCAAGAGAGAAGTAGATGAATTTTCAAAAGAAAAGCAGGATTCATGACAGTTTTATATGCTTATTCCTATGTTTCCTTCCCCAGCTCCACAGAAGCCTAGAAAACAGCAATCACTTTGAAATAATCGCTTTAATCGCTTTGAAAAACAGAGCCTGGCAGCGACTAAAGAGACGCTGGAGATTTTTCTACAGCCCCACACCCAGGAAAGTTGCCATTATTTGACCTGTCTGGTGGTTAAATGGAAGACCCCACTTGCAAATCTGACTTTATTTAACCTTATATGGAGCTCACCAGGCCTGAACAGCTTTTTCTCCAGAAGAGCTTGTTGAAAACAATCAGAGGCCATTATTTAACATGGCAGCTGCCTAAGGCAGTGGATAACAGCTGGGGCAAACAAATAGGCTAACCAAAAAGCTGAAAAGGAGAAGCTGAGGAACAAAATGTCCATGGGGTGAGAGTTGGGGTGGGGGTTGAAAAGCTTAACATATTCCTATGAATCTAGAAGGTCATCATGCATGAACTGTAGGCAAGTCCAGGAAAGATCTGAGAAGGCCCTTAGCTCCCATCTCTGGCTAACCTTGAGACACCATGTAAGCAGGAAGTAAAGGCTAGTGTGTAGTTGTAACCTGCCTGAGTACTAAAGACACGCTCCAACATGTACATTGAGCCCCTAGGTATGTAAGTCTCAGTCCAATCATTAGTTGACTACTAAGCTAACGAAGCAGATTTCAGTGGGCATAACAAACAAGAACAAAGACTTTAAAGAAGTAGTTCAATCATACTTCACACACAGAAAAAAAAAATAGTTCAGAAATGTCAGTAAATAGACAACAGCAACACAACAAACCCTGGGAGGAATATCTGGTTTCCAGAGCAGCCACATTATTTAATATGTCCAGTTTTCAGTAAAAAATCATAAGGCATGCAAAAAGACAAAGTCTGGCTCATACACAGGAACAAGGTTAGCTAATAGAAAGTGTCCTTGAGGAAGCTCAAACATTATACTAATTAAACAAAGACTCTAGTTATTTTGAATATATTCAAAGAACTAAAGGACACCACATCTAAAGAACTAAAGGGAAGTAAGAGAATGATATCTCATGAACTACAGAATATCAATGAAAAGATAGAAACTATAAAAAAGAACCAAATATAGAAATTCCGGAATTCAAAGTAAAAAAACTAAAATAAAATTCAGAGGGGTTCAACAGCAGATTTGAGCAGGTGGAAGAAAGAATCATCCAACTTAAAGATAAGTCAATTGAGATTCTCCAGTCTGAGAGACAGAAAGAAAAAGCAATGTGTAAATATGAACAGAGCCTCAGAGACCTGTGGGACACCATCAAGTGTCCCAACATATGCATAACAGGAGTCCCAGAAGGCAAGGAGAGAGAAGGACAAAAGGATATTTGAAGAAATAATGGCCAAAAGCTTCTCAAATTTGATGAGAAACATGAACCCTAGAAGAAACACACATCCTAGAAACTCAACAGCTCCAATTAGAAAAAACTCAAAGAGATCTACACCTAGATACATCATATTCAAACTGTTGAAAGACAAGGACAAAAGAAGAAACTTGAAAGCAGAGAGAAGTGACTCATCATGTACAGGGGCTCCTCAAAAAAAGGAATAGCTAATTTCTTATCAGAATCCACAGAGGCCATAAGGCAGTAGGATAACATATTCAAAGTGCTGAATGGAAACAAAACAAAACAAAACAAAACATGTCAACCAAGAATTTCTAAGTCCTTACAAAATTATTTAAAAGTGAAGGAGAAATTTTGGTATTTTCAAATAAAAATAGAGAACTCAGATTACTAGCAGGCCTGTCTCACAAGAAATACCAAAGGCAGTCCTTTAGGCTAAAATAAGACACTAGACAGTAACTCAAATCCACTTGAAGAAATAAAGAACACGGGTAAGATAATCATATAGGTAAATATAAAAGTCAATATAGGGGCGCCTGGGTGGCTCAGTCGATTGAGCATCCAACTCTTGATTTCGGCTCAGGTCATGATCTCATGGCCGTGGGACTGAGCCCCACATTGGGTTCTGTGCTGAACCTGGTGCCTGTTTGGGCCTCTCTCTCCCTCTCTGTGCCCCTCTCCCTCACTCTCTCTAAAATTAAATGTTTAAATGTTTAAAAAAAGAAATAATTATAAATCTGTATTGATGATCACAAAATGTATAAGCATGTACTTTGTATGACAAACCAGCACTGAAGGAAAGAATGGAACTATACAGCAACAGTTTTTGTATACTATTAAAATTAAGTTGGAATCGATCTGAACTAAATTGTTATAAGATGGTAATTGTAATCTCCAGGGCAAACCACTAAGAAAACAACTCAGAAAAAGACAGTAGAAGAAATGACAAGGAAATTAATTTGATATACTAGAAAATATCAATTTAACACAAAGGAAGGGAACAATGGCGGAATAGAGGAACAAAAAAGACATTTAGAAAATAAATAGCAAAATGGCAGACTAAATTGTATCTTATCAACTATTAGATAACATAAATGGATTAAAATCTACAATAAAAAGGTGGGGGTTGGCAATTTTATGCTATCTAGAGTAAAAACAATTAGGTAGAAAGTAAAAGGACATAACAAGATATACCATGTAAACAGTAACCCAAATAGATTTTGAAATAAACACTGTTACTAGAGAAGGACATTTTATAATGACAAAAGGGTCAATCCATTAAGAAGATATGACAATTATAAACATATATACATTTGTAAAAGAGGTCCAGAATACATGAAGGAAAAACTGACAGGATCCAAGGAAGAAAGACAAGTTGGGAGACTTTAATACCTCACTCCCAATAATGGAGAAAACAACTACACAGAAAATCGGCCAAGAAAACAAGACCTGAACAATACTATGAAGCAACTAGACCTGACAGACATGTATGGGACCCTCCACACAACAGCAGCAGGATACACGTTCTTCAAAACAAGTGCACACGGAATATTCTCCAGGACAGACCATATGTTAAACCATAAAATAAGTCTCCATAAATTTTAAAGGATTTATTAAATCATCCAAAGTCTGATTGCCAACCATAATGCAATGAGATTAAAAATCAATAATTGAAGGAAATTTGGGGAATTCACAAATATTTGGATTTTAAACAACAAACTCCTAAATGACCAACTGACCAAAGAAGAAATCACAAAGGAAATTAGAAGATACTCTGAGATTAATAAAACACATATACCAATCCAAACCAAACCAAACCAAACAACCACACACAGCAAAACTTAGGACTTAGGGGATGCAGTGAAAGCAATGCTTACAGGGAAATTTAGAGCTGTTGATGCCCACATTAAAAAGGCAGAAAGATCTCAAATCAATAATCTAAACTTCCACCTTAAGGAACTGGGGGGGGGGGGGGAGAAAGAGCAAACTAAACCTGAAGCAAGGAGGAAGGAAATATTAAAGATTACAGCGAAAATAAGTGAAATAGAAAATAGAAGAAAACAACTGGAAAAATAAATCAGTTAACCCAAAGGGTGGTTCTTTGAAAAGATCTATAAAACTGACAAACCTTCAGCTATACTGGAAAAGGAGAAAAGGGAGAAGACTTAAATCACCAAATCCTTTGCAACTCATGTTTCTCCTTATAAGATTTCACCTAAGGCTGGGAAATATAAAGATGTAAAGCCCAAACTATCAGTCTTACTTCCTTTTCCAACTCTAGTACAAGGCAAAAGTGGGAAAGCTAAACTTGATTTATTTTTAAAATTATTTATTTATTTATTTATTTAAGTAATCTCTGCACCCAACGTGGGGCTCAAACTCATAATCGCATGTTCCACAGACTGAGCCAGCTAGGCACCCCTAAACTTTAGACTTAAATGAATTAATGAGTTCAACTTAAAAGTGCCTATCCTAGTGCCAAAGATAAATGGGTTGGCTATACAAGGTGTCACTGCCTATCTCCTATCTAGGTTTAAGGGGCACTCAAATGCATTTTATTTATAATGCAGGGTAGAAGTTAAAATGATTAAAAAATTTTTATACGTTAAGTATTTGTGTTAATAGTTGATCAAAAGCCTAAATTTGCTAGCCTGGTATTAATAAGTGAAGCAAGCCTGCAAAGATGACATTAGCTTAATATAAATGCCTTGATTAGTTCTTTAACAGTTGGCATTAAACTCTCTCTCCATTCCTCAATGCCACCTGTTCCGCCAAGTCTGCCCTTTTCTTATCTATGCAACAGCAATACCCTTCCAATTAACATAGTAGAAGTGTACCTCCTTTGGCCGATCCTGAAAGATCCCCTGAGCTATTTTCCTTTAGACACACCTAATTTTTTCACGTAAGTTAATATTGATAAAAATCTGTTAACTAGACTTGAGTGCTGCTAGTAAACATGCTGGGAAGAAATAAAAGGCCCCTTCTATTCCTTTCCTTCCAAGTGCAATTAGAATAATCTGTCGGGGATTAGGAAATTACCAAATACCTACTTATAAAACTGATAACTAGTAACTAATGATTCATAATGTCAAAACTGGAAACAACATTCAATAATAGGGTCATCACTAATTAAATTACAAAACATCCCCTGAAGGGGGTAACTCACATTTATAAATGTAGCTTTATAATTTTCCTTTTTCTCCACAGCAGTCTAGATAAAGACACTGGGATCCAAAGAGGTTATATCTACACTGAAGATAACACAGCTTGTAAGGGTCAAGGGGCTCTCTCTTTAGCCTTTGTGATTCCAAATCTATCTACTAAACTATGATGCCGCCATATATAAGGCTTATGAAGCATCATGGAGATCATTTATAATATACTCTTCCCAGTAGTAAAATGGCATATAAAATCATATACTACAATCTTAAAGGTAGATATACTTTTAAGGGGATTTGGCAAAATAAAAACAGATGACCCACTGGGGTAGTAGGAATGTGATTTTTCATTAGTCATAATATGATTCTTATTATTTACACACATAATAAAAATTTGAATTAGTTTACCTATCAGACACATAGTCAGGGGAAGTTAAAATAAAAACAAAACCCCTCACAGAACTAAGAACCATAAAGCCAGAGCTTCAGGTACAAAACTGGGAAGTGCAAACTTCCTACAACAAAAGATGCAGAGGGGAGTTTCAAAAAATTATCTAGAAAGTCAGCCAATCAGTCAGTTAAGCATCTGACTCTCGATTTTGGCTCAAGTCATGATTCTGCGGTTCATGGGATGAACCCCTTGTCAGGCTCTGTGCTCACCGTGCGGAGCCTGCTTGGGATTCTCTCTCCCTCTCTCTCTGCCCCTCCCCTGCTTGTGATTCTTTCTCTCAAATAAACTTTAAAAATAAATAAATAAATAAATAGCCAAATGAGCATGAGGATGAAAGGGGAAATCCAATTTTACACTTGCACAGCCTTTTGAACATTTCAAAATGCTGTATTACCTAATGATTCAAGTGTCAAGACTGAGGTCTGGAGAGATTAAATGAAGAGCCAAAGTTTCATGGCTAGCAAATACATTCAAATTAACACCTAAACTCCTACTTTTACCCTAGCGCAGTGACATTCAATCCTTTAAAGTATAAGCACTTAAAAAAAAGTTCATAAGTAATTTCATATTCATACCAGAATACGCAAATCTATAGGAAGAAAAAAGAGATTAGAGTTGCAGGGGCTGAGGAGGGGAGGGGAAAATGGGGAGTGACTGCTGGATGGGTTCTGGGTTTCCATGTCCAGTGATGGATACATGACACTGAATGCACTTTATGTGACTGACCTGTTCATTTTAAATGGTTAAAACTGTAAACTGTATACTATTTACCACAATGAAAAAGTCTTACAGACATAGTAACAGGTATGCTTTTAGGAGACAGTGATTACAGACATCTTAAAAGATTACAATTTTTATTTTTTAATTGTCCAATTCATCTTTCCAATTTCTGGGATGTGTTTTTATTTTTTTAAGTTTATTTACTTATTTTGAGAGAAAAGAGAGAGAGAGAGAGAGAGAGAGAATCCAAAGCAGGCTCTGCACACTCAGCGCAGAGCCCGATGTGGGGCTCAAACCCATGAACCGTGATTTCATGACTTGAGCTGAATGAAGTCCAATGGTTAACTGACTGAGCCACCTGGGCACCCCTTTGGGATGTGTGAAAAGATTACTGAATCTTAAATTCAGTACTGCCTTAAATTACTATTTTATTAATCACAGCAGCAACATACTCTTAAGACATTTAGTCTACAATGTTTGAAGCACATACCTGATTTCTTTTAAGTCCCTAAGGAGGTCATGACCCTCAAATTGGGAATCACTAGTCTATGTTCCTTCTTACGCACACACAACAAAAAAACTCTTCCCTACGCTTTAAGGGGCTTCCAAAGGTGATCCTTCAATGAGATAACCATACAGATGCTACCCAACCTTAGAGATTTCAGAGGGCCAGAGCATTACACTTTATTTTCTTTACAGAAGTACTGTAATGCATTTTAGACTACCCTCCTCCTTAAAATTAACTTCCCACTTAAGGTATTTTATAAATTTCTTATAATCTCCTCACAGTACCTTTTAAATCATTTCTGTAAGGGTAAAAATAAAATAAAACCAACATATTTAGCAACTGTTAACTATACTCATGGCATTGTAAAAAATACAAAGAAATTTTGAATGGTCCCTATCCCTAAAGGAACCTGAAATATAGTTAGAAATATAAATTCACGAAAACGCATCTACCATCAACTACTTCAATGACAGCTTAAGACATGAAAGAAAGCACACAGCAACATATACTGATTACTTGCTATAGGAACAGGAGATAAAAACTGCTACAGGGGTTCAGAGAAGAGAGCGTTTATTCCAGTCTATGGCGGCATGAAAAGGCTCGACAGGACAACTGGATTTTGAATGAGTTGCATCTTGGAGAGCAATCAAGATTTGGGGAAGTGAGGCAAAAAAAAAAAAAAAGAGAGGATTAGAACATCCCTCAGTAAACTGCATTTAATTCACTACTGCCTACGGAGTTCTCATTCCGTGCAATGTACCAAAAATGCAAAGACAGGCGCTCTGTTGACCCTTGATCAAATTTCCTCTCGAAGGCCTGAAATCCTTCAAAACAGATCATACTGTACAATTAATTATGCCGAACCCGCACCAGGGGAAACAAATGAAACTGGCAAATTTCTTATGACCATTGTTTTAAAATATATAACAACTTAATCTGAACGCATCCTTCCCAAGAGGTAAATTTCACATATTACAATAAACCCAATGTATCCTCTTACAATCTTTCTGGAAGAAATCCCTTTTCAGAAGTATGTGTATTTCCTAATTAGTATCACCACTAGAAAATAGAGAGGGACTTGCCCAGTGAACACATTTTGGATACAGAATAAAGGCCAAGACTAGATATCAATAATGCCCATCACTTCTGCCCCCAGAGGTGTAAAGAGGGTCAGAAGTCTCTCCACTTCGAAGCAGCGCTGTGAGATTAATGGGCAAAAGCATTTGTATACAATGATTTGTGTCCAAAAAGCTGGGTGGAGATATAGCAAGGGTGGACGTTAGACACACTTTTATTTTACAGTTTTGACTCCATCTCCCAAGGGCTCCATTAGATTGGTAGAGGACGAGTACCTGATGTGAGCTGGGTAAATCTAAATATCCCACCCTGGCAAAAAGTCCTGGCCAGACTGCTATTCTAGGGATTTTTCTGAGCTGAAACCAGGAACTAAAGTCCATCTTTTTCTGGTGGTAGAAGTTGTGAGGGGTGAAACTGGGAGCCATAAAAGCAGCCATGATTCTTGCCGAGAAAAGTGAAGTGTCATGCAGAAAAAGCAAATACCTCTGAATAGTTTTAGGATAAAGCTACAAAATACAAAAAGTTCATACTTTATCAGTCTACAATGTAGCAAACCTTTACCAGGAAGAGAGAAAGTGTTATGCTAGCATTAATGTTACTAACCTTGTTTGTTCTGGGGTTCAACATGAGAGGCTTGCCTTTCTCTTTTATGTGCAAATGACGACACGCCAGCGTACAAGGTGCAGTGACTACTCTGATCCGGGACAACATCTTTCCTTGAACCTGGGGGAAAAGAAGCAAATAAATGATGAGAAACTTATTGTAGAACTGCATGCCCATCAGGTATCAGTTTTCAAAAGCAGATATAGAAAGTCTAATTTTCCCACTGAGAAAGCTTTACAGGTTGCAAGGGTTGTAAAAGAGTAAGAGTTGGGTGAAGACAAAGACTGATGACACTCTAAGTCCCTGGTTACTAATCATTACTATTTTGTATATACAGCATACTACAGTGTGTGCTAAACACTTATTCTTTTTCTAATCCGCCCAAGTGTGGCAAGATATGTATCTCCCATTTATGAGAGAAGGAAATTGAGAGATTAAGAAACAAGGTAACACCTAGTAAACAGGAGTTCCACTTAAATGGGTGTGGGAGTTGAGGCTGAAGGTGGGAATGTTAAGTAAAAGGAAAACCTGGAGCATAAACATTCAGAGGAAAACAAGCTATTCAAATTCTTAACCTAGGGGCGCCTGGGTGGCTCGGTTATGATCTCACAGTTTGTGAGTTCGAGCCCAGAGTCAGGCTCTGTGCGGATAGCTCAGAGCCTGGAGCCTGCTTTAGATTCTGTCTCCCTCTCTCACTGCCCCTCCCCTGCTTATACACACACACACTCTCTCCTCCCTCTCTCTCTCTCAAAAATAAACATTAAAAAAATTTAAAAAAAAAACAAATTCTTAACCTACATGTAGAACTTTAATGTACTAATATAGTCAGTGGTTATATATTATGCGTTATGTATTATGTAATGTACTAAATATTTTGTTTTCAAAAAACCTGTTATTTAACATTAAAAAACATGAAATTGGCTAGAAAACATGTTTTTACCCTTTCTTGTCCATCACAAATACATGCGAATTTTTCAAAATGGAAAACTCTATATAATACATTAAACATTAAATGATAGGAATAGATTCTTCTGCATATCAATTCTCCCGCCAAAAATCAATCTCCAATGCCCATTTATCTTAATCATTACATCTCATTGCAACGATCCCACAATAGTTTTTTTTTAGTGGAATTTATAGTTTTTGAGAAATCAAGGGGGGGTGCAGCAAACCATTTTCATTGGGATTATTTTTTAAGTGAAGTGAAATTCACATAACAAAACTTGCCATTTTAAAGTGAACTATTCAGAGGGATTTAGAAAAGCCATAATGTTGTGCAACCCCACCTCCATCTAGTTCCAAAATATCATCACTTATCCCAGCAGGAAACACTATACCCAGCTTTTCCCCTCCCCCAGTGCCTGCAACCACCAATCTGCTTACTGTCTTTATGGATTTACCTATTCTGGGTATTTCATATAAATGTAGTGCATAAGTATGGCCACAAAAACAAGAAGTCTATATGATTATAAGAACATCAAAAATCATGAGAAATGGGGAGGGGGTGGGAGGATAGGACAGATGTTTCAAGATATAAACTTGCAGTGAGAGTTTTAAGAGATTATAACTCCTAGAGACCTTATACATGATATAGTGAATGTAGACAACAATACTGTATTATAATCATCAAATGTGCTAAAGACTAGATCTTAATTGTTTCAACCACCAAAAAGAAATTATAATTATATAACGTTAGAAACAATAATTATCACTACAGTGGCAATCATATTACAATATATAAATATATCTAATTAACATGCTGCACATCTTAACTTTATGCAGTGTTTTATGTCCAACATACTTCAATAGTAATAGTAATAAAGAATTACAAGAGATATACAACAAAATAATTGGGCCACTTTAAAAAGCTAACGTCCTGAAAGGCAAACACTAAGGAACTACTGCAGAACACTAAACATATGATGACTAAATGCAAAACCTGAATTTAAAAAAATGCAATAGAGGACATTTATTGGGACAACTGGCAAAACTGGAACATATATTGTAGCTTGCATAAAAGTTTTGTAAAATTTTAAATTTCCTGAATTTGATAGCCATATGTAAGAGATACCCTTGTTTTGAAAATACACAGTGAACTACTAAGGGCCCAAGAAGTATGATGTATATAACCAAAGCCTTTCAAGTTATTTCAAAATAAATTTTAAAAAGACAGAAATTGAAATGGTAGCACTGATCATGTGTTTGTGTGGCTCTTCCAGGAGAGACAGCATTCTGTGTCACAATTAAAACTTTGGTACCAAAAGATTATATTAGTATTGCAGTGTATTGGTGAGGTAGGCAAATCTAAAATAGTATGGAATATTTTTTACTTTAAATCAAAGAAAATCTGGGGGGGGGAAGCATTCTGTGATCAGCACTTGTCATACAGTGAGAAATATATTTGGTTTTTGGCCCTAGTTTCTGGCACAGAGTTCCTAAAAATCCTTGGAATTTCCTGAATGATAGGAGTATTTTTTATTCATAAGAAGCCATGTGTTTTGGGGTGACCCAGGGTGGATGACTACAAAGGCCTGGGGTAGAGCTGGCCACCAGAAACATCAAGTGATTAGAGAGCAGGAACTTCCAGCCCCACTCTGGAGCCTCCAGAAAAGGGAAGTGAGCAGGGGCTAGAGACTCACGAACAAGGAGATCTGCCAAGCTTTCAGGTTGGTGAACACACCTACCTGCTGGGGGTTGGCACGCGGGGGGGGGGGGGGGGGGGGGGGCCCCCCCCCGGAGGCAAGGAAGCTCCACCTCCTCCCCCAACTCCCATCAAAACCCAGTTCTCTGGATCTCTTCCAACTGTTCCTGAGTTGCATCCTTCTATAATAAACCGGTAAAGGCAAGTAAAGTATGTCTTTGAGTTCAGGGTGCCATTAAAGCAAATCATCCAGTTTGAGGAGGGGTTTGTGGAAAGCCTCAATTTATAGGTCAGAGTATAGGTCACAACCTGGACTTGCAATTGGCATCTGAAGTAGGGGCAGTCTTTGGGACTGAACCCTTAACCTGTGGGGTGTGAAGCTACCTTCAAGGGGACAGTGTCAGCATCAAGTTAAATTAAAGCACACCCAATCAGCATCTGCTGAGAACTGGTGAATTGCTGGGTATGGGGGAAAACAATCCCACGTTTGGTGGCCAGAAGAACTGAGTCTGCGAGTAAGAGAATTAACTTTTCCTTTCAGAAAATAAGATCAGCACTCTAATACATGAAATCTATTTCCAACTCCTGGTTAAAGTTTTGCGATCAAACACTGAATTTAGTCGGTTTAATAAAGATAATACCACCTGTCAAATCTACCTTATAGATAATTATGATGATCAAATGAAAGAATATATACAAAAAATATATAGATGTTATATCACTTAAATAACTTTATTAGTAAGTGATAGAGAGTAAAATAAAAGATAGAAGTAATTTTAACAGTGTCTTTAAAACAGTAGGCATGAGTAAAACAAAAAAACGAACTTAAGGAAAAAAAATTCTGCCAGAATGAGAACCAAGGACTAAGAGACAGGTAGCCTTTATATCAACTGGGGAGGCAACAAGATAAAATGTTACATTATGCAGATAAGATAGAAGGAGAGTGAAGTAAAAAAGAACCAAAAGGCAGGGCTTCTAATTTTTAATCAATGTGTAAAATCAAGCTGCCTGCTTACGTGTGAGCTTCTGGGATATTGAGCTATGCCGTGGTTTCTCCCCTGGTGTGTCATTCACACGGCCTTGCCCTGGCACTTACTCTCCGGTGTTTACAAACTGGGCTGGGACAGAAACTGCCAGGCCACTGGCTGCGGAAGACTACTCACCTCAGCTTCCTACTTGGGGTCAAAGGAGGTCAATGCAAAGGAGACCGAAATTAGATGGAGGTCATGACTGGGGGTGACGAGGACGAGTTCTGCAGTCAGACGACAGTCTGAGTCTGGACTCGGTTCATCACCACTTTGCAATCAGTGGTGTCACCCAGGCATTCCAGAATGGTCTCTGAATTGGTGTTCGTCTGGGACACACTTTTCACAGGTCTGTGGCCAAATGAGAAAAATTGGGACGATGCAATATAGTTCTTTCATAAAACAAAACTAATGGTCTTTGTTTTTGTGTTCTAATTATGATCTTCATACCTTTTTGGTGATAAAAAAAAAAAAGTCCTTTCTTTTATGAAAAGATGGGCATGGCAGATTGCAGTAGTTTTTAAAAAGGTCCTTAACCCTGACAGAATTAAAAGTTGGTAGTCTACATCTAGTCCCAACTGTCCCCCTGTGCATGCTTGCCTATGGAGTCCCAAAGTCTGGGAACCACTGCCTTAGAAGTCTTACTTCTCTCATCAATGAACCAGGGGAGGGTGGACTCTATCGTGCAGAGCTGTGTGTAGTAATGATGGTATTTATAAAGTCAATTAGAGTTTTATCATCATCATTAAGAGCTTGACTACTTGATGTGAGTTTATTCAATAAAATCCATATCCAGGCAGGTTAGCAGAGTACTCAAAGGCAAAAAACTGCCGAAACCGAGGCTTGGCCAGTGCTAGCTCTGTGATTTTGAGTAAGTCTGTTGCAGTCTTCTCATCACTTGAATGGGGATGAGAAACAACAGGACCTACTCAACAGGGCCATTTTAAGATTTAAATTAGATAATCCACGTAAGATGCTTATCACAGTGCCCTCTAAGTGCTCCATAAATGTTAGTTCGAAGCACTATCAGTAGTAGTAAGAGACAAAGGTGGTCAGAAGGTGCTTCCTGGATGCCTGTTAGTTTCTGCGTCAACATCTTCTGGTGTGAAATCCTTATTAAGAGGCTGGAAGGATAATCATGGTTACCATTTCTTGATACTATTTCAAATTAAATCTCTAGGTCAATAATGAGAATGTGGATGGCACACAGGTCCAGGCAACATCAAATGTCATCCTAAACATCATCTACAGAATCAATATCGTATTTTTCATTATTTTTGAAATTTGTACATATTGATCAAAGGAAATAGAATATGCAGCCATATAATCAAAATAGTGACTTTAAAAGTTAACTTTTAATAAAATAGGTTTTTAGAAAATCATAATGTAGAGTGATTTTGATATTTAGTATGACTTTTGTCCTCCCTCTAAAATTAATCCTCAGTAAACAATTATAGCTTTCAATATTACTTGTTTTAAAATATTATTAAGTTTGTCTAAAATTCACCAACATAAATTAGAATTTTAGTTTAACTTTATATGAATTTTAATATAGTTCAGAATAGCTTATTTTTATAGGAAATTAAATACAGGTTACAGCATTATGGAAATTGACAAAAGAAATTCTCAAATGGTAAATGTTTTTCTTTTATGAAATTTTTAACGTGTTTTCATAACAAATGTATAAAAGAGAAAACATTACACATAAACACCTTCTAAGGGTGAAATCTGTAAGCACTTCTTTCTCAGGAATAACTACTGAACAAGAGTATATTTAATTCTCAAGAAAATGAAGAACTTCTACAAAAGCATAATCCAATATTTCCTGTTAACATATGATAGACGTTACAGCAGCATATCTGGCCATTAGACCTAACTTCTCATTAAGTCTTTATAACTACCATAAAAGAGTCAGATACAGGTTACAAATCAGAGTTCAAACTTAATTAAAGGTTCAACATTAGAAGACAAGAATTAAACTGTTTTTCCTGTATTTCTGCAAAGCATGCAACACAGTAACACACAACTCAATTAGTTTTAGTAATTACACAATAGATTATATACTTATCTATATTTTATATAAGTACTATAATTAGTGTGTGTGTGTGTGTATATATATATACATACACTCCTACAAATACAAGGGCGGGTGAGGAGGGGTAAATGTGGGCAACCATTTCTTCTCTAACTTCCAGAATGCCTGGAAGCTAAAGAATAAATTCATGAGTGAAGATCAAAATTAAAATCCGTGAATACAACTTTGCAACTAGCTCAACAAGATGAACAATGCTTAAGAAGCATACATGACAGGGTTCAGAGGAGGCTGGAGCTATTATGTTAAATTGCCTGATTCTGCCTGAGTTCAAATCCAGGCTTTGCTACCTAAAACCTGTGATCTTGTGCAAATTACTTAACCTTCTTAAGCCTGAGTTTATTCATTTGTAAAGTGGCAATACCAGTACCAACCTCAAAGTTATTCTGAAATGATTCATGTAGAGAGAGTAGTGTCCAGACCATAACTGGCAATCAATAGTGCTTCTACTGCTATCAATAGCAACACTAAAAGAAAGAACTGAGCTATTAACTATTTTACGAGAAGTGATTGCCACAAACATTAGGAAGGTAAATCAGGAGATAACACTATGTTTTGTAAGGAAGCACTACTGTTAAGATGTATTATTTTGGGGGAAAAAAAAGTATTTTGATTATGCTTCTCATTAAAAGGCAACACGTTTTCCGGAATTATTTTCGTAAGAAAGTCAATTCCAGGATCGAAATGTAACACCACCACACAAACAGCGGTGGTTATCACCAGCGTCAAAGAAAAACCTGCCAGTCCTGCTCTACTTATGCCATTTCGTCTGAACGGACAGAACTGTTCCAATCTTAGAACTTTCTGGTTTGTAACAAACTTCCTTTAAAGCGAGGAACGAACGAATGAAAGAACGCGCGCGCGCACACACACAAAGCCTAACTCCTGTCACTAATTCATCCCTGCAGAAAGACTTTTGATAATAGGTGTCTAGCCAGAAAATCGGTCTTCAAAGGGCGCGGGAGGGAGCGATGCTAGGGTACTGGAGGCCACAGGATCTCACTCCGGGGCGGTGAAGGAGGCCGCCCTGGGACCAGCGAATCTGGAAATGGGGAAGTCGCGCCCCAAAACCGTGTCCCGGCAAAAGCCGCGGACGCTGGAACTGGGGATCGCCGCAACCTGACCACTCCCCCGCCCTCAGCCGGGATTCCGGGTACTCCTTCCCTTCGCCTCGCCCCGCCCATCCGCTAAGCGGGTCCGTGCCGGCCGCACCCGCGGAAGCCGGCCGCGGGTCCGCAATCGGCTTCGCTGGCAGGGCAGGAGGAGGCCGGCGCCCGCTCCCCTCGCGGAGCTCCCGCCCTGGCCCCGCAGTGCCAAGCCGCCCGCGACCGCGCGCCACGCGGAGCCTCACCCGAAGTCTCAACCCGCGACAGGTGGTGCTGCCGGCGGAGAGGCCGCGGCCCTGCTGCCCACCCAGGCGATGCTCAGCTGCGGCCGAGTCCGGCCCTCCCCTTCCCCGAGCTTTGCGGAGCCGGCGCTAGCTCAGGGTCAGACTGGCCTGGGCGGCCAGCAGCCGGCGAGGCAGCCAGTCAGGCGGCGCAGTAAGCAAGGGAGCCGGGAGGCCCGCCGGCGCGGCCCCGGGCGGAGACTGACGGGCGCGCCGACCAATGCGGAGGCAGAAAGCCGCGCCCCCCCCAGGGGGGCGGAGCTACGGCCAAGGCTTCGCGGCCCGCGCGCTAGGGTTCCTTTGCCTGGGGACCTTCCTCGCTCTGTTTCTTTGAGGTTTCTCTTTTGAGGCCGTGGGGACTCGATCCCGAGGAATGCGAGAGGGGCCGTGTGGAGTAGGAGGAGTCCGGAGATCCAGGCGACACCCGTCGTTCCACGAAAGGAACGGGGGGGCTGGTTTACGGCCGACCTCGCATCCCTAGGGCCTCCGCGGTACTCCAGTTGATGGCTGCGCGTTCGCGCGATAAGAGGCTCTGCGCAGGCGCGGGCGGGCCGGGGGATGTCGGCGAGTACCAGTCTCTCCAGCCCCAGGGGGCGAGAGGAAGGCTGGGAGTTTGGGTCCATCTTGAGCAGCCAGTGGAGGCAGGCAGAGGATGAAGGAGAGACTAAGAGCTGGATACAGGTCAGGAGACTGGAGAAGCAGAAGAGGGGGGACCCAGGAAATGCGAGGCCTCCACACTTTAGGAACGATTTCTGCTTCTGAGCTATTTTTGTTTATGTGTCTAGGCCTCGCTCTTTTGCAGAGTTCTTTGCCGCTCTCCACGCCTGCTGGCACACGTACTGGCCCCCAAGGAATTTACTAATCCCTACCGTCACAGCGCCACCATAAATAGAAGTTCAATGTTCTCTCTTAGAGGAGGACTGGAACCGTACATTATCATCTTGAAAGCAGCAGCGACTGTACCTTAATACATCTTCACTCACTCACGATTATGACATTGGAGGATATTTCTTCACGTTTTTTCAGAAAATCTTGTCACCGAAAATTCTTGGCTGTAGTTGAGTTTGTGTACTTCGAAGTATGGTAATGATAACTTTAAAGTGGAAATGTAAAGGGTAAACAAAGAGTCATGGAAGATGGAATAAGAAAACTGAGTGATGGAAATGTAAGGTAGAGAAAATCGAGTAGTAGAAAAAAGTGAGTTATCCTTCCTTAAACTTAAAATTACATGAAATCTGGAGCAACGGGCCACTATGAGCATGGAAACACTGAAGTTAGTTGATAAATTATAGGTATGGCTCTATAGTAACCATCACAGTAAAATCATCAATAACCATCACCTAAAATAACCCTGCTCGCCAGGAACTGTCAGGAATATCAAGCTGAATGAGGGAAACTTTAAAAATTACAAGCGTCATAAATGCTCTATTAATAGAGGTAAAATTGTTTTGTCTTTGAAAGACAGTTCATCCTACATTAGAGTAACCCAAGGATAAGACTTATTTTGGTTAAATTGAGGTCATTTCATTCCTTAAGTGAAATATTTGTTAATGTCGATGAGGCATACACTACTTTCGGTGGCCCACCCCAATTCATTTTTCCTCCTGAATTGCTTTGGTGACTGGTCTGAGGCTTCTTATCCAAGACAGCATATGGCTATTGAGCACCTGAAGTGTGGCCAATCTAAATTGAGATACACACTGAGTATGAAAACAATACAAAAAAGAAGGTAAACCATATATATTGATTTCTTTAAAGGTTTATTTCTTTTGAGGGGGAGGAGGGGTAGAGAGAGAGAATCCCAGCAGGCTCTGCACTGACAGCGCATGGGGCTGGAATCCACGAACCACAAGATCCTATGACCTGAGTTGAAACCAAAAGTCAGACTCTTAACTGACTGACCCGCCCAGGCACTCCTCTTGATTTTTTAAAATATTGATCACACGTCAAAAAACTTGGGGGAATTTTGGTTAAATGAAATTTACTATTAAAATTACTTTCCTCTCTTTTTACCTGTTTAATATGACTACTAGAAAATGTAAAATTACGTATGTAGTTCCCATTGGTGGCTTGTGTTATATTTCAGTTGGATAGTACGAGTCCAAGAGGAACCTGTTAGAGTCACATACATGAACGCTGCTGCTGGGTGGGACCTCTGGAAAGCCTTTTAAGAAATATCTTCAACTGGGGTCCCTGGGTGGCTTAGGCAGTTAGGTGTCTGACTTCAGGTCAGGTCATGATCTCGCAGTCATGAAATGGAGCCCCACGTCTGGCTCTGTACTGAATGTGGAGCCTGCTTGGGATTCTCTCCCTCCCTCTCACTTTGCCCCTCCCCTGCTTGCGATCTCTCTTTCTCTCAAAAATAAATAAATAAACATTTTTAAAGAAAATAGCCTCGACTGCTATGTGCCTTTGTCTTTTTTGCTTCATCCCACTTCTTACCAGAAATGTTTGGAGGCATGGCACCCATCATTGAACCATAAGATGAAAAACAAATGGATGAAGTCTTACACTCTAAGGGTATTGGCAGGATTAAAGAACTTGGATCCCTGATAGTATTATTGAACCACATTCCACCTTGGTTCCTAGCCTCGTATTTCTTATTTTGTGAAAAATAAGCCTCTGTTTGCATAAATCAACTCAAATAGAGTTTTCTGTTGTTTGGAACTAAAAATAACTACTCACAATTAATAGTAAAATGCACAAAAATCGTGTTCCATGCCATAATATCTCAGTTGTATACTTCTTTCTTTAGAATAGCTCATAACTCAAAAAAAATAGCTCATAACTCAAATTGGGGATATCAAACGTAAAGTAGCAGGAGCAACAGTAGTAGTCATGATAATAATAGATTTTCCACACATCTGTTTTCAGTCATACAGAAAACTTACCACCAGGAGCTGTAACCTTCACTCAAGTTCTTGCCTGTAGAAACCAGTAGAGGAAACTGGGAGGTTTTAGGTTTTATGTCTCTATTAATGATTACTCATGTTTTCCAATTACATTTGTTGTTTTCCTACCCTTTCATTGTTCAGGTCCAGAATATAACGTATGTTAGATGTCACCAAGTACCTGTTACATGAAAGAACATGTTAATTGCTATGTTAACTTTTCCAGTTTGTGTGTGTGTGTGTGTGTGTGTGTATGTGTGTGTGTTACAGAGAGAACTTTCTAGTTCCAACTTGTCCAGTTCTAGGTTTTCCACTTTCTGGATGTTCCTTAAGAGAATGAAAGAACTCCTCCTCAGTGTAGGGTTCTCTCCAGGAAATGAAGTTACCCGACAATCCTTGACTAGAAATACAGCTGAATAAGAAATGTAACTCCAAACGGAATACAGATTATCCACCAATTAGACATCCCATTTATGGATAATCTGGGAATGATGGAAGATCGTTGAGATTCCTATGGGCATGTGTTTATGTTTAGTGGGGTATGTTTGCAAATTATCTGAACAAAAGCCTTGCTTCTTCAACATTTTTTTGCTTTTAGTTTTGCTTTTTGTTTGTTTGCTTGTTTATTTATATTGAAGGAAAAAATGCACTTTGGGAGTTTGAAATACTGGAGTTGTAGTATTCTCTTTCACTCTCTTGAAAAGTCACTCAACAGCTTTCTCCACCAGGTAGGCGGTATTAAACTTTCTCTACCTATCTCAAAGGTCACTGAAAGGAGGAAGTGTGATTTAAAAAAATGTGCAAGGGCTTTGTAAAGTCAAAAGGATACAAATGCAAAGTATTCTCATTCTAGTTCCCTGCCTGGCATATAGATAATGTTCAATAAATAACAATTAGCATTCATTGAGCACTTATTATTTGCTAAGCATTGTTCTAAGGTTCTTTATGCATACACTAAAATTATTTAATTGTCTCAGCAATATTATGATGTAGGTATAGTTATTTATTCCCATTTTACATATGGGAACTCTGAGGATTTAGAAGTTGATTCATCCAAGAGAAAAGGGATACAAACTATGTTGTACGAGCTCTGAATGTTTTTGAATATTTTTACGTATAGTTAAATGTCTTGGCAACGAGAAAAAATGAAACCATGCCATCTGCAGCAACGTGGATGGAACTGGGGGTATTATGATAAGTCAAATAAGTCAGTCAGAGAAAGACAGATATCATAGGTTTTCACTCATATGTGGAACTTGAGAAACTTAACAGAAGACCATGGGGGAAGGGAAGGGGAAAAAATAGTTAGAAACAGAGGGAGGCAAACCATAAGAGACTCTTAAATACAGAGAACAAACTGAGGGTTGATGGGGAGTGGGAGTGGGGGAGAGGGAAAATGGGTGATGGGCATTGAGGAGGGCACCTGTTGGGATGAACCCTGGGTGTTGTATGTAAGCCAATTTGACAATAAATTATATTTTAAAACAAAGACCAGAAAAAGCATTTGAAACATTATGCCACTCCAACCCCCAACCAGTGAAGTGGGAAAGCCCTTCCTGCTTAAGCTGTTTATTAAAATCTTCTTCATAACTCAAGGACAAATTTAATCTCACCTCTTCAGTAAAGCCTTGTATGATGGTATGTAAACACGCACTGGGATTGCCTGGAAGCATTGAAGACATTGATGCCTATTCTGTACCAATTAAATAAGAACCTTCTCGTATGGGACTCCAGCACCTGTGTTTCTTAATAATTCTCATGTATTTCTTTTCTTAATATATTTCTTGTATAGTAGAAGCTCCATGAGAGTAGCGTCTTGTAAGAATTAGTTCTCCCTGTATGCCTTTCAAATCCTCACATGTGATTAATCTTTGATTAATTAACAGGCAGGTTTAGAAATGTCAACATCTTCCTTGCTCTAATGAAGGAATTATCAGAACGTGATTCCGGATCATCATCATCATACCCACCACCACCTGGGAATTTGTGAGCGCTGCAACTACTTGGGCTCCACCCCAGACCCACTGAATCAGAAATTCTGAGGCTGGGGCCCAGCAGGATATGTTTTGATAAACCGTCCAGTTGATTTGTAGACACACTCAAGTTTAAGAACCATGGTATGAGGCCATGGTTGATTGATCAAGAATCTAATTTATGTTTTTGTGTAGCAATTGCTACTGAGAAGAGCTCACTGGGAAACAAGATACAGTACTTGCCTTCAAGGAATCTATATTATAATGTAGGGACAAAGCATTTACTCATATACGTGTAATTTGATAAGCAATGTGTCATTAGGTATTTACAGGTGAAGTGACATGATCATGATGCATTGGGTTTGTTTTAAATTATTCTAGGGAAAAAACAAGGATTGATGAAACAAGATTGGCAAAATGCTATTATTAAGGCTAGGTGGTGTATTTAAGAGTGTTTATTATACTATAGTCCCCACTTTTTATATTATTCAACATTTCATTGTAAAAAAATTTAAGGCAATATGTGAAACATAAGCTCAGAGTGTTGTAGTAGTTCAAAAGAAGCAATCACTTCTTACACTTGGATTACCTAGAAAGCTCTGTGGAGGATATGCTGTGAAAGCAGGGCTTGACTTAAGTAGAAAAGTTCCTTAAGTGATATATTACCTACAAGTCCACAAACTCTCACCCATAATTTCAAATCCAAAAGTTTTTATTTGTCATTTTGGTGGTGCTGGAATTTTTTGACGGCAAATAAGAGTTGATAGGGGCTATTTATAGCCTATATTTCCCCAACATGATGTAAATATTTGTATTTACATGACATATCCTTACATATTTGTATATTATATATTCTTCAGTAATTATTAATGTTTTTATGAGGCACACTGCCCCAGATCCCACTGAAGGTAATATATAACACATAGGATATGCTCCTTTAATGTCTCCTCAAATCCAGAATTTTCTAAGTTCTCAAGTTGGCTCCAAGGACTTCATCCATTTGTATGATCCAGAAGTACAATCCTTGGGGCACCTGGGTGGCTCAGTCAGTTGAGCATCCGACTTCGGCTCAGGTCAGAAGTACAATCCTTTGGCACAGTAAATTAGGGGAAGGCTATGTATAGTTCTTAATTTCAATTTTGCTGGAATTAAGGAGATAATTTATACTTAAATATTGCTTATTATAATACTCAAGCTAAATTTATTGTCAATGACATTTTACTTGGTGTTGCGAGCACAGAAATGACTGATTGGGTGTTATAAGAACCTAGCTTTAAGGAGAAATACTTGATGATAGAAGTCAATAAAATGGTTAGCTTTAATGGGGGTTGGCTGAAAAGAGTCAAGGGAACATTCTATATATCAGTCTAGACGATGACTACATATGTGTACATATGTTAAAATTCATCACACTTGAGTGAGGTACTTTATACACCTCACTGCATGAATTTTATCTCTACCCCAACCAGGATAAAATAAACCTTTTGCATTGTGCATTGTTGTTTCTTTTGGAGTAAATGCCCCCTATTGAAGATCCAGTACCTTCATCTTAGGCTTCTTCCTTGGTGACCTCCACTGGACCGTCTTAGAAAAAGTGAGGGACCATTCGTGGCTGTCCAGAGCGTAGCTCACCGGGCCCTGTAGAGTTGTCAAAATGATCATGCAGACAATACTAGCCTACAAAGAAGGCACAAGCTCTTCCAGAAAGGATGGATTACAAAGCAGGGGATCCGGTAAAACAAAGTCCCAAGGCCAAAATTAACAGAAAGTAGGAGGAGGTATAGGGCTTGGTCACTAAACAAATAGAGAAGGACATGGGTATGGATAAGTTTGTGTGAGTCCTGCACTGTTGGGAGCTGAAGCTGGTATCTCAGCCTTTGCCTTCAGTTTGGCTAGTCCACCTGTGAAGTGGGAGGAGCCTTAAAGGGGCAGGCTTCCAGGGCACATTTGGCCAGGTGACTTCCCTATAAAACCCTTCAGTAGGCAGCTTAAAGTGGTATGTATGCCAGTTAATCTCAAGATGGGCACACTTTTGCCCACCTTTCTAAAAATTGAAGATGCTTGGAAAAATTTCCATACCAGTTGCCATGAAAATAGAGTAGCTTTATTTCATCTAAGCACCAAGTGCGTTTCCTTCAGGAAAATCCATATTATTGAGCTTTCAGAGAATTATGGAAGATTATTCTCCTCATAATGAGAATATATGTAGTAGGATCATTGGTCTTAGGTTGACACATCACCGATAGCAAAAGTAGATAGATTGTGCTAATCACATGTTTAGATTTACACAACTTCTTCTGCCTTAGAATAGAAAACATTAATAATGAATGCTGACTGCACCACTGGGAATTATCTTTCAATAAATTAGGGTCATTAAAAATGCAAACTCTTTAAAAATGAAAGAGAAGGTAAACAGTATATCTAAAGGCATTTGTGTCCAGGCAGCCTAGTTTGTGAGACCTAAAAGCATTTGATGTTTAAAAAAAAAAAAATTTAGTGTAGGTACTATCATTAAAAAAAACAATATTTTTTTCAAATGTTTATGTTTGAGAGAGAGAGCATGAGCAGGAGAGGGGCAGAGAGAGAGGGAGACACAGAATCCAAAGCTGGCTCCAGGCTCTGAGCTGTCAGCCCAGAGCCCAAAGCTGGGCTTGAACCCACAAACCACAAGATCATAACCTGAGCTGAAGTCAGAGGCTTAATTGACTGAGCCACCCAGCCACCCTCAAAACAATGTGTTTTAAAGTACAATGAAGCTCCAGGGCGCCTGGGTGGCTCATTCTGTTGGGCATCCTACAGATCAGGTCATGATCTTACAGTTCACAGCTTGTGAGTTCGAGCCCTCCCATCCCTCCAGCCCCACAGTGGCACCCACTTCAGATCTTCCGCTGTCTCCCTCTCTCTCTGCCCCTTCCCCACACATGCTCTCTTTCTCAAAAATAAATACACATTAAGACTTTTTAAAAATAAAATACAATGAAGTGCCAATGATGGTAATTACCACTTAAAAATGTACTAACCATTTTTTATATAAAGAAAATAATGTAGCTTTTCAGGTTGTCTAGAAGACTAAACTAATACTGTAATAAGCAGTAATTAATACCACAAAAAGCAGTACCCTCACTTCCACAATATTTTAAGGAAATTTCTAGAAACTTTTGTGAAACACAAAGAGGTTAATATCATAGGTTTATTAACAATATAAGAAACTTTACTCCTTAAGGAAAAATAACACTTTGGTGTTTATGGATAATATTTTACCTCTTGATTTTTATCTAGTACTTAGGTATCCTGGACAGTGTAAAGTAAAATTTGCTAGCATCACGTCATTGTGGAAATAAATACCTTCCTTTTTTTTTTAATGTTTATTTTTGAGAGAGAGAGAGAGACAGAGAGAGAGAGAGCATGAGCAGGGGAGGGGCAAAGAGAGAAGGAGACACAGAATCTGAGCTGTCAGCACAGAGCCCGATGTGGGGCTCAAACTCACAAACCACAAGATCATGAACTGAGCTGAAGTCAGACGCTTGACCGACTGAGCCACCCAGGTGCCCCAATATCTTCTTTCTTTTATGAAGGTGATTCAGTCTTACTAATGCCACCTCTAAAGTTTTCCTGAGGCATTGGCTGTTTGGTGTTACCCATTCTAAATCCTAGTGTCTCTCCATCATTACCTAATAAGCCCTTAAGAGAGGACTGAAGGAGCAACAACATTGGCATCACAAGATTGTTAGAAAAATAAAATCTATATCCGCACCCCAAAACTACTGCATCGGAATCCAACATGCCCAGGTGGCCCCATGCACATTAACATTTGAGAAACATGGAGGACCCCTGAAGTTCTAGATTCTGTAAACTCATGCTGCTGGGAATGAATGTTTATATCTAGATATGGGATAATGAGAAACCCATGATACTTTCCTTACCTTCAAGAAGTTGCTGTGTCAAGGCAAATGCAGTTCTTTCCTTCCCACAATGAGACTATGTTATGATTAAACCACAAGCAGTAAAATTTTGTTGTTCATTCATCAGATGTGTAGTTATGATCTAGGCACCAAGTAGAACGTTTGCACCAAGTAGAATGTATGCAAAATCTCTGGCTGACGTCAGGGGGAAAAGACTCCCAGAAATGTTTGCCTTGATTATTCAAATAATGTTCTTGGTATTTTGAGCATAACTTTACGTACAGTCCTTAAAAGACCCCACGTGCTTCATAGTTCTTAGACTACATGGGGTGAAAAAGTACCTCTGAGATTCTATCTCTTGGGGGCATTACAGGGATAGTTTTCTTTCTTTTTTTCTTTTTTTCAGATTTTCTAAATGTTTATTTTTTGAGAGAGAGAGAGAGAGAGGGAGAGACAGAGAGAGAGAGAGAGAGAGAGACAGAGCATGAGCAAGGGAGGGGCAAAGAGTGAGGGAGACACAGAATCCAAAGCCAGCTCTAGGCTCTGAGCTGTCAGCACAGAGCCCAACGTGGGGCTTGAACTCATGAACAGTGAGATCATGACCCAAGCTGAAGTTGGATGCTCAACCAATTGAGCCACCCAGACGCCCCTACAGGGATATTTTTCTATAAAGTTTTCAAGATTTCTGTGGCCAAGAAAGTATATACAATAGATAATAGTAATTTAAGAAAAACATGAATTAATAACTTGGGCTTGATTATCAATATATTTTACTACTAAGCAATAAATGGTGAGTTCTTTGGCACAAGGGATATCAAAAACCTAAAAACAGCTTTGATGTTGTTAAATATAATATGTCATATCTGTTAGATCAACAAGATGTGGTCCAACCATAAAAAGAAATCTTGTAGGCGTGCCTTTCCTTCCATTACTGTTTGACTTCAGACTTGCTAGCATTCTGAAATGTTTCCCAAAAGTGAATCACCTCCCAACCAAGCTGCATTCTTGGGCTGGCAATTCTTCCAGATATCTTTTCCATAGCCACTGGTTATGTCAGGAATGTCTGGGGACCCCAACACCTCCTGGAGGGTTTGACTCAATACTGATGGTTCATATTAGAACTTGACCATCTTGGGGTCTGCACCAATTCCAGGAATTAATTGGAGCATTCTGGGTTTTTTTTAAAAAGTTTATTTATTTATTTTGAGAAAGAGAGACAGAGAGACAGGGAGAGTGTGTGTAGGCTGGGGAGGGGCAGAAAGAGAGGGAGAGAGAGAATCCCAAGCAGGCTCCACACTGCCGGCCCAGACCCCGACTTGGGGCTTGATTCCATGAACTGTGAGCTGGTGACCTGAGCCGAAATCAAGAGTTGGACTTTTAACCAACTGAGCCACCCGGGTGTCCCAGAGCATTCTGTTTTAATAGGCATCCTGAGTGAAGTAGAGTGTTTTTCCTTCATTATACTTGAACGGAATTATATTGCACAGAAGAACACAGAATAAAAAGTTAGTCCAAAACAACACAACTTTGCAAAAATTGTATCTGTATTTTTAAAGAAATAAATATTTCTTTAAATATTTATTTTGAGAGAGAAAGAGAAAGAGAGAGAAAATGCACGAGGGAAGGGCAGAGACAGAGAAAGAGAATCCCACACAGGTTCTGCGCTATCAGTGGGGAGCCTGAATTAGGCTTGATCTCACAAACCATGAGATCATGACCTGAGCCAAAATCAAGAGTCGGATACTTAACTGACTGAGTCACCTAGGCACCCCTCAAAATATTTTTTTACCCCCAAATTTCTGGTATAATAACACATATGCTACTTTATAATACATTAAATAAAAACCTAATGGTGGGTCTAATAACTAGTAATGATGAATATAAATGATATTCCAAAGGATCTGCAACAACTATAAGGTGATACGAGAAATCTGTGGTTTCTGTTACTGCTAGCAGTTATCTTCATCCATCATCAAACAAAATGCTAAATTCCAGTTAAGAGATAGTGAAGATAAATATAGTCTTCTCAATCCAAGTTCACCTACCCTCTGTGGTTAAGAACCCTATGTACTGGGCTGGGGTTTTTTTGGTTGTTGTTTTAATTTTTTATGTTTATTTACTGAAACAGAGAGAAACAGAGCACAAGTGGGGGAGGGGCAGAGAGCGAGGGAGACACAGAATCCGAAGCAGGCTCCAGGCTCTGAGCTGTCTGCACGGAGCCCGACTCGGGGCTCAAACCCACAGACTGCAAGATCATGACTTGAGCCACCCAAGCGCCCCATGTAATGGGCTGTTTTTATCTCAATTCAGCTAAGAACCTCCTTCTACCAGTCAGCAATTTATGAGTTCAACTTCTGATACTGGAAAATGGTTTCCTGTAGCAATTTCTTTTGTCAGATCTCCAGTTTCAATGATATGTGGAAACGTTCCCTGTCAATAGATCTTTTGTGACTTTCAGTAAATTCTACTCCCTTTCAATTTATTGAGTGTTACTTGGGACAGTGTTACCCGGGCTTTCCCGTGGCCCTGGTGAAACAAATGTGGTTTTGCCTGGTCAGCATTGCAGTGGTTGCTTGCAAGTTGAAAACTGGCCAAATTTCCCGGCCTCCAAGGTTGATAAGTTAGAAAACTTCCCTTATCATCTACTGTCCCTTGTTAAGAGGAATTTGTTCACATTTCTCCTTGTGCCAGAGGCACATATTGTTAGATACATTAAGAAAGTAATTTATTACTGACATTCCTACTCTTGGAGTAATTGCTCTAGAATATATTTTTGAAAGCCTACCATGACGATTTTTTAAAATGCATTTTACAATTTTTTCTTGGTAGAAGAATGTATCTGGGTTCCTTTTGTGAAGAAAAATGACTTATTCATATTTTTTAAAACAAAAATACAAGAGAACAACTCTACACTTTTATTTATTTACTTTTCAGTTGGTTTAAATCCTTGAGGCGTACAGCATCACATGGATTCTGTGGCCAGTGGCTTTCGCAGAAAACTTGCTTCGGAATTTGGCTCGGACCATGCCTCTATTGCCATGAGCACTAGCTACTTTTCCCCAGATGACTCTGGTTTTATTCAGTTTACCACCAGGAGTCACTGTGCTGTTCTTTGCTTTGTACACACAAGCATCTCTCTTGCCTAGATAGAATCCAGTTTCATCTCGAGCATAAACATCTTCAATTTTAAGAAGACTTGTGTGCTCCCTCTGGTTCTGGAGAGCCCACTTGTAACCAGCAAAAATGGCTTTGGACCACAGCCTTCCAGACGTATTTGTCGTTTCAGGAGTCCTGTTCCCAGCAGGCCTCCACAGGTTCCAAGATGGCGGAGAGAGTGATGTGTTCATATTTTTATATTTCACTTACATTTTCTGAAGTAAAGATGAAAAGCAACTGTCATCCTTATGTAAGTTTGGAAAAAGGAATAGAATTTTATTTGATGCCAGCTGTGAAAATAACATTCAAAAAGCATTATGCCAACAATGAGAACAGGGAAATCAAACTGTTCAGTCATGAATTCAGCCCAGTCTGTACTTATTAAGGAGGAAAGGAGAAGTGATAAGAAAATGTGAGAAGGAACATTCTGGAGCTCATTTTACTCTGTCCATATGGGAGAGCTTGACTTGCCTCCAAGGTGTTATGCCCTTTCAACAAACAGCCTGCAGCTCTGCTCTCTCCTATGAAACCAGTCCCTTCCTTACAGCCTATAGCTTGGCTTCTTTCTCCATAACTTTATTAAAACTGTGCAAAACTTCCTCTTTTTTTTTTTTGGTGAAATTCAAACTTTTTTTTTTTTTTTTTTTAAGTCCTCAACTTCCTTATTCTTTCAGCAAACTTTGACCCAACTGGCTTTCCCTTCCTTCTTGAAACACTTCCTTTGGCTTCTTTGGCATAATACTCCAGATCATTGGCCTCACCTTTGCCATTTCTTCTTCCTGCCACACCAGTATGAAGGGTGATCCCCGAGGTTCAATGCTAAACCAATCCATTGTGATGGTATCTGTGTCCCATGCTGCGAATTTCCACCTTGATTCTGGCCTTTTGTCCCCAAGTTTCCATTCCCTCAGGAAACATTTTTAGAGGGCCTACCTGCTTTCAAACAAACACTTGATTAATTAATTGTCCCTGCCCTGAGAGAGTGTTCTGGAGGCGGAGGGAACAGCAGGTGAAAGACTGAAGAATGAAGAGAGGTGGGAACAGATGCCTGTACAGATATGTCAGTGCAATAATAGGAATGAGTATTACAGTGTATAATGGGGATATGGAGAAGGACTCCCACCCCATCTGGGATCGGGGTGAGGGAATTTATTCATTTTAATTCAATGAACATTCACATTCATTCAGTCAACAAACAGTAGCAAGGGCCTACATGCATCAGTAATGAAGCCAGGTACTAAGACTGTAAGAATGAGCAAGGCAAGCCTTGCCTTCACGGAGCCTATAGTCTTACTAAATGGGAGAAAGAGACATTAAACGGGTCATGCAATTTTATAATTGTGACACATGCTACAAAAAGGCAAGCACAAAATGCCAGAGAGCATTTAACAGGGAGATCTCTTAAACTGAGAAATCGATGGGGGCTTTCCTGAGCTGACACTTAAGCTGAGGCTTGAAGTTGAGTAGAAAATAGGCAACATGAGGAAAGAGTAGTCAGGGTGTATGATGACTCAGAGGAAGAAGAATTTGCCGAAGGGCTGATTGATACTAAGATGATGCGCTGAGAGGGGTAGGCACAAGGTGATTTCCAGGGCCTTGCAGTTAAATAATTTAGCCTTTATCTTAAAAAAAAAAAAAAGCCAATTATCCAACAGTTTTTAAACTGGTAGTTGACAAGATCAAATTTCCGTTCAGAAAAGGTCAGTTTGGCTACAGGGGATAATAGATTGGAGAGGGGGCAGGAGCCAATGAGGAGAGAAGCTATAGCCATCTCTTAGATGAAAGTTAGGGATGGCGTGGTCTCTGGGGGCCATGACAGAGATGGGGAGAAGCAGATGTATTTGACAAATGTGTAGGAGGGAGAAACCATGGGGCCTGGCGATTGGATGTCGGTGGTGAGGAAGAGATATAGATAGAAAACTTCACAGGAGAAGCTGCTTTTACAAGAAGGTAGAGGGACAATGGCCTAGCAGTGCTGGGATGTTGGGGGCCTGAGTGGCACGTGGCCAGGCAGCAGGACTGGGCCATTATGGAGTCTGGTGGTGACTGTGATCCTGGTGCTGCCTGACGACACCACTCGCATGCCTCACAGCTTGTCATACTTGTGACTTAAGTGTTTTTATCTCCGTGTTGGGGAGGATTTTCGGGGGAGGGGGGCATCTGACCTGAGTTTTAAAGGATGTGTGGGGTTAGCTCAGAGGGAATGTGGAGGAGGAAAGGTTTAGGGGGAGACATGACCATTTTGGGATTCTGAAGCCATCACTGAGGCAGCTGTGTGTATTTCAGACGAGCAAGAAGAAAGGCCAACTGAACACTGCAGAGGTTGAGGAGTGAACGGGTGGACTGAATGAAGACCTGAGCTGGGACAGTGGCACAGACAGAGCAGAGGGCAGGGAAGCAAAGGAGCCAGCCAAGTGAGGAGGACCCCCCCACCCCCACCCCAGGCTTCTGGAGAAGCTCCCTGGTATAGGCAAGGCCACCAGCTCAGACAGAGAACAGAGGAGTAGAAGCGGGTTGAGGAGGAATGACAAGTCCAGTTTGTAGCCTGTTTAATTCAAAAGCCACCAGGGTGGAGAGTTCTAGCAGGCCTCTGAAGAAGCAAGGAATCTGAAGTTCAGTATGGCATGGAGGTCTGCATCCGATGGGTGGGTCTGGATGTCAGCACACAAGCAGCTGTGAGAACTGGGAGAACTTACTTCTAGAAAGCTAAGGACACTCAGGAAGTGTACTTAGTGAGGATAGTGGACCCAGGAAAGAGCCCCAGGCTGGTCCTTTGTGCACCATCTCTCAGCTCCCAGTCCACCCTTCAACTGTGCTCTTCGAGGCTATGGCCAGTCTCCCTTGCCAGATGGATTCCCACTGGTTTCTGCCCGTAGAGCCACTAAAGGGAAACAGGAAGGCATGAAGAGGGCAGAATGGACTTTCTTCCTGCTTCTAATTGCTATTACTGCCAATCAAGTCACAGAAGTCACAGAGGAAGGCCACAGTGCCAGTTTCAGGCTTTTTCATTCACTCCCAGCACTAGCGGAGGTGCCTCACTCAGACCTACTAGCATCAGCCGGCTGAGCAGCACAGATGAGGGTCTGAGTACTGTGCCACAGAGCAGAGGCTTTCTGAGAACTTCTGGTCACCAGCCTTGGTGGTGAAGTCAACCTCACCTTTTCCTTAGTTCCTCAGCTGTTTTGTGCAATTGGGAATTACTGATCCCACCATTGCCGACTTGAGCTACCCCAACATCCCCTTTCTTATTCCTTCAGCTTTCCAGTGTTTGTGGAACAAACCATCTGTATCGAACACTCTCTCTTTGAAAGGTGCTTCCTGTTTTTCTAGATGGATGCTGATGGACGCAGACCCCTGAGGCCGGTGGAGGGAGACCCTGAAAGGGTCTGAAAGGGGATGGGGAAAGAAGGAGAAGGAAGGCCACAAAAAGAATGGGGAGTGAGAATGAGGACAGTGTCTCATGGAAACAGTGTAGCAGAGAGCTTCAGGAAGGAGGAGGAAATGATAAACTTTAAAAAATGGAGAAGACGATATAATCCAGCAATACTGCTTCTGGGTAGGAATGTGAAAGAAATGAAAATAGGGTCCCAAAGAGGTATTTGTACACCTATGTTCATAGCACACAATTAGTCAAAGGTGGAAGCAGCCCAAATGTCCATTAACAGATGAATGGATGAACAAAATGTGGTACGTCCATACAGTGGAATATGATTCAGCTTTAGCGAGGAAGGAAATTCTGACACAAGATGGATGAACCTTGAGGATATTATGCTGAGTGAAATAAGCTAGTCACAAAAAGACATGAGGCATCTACAGTAGCCAAACTCACAGAAACCAGAAAGTGGAACATGTCTGTCAGGGACTGAGGAGAATGTAGAGTTGTTTAGTAGGTACAGGGTTTCAATTTTATGAGGTGGTTACATCACAATGTGAATATACTTAACACTCTTGAACCTACCCTTAAAGATGATTAAGACAGGGGCATCTGGATGGCTCAGTTGAGCAGAGAGGCCCAGGAAGATAAAAATTATATGTATCAATTAGGAGGGCATGTAAGCTCTATAAGGAATGTAGTTTTATTAGCTAGTTGGATGTGAAAGTCAGACTCCGGTGGGTTGAGGAGCAAGTGCGTGGTGAAGGCTGACTCTCTCCTGAGGAGTTTGGACAAGCAAGGGAAGGGAAGTTGGACAAAGGCTAAGAGGACTGTGAGGTCAAGGAAGGTCAAGGAGGAGAGGGGGAGAATGTTTAGAAGCTGAAAGGAACCAGCAGAGGAGGAGAGGTGACATATGGTGCTGTGAAGAAGCAGAGTCCTGAGGGAGCAGAGGGGGCTGGGACCTGGCCATGGGCAGAAGGGATGGCTGATTCTCTGTTGTGGGAGACAAGCAGGGAGGAAGGGTACATACTGATACAATTATAGATAGCAGGGTGATGGGGAGAGCATGCATGACGATCTAGGGGTTTTCTCTATGATGTAGGAGGCAACAGAGAGGGGCTCTAGGTAGGGAAAGGATTGAGCGGGGTACTAGGGCCCAGTTGAGGTTGGAGATCACAGAATTGTAAGTATTCTCTGAAAGACTGAGAAATTGTTTTCTGGCAATTAGGTCAGCATGAAGGTGGATCACAGCATTAAGCCAAGCTTGGGGTGTTGTCGGAGAAATGCTACAGAGGGATGGGGTGCAAGGGAATCAAAGGGGCTGGTAAGAGCAGGGCTCTGGATGATCGGCCACAGAAACGGAGAAACCTGGAAGAAGTAATAAAAGGTTAGAAGAAAAGAAAAAGATCAAGAGGCCGATGTTTCCAAAAAGTCAAAGGTATTTGTAATGGGAGTAAGAGAACTGGAAACCTGGGGGCCGGGGAGTCACAGGCAGAAAGTCAGATGTGGGGTGGAGCATTTGTCGGAGACAGTAGGATCAGTGCGTTCTGGGGGGGTGGGGTGGGAATGTACTGGAGGTCATGGGCCCTGTGGAGGGGCTGTGTTTATGAGTTAGGATGGAAGGCAAGACTGAACCAGGTCAGTACAGCTGGATGGATGTCTCACTACAGCTCCGATTTGTGGGTCCAAAATCAGGGACGCCTGGCTGGCTGAGTCGGTTAAGTGGCTGATTTCAGCTGAGGTCATGATCTCACAGCTCGCGAGTTAGAGCCCTGCATGGGGCTCTGTGCTGACAGCTCAGAGCCTGGAGCCTGTTTCGGATTCTGTGTCTCCCTCTCTCTCTACGACTCCCCCCACTCACGCTCTGTCTCTCTTAAAAATAAATAAACGTTAAAAGATATTAAAAAAATCAAACCATCTGTGGGCCACTCCTCTCAACTGTGAATGCCACATCTCTAGTGCTGGCTTTGGCAGCACACATACTAAAATTGGAATGATACAGAGAAGATTAGCACAGCCCCTGTGCAAAGATGACACACAGATGTAAATGCCACATATCTGGATCCATAATGTCATGAAGAAAACATGGGACTGGGAGTTAGGACAGCTGGATTCAAATTCCACACTAGCACCTGTTAGCCAGAGACCACAGGTGATTCTTT
This sequence comes from Cryptoprocta ferox, assembly GCA_028646485.1. NCBI lineage: Eukaryota > Metazoa > Chordata > Mammalia > Carnivora > Eupleridae > Cryptoprocta > Cryptoprocta ferox. The sequence continues at coordinate 64,781,363 of CM053566.1, read as the reverse complement.
CAACGATTCTTATAAAACAGATCTCTGCCTGGTTGTTCTGAAGTCCATGTTACATGGGTGTGTCAAAGCACCCAAGTGTATACTTAGAAATCTAATAAATGCTCAATAAATAACAATGGAATCTGGATATGGTTTCTTCCTTCATCCCCTGTATTGTATGTTTCACCAAGACCCAATCCCTATTCTTGACGATGCCTTCCCTGGCCCTTATGAATTGCCGCCCCTACTAACTGGTCACATTTTTGTCTCCCTCCTCTTCTAGTGCTCGTTATTCTTACCAATGGCCACCTAACTCCTCTTTCAAAAGCATTGAAACTGGTTGGAACAACATTCCAACAACATTGAAAACCAGTTGGAAACCACTGTTGTCATGTCATGCCCCCGTGTCAGGGTAGTGGAAAGAAGCAGTGAACTTTAGGGGCCCCTGGGTGACTCAGTCGGTTGAGCGTCTGACTCTTGATTTCAGTTCAGGTCATGACTTCATGCTGTGCTGACAGCTTTGAGCCTGCTTGGGATTCTCTCTCTCTCTCTCTCTCTCTCTCTCTGCCTCTCTCCTGCTCACACATGTGCTCTCTTGCTCCTACTCTCTCAAAAATAAAATAGAATTTAAAAAATAAAGAGTCTAACAAACATTTACTTCTCTCATTTTAGGTTCTTCATCTGATGGAATCTGGGGAGGTGTGGTGTGAAACCAGCACTAGTGAAAAGCCAGGATGAGTTTCAGGATGGTCCAGAATTTCTAATGGTCCAGAAGGGGACCTCGAATCTCTCAGCTATCAAGATTTATAGCCAGGACATTATGGTTGGGGGTCCTAAGATATTTTATTCATGTCTAGATGAGCCTGCTCTGTCCCTATATCTCACACAACTCTTGTGTGAAGCTCAAGTGGCATGAGGGAGGTTCTGTAAAACCCAAAGTCCAATATTCTCTGCTCTTTCTCCCTCTTCTTCCCCATCTCCTATGTCAACGTGAGATTTCACAGCCTGACTCCCCAGACTCTCCATGAGTTGGTCTTATTTTATTCCTTCCCTATTCTACTCCCAACTTAGATGTTAATTTTCATTTTCAGATATGTTAGTTTCTCCCTCCTACTTTGGGCTCTGGGGTTTTTTCTTTTACTTCCCGGAGATTCAACAAAGACATTCGCTCAGAAGTTCTACTCACTGAGGGAATGAATTTCTCCAAATCACAGCCTTAGAGCTAGAAAGGGCCTTATGGTTCCCTAAGTTTGATGTGCTTATCACTCTCTGGAGGGGCAATGAGGCTTAGACAGGTGAGTGGATAAGACCCCTGAGGACACACAGTGGGCAGGACCAGCTAAAACCCAGCCATCCTGACTCATGGGCCAGAACTCACCCTTCCGCATACCATACTAACAGGCCGGCCATCTGTCCACAAGATGGATTTCTTTGGCATTGCATGTGCGATGCTGGCCAAATCTCATTGTGTACTAATCGGCATCTTCATGGATGACTCACCAACTGCTCAGAGAACCATACCCTGGGGACTCAATACAAACATTTCCCTAAACCTTGCAATGTTCTAAATCTAATCTCTGTCCTTATTTGCTAAGGACCTTGAATGTGTTCCTCACCCATCCGGTTACCTTTCCTCCCCTGACTCACAGGGAATACAAAGGAGTCGGTTCTCATATACAGTGTTAAGTAGGCATAACACAGATCTCTGGAATAGAACTCACTTGGATTTGTAACTAAAGTTCATCCCTGTATGGATTAACCTCTGGACTGAGAGTATGATTACACAAGAAATGATTAACATAATTTCCTGGAAAAATGTACATAAATTCAAAAAGGTCATAAGTTGAAGTTTAAGCTATCTACCTATAAATAAAGTTGTTGACTAAAGTCACCACTAGCGTATCAATGGATTTAACAAATATTTTATTAAGTAAGTTTATGTAAAGGGATGTGTGAGGCACTGAAAAGGGTATAAAAATCGGCAACATTTTCTCGACCTTATGGAGTTTTATCATGTTTAAAAGAAGAGATAGGATGCGTACACCGGTTATTGTAATACTAAGTGAGAGGTGACACGTGCCCGGGGCGGGGGTGGGGAAGGTATGTGGAAGTGTCATGGGTCCAGACTCCAGGGGAAGCATTTCAGGCAGGGAAAATTCAGGAAGGTTTGTGTAGCAGGTATCATTTTATCTGAGCCTTGAAAGATAGCTGGAGGGGTTTTTCGGTTTGTTTGTTTTCATAGGCTTTATTTTTTTAAAGAGCAGAGTTAGGTTCATGGCAAAATTGAAAGGAAGGCACAAGAAGTTCCCATATATGCCTATCCCTTCACATGCACACTTGCCCCATAATTGACATTGCCTCCCAGTGTGGTACCATTGTTACAGTCAATGAACCTATGTCTACATCGACGCATCACAATCATCTGATGTCCATAGTTTGTGTTAGGGTTCGTGTTTGGTGTGTATATTCTACGGACTACAGCATAGGTGTAACATATGTCCACCATTACAGTACCACGCAGAGTACTTTTGCTGCCCTAAAAATCTTCTGTGCTCTGCCCATTCATCTCTCTCCTTCCTCTGCTACCTCGGCAACGACTGATCTTTTTATGGTTTCTGAAGTTTTGCCTTTTCCAGGATGCCGTAGAGTTGGAATCATACAGTGTGTAGCCTTTTCAGATCGGCTTCTTTCACTTAGTAACATGCATTTGAGTTTCTTCCATGCTATTCATGGCTTGATAGCTTGTTTATTTTTAGTGCTGGATAATATTCCATTGTCTGGATGTACCAGTTTATTTGTCTAGTCATCTACCGAAGAACGTCTTGGTTGCTTCCAAGTTTGGGCAATTATGAAGAAAGCTGCTATAAACATCTGTGTGCAGGTTTTCGTGTGGATGATTGCCAGGATTTTAACAGGTAGACACACATTCCAGAAAAAGGCAAGTTTGAAATCTTAGAGCCTGTTCCATTGGCAGGAATTTAGAGTATGAGAATGTAAGACTGGACTGGCAGGTTGGGGAACAAACGTGGACGTCTTGAATACCATGCGAAGTAATTTTGTCTTTGTTCTGTGAGCAATAGGGTTATTAAAAATGTTGGGGTTCGGGGAGTAAGAGGGTGACAGTAGTGACATGATCAAAATGTGCTTTCGAAGTATCATTTACAGTGATATCAGAAATCAGGTGACCAGTTAAAAGGGTAGAGCAGTAGCCTAGACTAGTTAAACTATTAAGAGGGTCTAACCCAGGACAATGGGCTGGGAATGGAAAAGAAGGGGTAGAGGATAGAGCCTTGCAATTTTGCGAGGAAGAGGGAGGAATTATTATAAAGTTTTAAAGTTGGTTAAAAAAAAGATGTTAAGAAAAAGGAAAGTCATCATTTTTGGGTCAAGCAGAGTCCCAGAAATAAGAGAGTTTTAGAAATACAAACCACCAGCTTGATCCAGAGCAGCTTAGCTTTTCCGTGAGCACTGAATACTCCTGAGCTGAAGGCCAGACCAGAAGGAAGGCAAGTGGTAAGGTTTGGGGAGCTTTGCCTTTGGAAATAGAGGCTGGAAGCCCCTTCAGACTATGACCTTTTGAATTCTATAAATTATGTGTTGTTATTTGTAATGAACTAATGTTTCCTATGCCAGGGGAGTCAGTATAAAACCCTACCTCAGGGGGCACCTGGGTGGCTCAGTCAGTTGAGAGCCCAACTTCAGCTCAGGTCATAATCTCGCAGTTTGTGGATTCGAGCCCTGCGTTGGGCTCTGTGCTGACAGCTCTCAGAACCTGGAGCCTACTCTGGGTTCTGTGTCTCCCTCTCTCCCTACCCCTCCCCAACTATGTTGTGTCTGTCTGTCTCTCTCTCAAAAGAAATGAAAAAAAAAAAAAGAAAAAGAATAAAGAATGTTAAAAAAATTAAAAACAAAAACAAAAACCCCAAAAACCCTACCTAGGAAAAGTGATTCCATTAACTTTGGTTTCGGTGGCTTCATCCCTGAAGTTTGCAGCAAAGATGGGAGGAGTCTCCAGCCTCCAAGGTGGCCCAGGAAAGAAAGAGCCTTGGAGGCTGGGTAGTAGAAAGTTCTGTGAGGCTTCCTGACCTGGGCGATAGTATGAGGCTTCCTGACCTGGGCAATAGTATGGTTAGCAAGGATTGAGAAACCATGAGGAAAAGCATACTTGGGGTGTGGAGAGGTGAAGGGTTCCATTATGGACAACTTGAGTTTGAGGTGTTGGCTCTGTGAGGCCAGTCTAGTCATGGGGGATGGTGGGCAGACCTGGGCTGTTGGGCTTACTGGTTGAAACCAAGCTAGGGACAAAGGAAAATAAGGTCTGAGTTGGGAGGGGTGGTCTGAGTATGTGAATGACATGGCCTCTCATCCAATCAGAGACAGAGGTTTTGCCCAATGTCCCTGGTGACTCAGGTTAAGTTGATTTGTCCAGATGGTGTCCTGGGTTAGGGAGGAAGAGCCTGACATCCCCAGCACTGGCATAGGTTTCTTCTTCTTCCTTGAAGAAGAAGCAATTTGGCTGAATACGATGTTCCAGTAATTTAGTTGTAGGAACAAATCTGCGCATTTGCAGTGGAGAAAAGTTTCAGAGTCAGTCAGTTGATTGCTCTCAGAGAGACAGTGCTTACATTCTAGGGAAGGAATTAATCTGTCTTGTTAGAGTTGAAGCCTGCCTATGGTTATTGCATATGCTACCCTCTAAGGGTAGCAAGAATTCATTTAGAAAGTGGATTTGAAAGCAACAGGTGAGGGAAGAAGCAAAGACAGTCTATCAAGTATCACCCATAAAGATAACACATCCCCAGACACCCCACCCCCACCCCATTTCCTGCCACTCCTTACTTGTTTAGACAGAATCCCTTTCATTTATAGGTTGGCTTTTAATTTAGCTTACTCTTATTTTCTGCTTTTTCCCTTTCTCTTGAATACTCCCTTAAAAGTCTTTTCCATGTAGGAAAGTCTCTCCTATATGCAATAGACTTCTTTTTTTCTCCTTCCATTGCTTCATTCTTCCCTCAATTCACCAAGAATCTGTGTCCTGCAGAATACTCTCCTAAATGCATTTGGCTTTACATGAACGTTCAAAGACATAATTCTTGACACCAAGGACTTTGCAGTCAAATAGAGGAAACAAGATTTTCACTTATTTTACCTTTCCATAAAGGTGGAAGAAACTGGAAAGTACCATAAGATATGGTGGAATAATATCGACGAAGTTCAAAAGATTGCTTCTGACAGTAGAGATGGGGAAGACTTCTGGAGGAGAGGGCATTTGCATCGAGTCTTGGAAGGTGGAGACAATTTAAACATGCAGAAATGGAGCATTTTATCTGTATTACGTCAAATGTATACCCTTAACCACGTTCCTGTTTCTCAGTCTCATTTCAGAGTGCATAAATCACAGGAAATGGATTTGTAGAAAGAAAGCTGGTGGTAAATAAGCAGAGCACAGAGAACTGCCCAGTCATCAGCTGTCCGTTTGGATAACTGTCTGGTGTAGTATAATACAAGAATATAAATATCACTCAGATGGATGGATGGACCCAATTACCCTTACCTCTATTTAATATACCTTCCAATGCTGAAATTTTAGATTTTGTCATACTTATGGATGATTAAATGGTGGATTTAGTCCTATCCCTATGGTGCAGAGGAAGCTGGATTTACTACAATCTAGGTCACCCAGAGGAATGAAAGGGGTAAGTCTGGATGACAACAGATATCAATCTGTGACAAAGTTTTCACTCATCTGTGGTGGAATGAGAAAAATAAGGAGGCCGCAATGAATTTCTTAATACATTGACTGTATTAAGCACAAGGATTTTCTTTCATCCAGAGATTAAATTTCTGGTCTTAAAATGGCTTGTTAAGATGACGGATGGTGATAGTTGGGAGGATGGGGGTATTAGGAATAAAAAACTCCTTCCTTGTCAAAATAAAAGGCTTCTAAACTTATGAAGCTTCCACAGAAAAACACTGAAGACAAGGGAATTTTATGGGCCTTTGAAATCTTAAACCTAAATGCTCAACCTAATAAGCTTGCTGCTCTAAGGAGCAGAGGGTTTTTTGTTGTTGTTGTTGTTTGTTTGTTTTGTACACTGAATAAAATAAGAATCGGCTGCTCTGTGCAACCTTCTCATTTCACACATGACGAATCTGCAGCTCAGAAACAGCAAGCAGCTTGCCCCAAGTCACTTGTCCTTGTATTTTTATATTTTCAAGCAGCCCTATTTATAGTGTTTCTGATTTGTGTGTAAGTGCTCATGATAAAAAAAAAAAGTCAATGACCTCTTATCAGGCAGGGTATTTATAATAACCTCAAATTACGTAGAGTAAACTTTAAGAAATTTTTGACATCGATTCCTCTGAGTCTGGGCTACTATTTATAAGTACTCATGAAATAATTGTGTTTTATTGTTCTGCACTCAAGAAGGATCTCGAGAGCTTACATGATTAGACAAAGCATTGACTTGTCAGAATGCCCTTCCTGCGCTTTCTCACCTGTTGAAAAGCAAAACATTCATGCCACTCATTAACTACTCTGCCCGCATAATTATTATGAAATGGGCGATATGACATGCCCCATGGGCTTCAAAGTTTGTTGATCTGTTTGGTTGGAATTTACTCACTGCCCACTCTGTGTTCCACACAGTGCCAGTTTACAGTGGGGATCAGTAAGACCATCCTTGTCCTCTGGGAGGTGAAAATCTAAAGGAGGGATCTCCGTAGCAGATTGTAGATGACGTTGGAGGTGCCAAGGGGCTGCCATTCTATGTGTTCACACTGAGGAATGTGACTCCATGAAGATGGCATTGCAGGGACACCTGTCAAGGGTGCACAAAGTCGATGGGATGGAGAGGGCCCAAGAGAGAGGGTTGTCATAATCAGCATGTGATTACTGAACACCTGCTTGCCTGAGGACAGAAGGGAGGACGTGAGGCATTTCAAGGAAATGGCGTCTAGAAATTGATGACTTATGAGATAAAGGAGACGAAGAAGAAGAGTAAGTCAAAGATGCCCCAAGTTTGGAATTTTGAGTGCCTCAGAAAGCATTAGACAAGACAGGAGTTGGGAAGGAAGCCTCTACCTTGAGGGTAGAGGGGAGGAAACTGTTTGGGTCCTAGTACTGCTTGCTTCTTAGTGTGAGTCTGTCTGTACTTTCAGGATTCTGTATGTCAGTGAATTCTTCTGATAAGCAATGCATGCTGTTAACAGTAGCTTCTTATTTTAGTTTATTAGTAATAGATCAATACATCATAGAGAAGCAAAATAATCTGTTGTAAAATCCGCATTATTCTTTTTGACGGCCTCTATCAGGAATAGACAAGGTATGTATTTGTTTTGGCTGGCAGGAGAGACAAAAAGCCTGGGTGGAGGCAGATACTTTGCAGCATCCCTGTCTTGTTCTAGAATGAGGGTAGTTCACATCTCTAGTTCTATTCTTGGACGTGAACAGCTGGAAATTTGGGTGAGGACTGCCTCGTCAAGGCAGAAGGCGCATGAATTGGAACAGAGTTCTAACAACAACTTTGACCGTGCTCTGACTTTTGACTGAAGAGGTATTGGGCCTGTTCCCAGATTTTAGGCCTGGAATATCCTCACCCTGTAAAGTAAAGCCACAGTGTGACTATACTTCTAACTCACCAGTAGGTATTTGACTCTGGTAATTGGGCTACATTTCAGCCTTTAAACCATAGGCAATTCTGGGTTCACTATGTAATTCTATAGATCTTTGACGTGTTTTCAATGTTCTAATATAGTTAAAGAGAGGACGAACAATATGTACCTGCATTTATGACAATGTAGAATATATTGTTCCTAATTTTTGAGGCCCTTAAATCTAGGAAACAAGGTTCCACAAAAAATACATTAGCTCGGCTGAAAGGTACTTGCTTTCACTTTTACCAGCATCTACCCCACCACACTGAGCTGCGAACAGTGTTTTCAATATCTCGTGACTTTTGCCTCCTATAATGCTTTCTTTTATGGAAAACTCTACCCCCTGGGAATAACTTTATGAATTTGTTTTATTTGTTTTATAAAACAATAGTATATGGGATGGGCATCTTCAAACTAAACAGTGATAATGCTTGAAATTTATGGGGCTAGAAGTTTTTCTTTTTAAATGTTTATTTATTATTGAGAGACAGAGTGCAAGCATGGGAACGGCAGAGAGAGAAACACCGAATCTGAAGCAGGTTCCAGGCTCTGAGCAGTCAGCACAAAGCCCAATGTGGGGCTCGAACCCACAGACAGCAAGATCCTGACCTGAGCCAAAGTCAGACACTTAACCGACTAAGCCATCCAGGCATATGGGGCTAGAAGTTTGCAGATGGCTGCTGAATACTGCTTCAGGTCACCATAGTAAAAGTCAATGTCAGTAAAAAGTAACTAAGTGTCAAAAGCAACCAGCAACTTAGGGACCCATGTAACTAGAAAGGAAATCCTCCTTTTATGCTTTGTTTTTTCAACCCAAGAATCGCATAACCCATGACACAATTTGTCTTGACATTTCACAGTGTCTTTTCTAAATAGTGTAAATAAAACAAATTGGTTTGTCTCTTCCAAGTTGGAGATATTGTAGAATCATTTCGGAACAATTAATACCATAGTTATTTGGGGACATTCATGTTAGGAGCTAAACCTTGGGTATGTAGGCGAAAAGCTAATGCTTTTGACTTGGAGAGCTCTTTACTCTCTGAAAAGGGCATTCTGCACCTAGTACTTAGGGGTAATAAACAGAATGCTACTGTATCAAGTAACATGCTGATGAGCTAGAGTAGAAGAAGAAATTATCTAGCAGCACAATCATACCGTTGGTATAGCCGTGAAATTTACTGACAGATGGAAAAATTCTTGGGGATAGTCTTATTTTGGCACTTAAAAATTTAGTATAACTGAGGGGTGCCTGGGTGGCTCAGGCGTGTTGGGTGTGTCAGACACTTAACCTTAACCTGACTTCGGCGCAGGTCACGATCTCACTGCTCATGAGTTCAAGCCCCATGTCGGGCTCTGTGCTGACAGCTCGGAGCCTGGAGCCTGCTTCAGATTCCGTGTCCACCTCTTTCTTTGCCCCTCCCCCACTCGTGCTCTGTCTCTCTCCCTCTCTCTCTCTTAAAACGAAGTAAACATTAAAAAAATTTTTTTTAATTAGTATAACAGAGCCAGTGACTGTCTAGCAGCATCTCAGATTCTTACCTGGAGGAAGCCTTTTGGTTTTTCTCAGTTGGATTTTAGTCTTGGACTAATCTCTGGGTCTCAATTTCCTTAATTATGAGAGAGACTGGGGCAAGATGAGGTCTTTTAATGTTAATTATTATTTTTTAAGTGTTTATTTATTTTTGAGAGGGAGAGAGAGAGAGAGAGAGAGAAAGAGGAGGAGAGGCAGAGAGAGGGAGACATAGAATCCGAAGCAGGGTCCAGGCTCTGAGCTGTCAGCACAGAGCCTGACACGGGGCTCGAACTCACGAACCATGAGATCATGACCTGAGCCCAAGTTGGACCCTTAACCAACTGACCCACTCAGGCTCCCCTAATGTTAATTATTATTATTCCATTTTATCATTGAATGAATGGAGGCCCGACGAGGTTAAACACTTTGCCCACATCTCTCAAGAAGGAGAAGAAAGGGGTATGAAGTCCATGTTCTTTTCACTGCGCAATGTTCCATGTCTCTGATGCGTTGTCATGTGAACAAGGAACCAAGTAGAATACATTGGAATATAATCAATTTATTTTTTACTTTGAAGGATCCAGCTTTATAAATTCTAATGAGTCTCAGTCTTAATTATCCTGGCCCTCCTCTTCCATCAATTCTCATAATTGCTAATAACGGTAACAACAACAGTTAACATGTATTGCTTCCTCTGTGCCGGATGCTATAGTCAGTGCTTAGCATTGGTTCTCTTAATCACTCCAAATTACAGCCCGATGAGGCAGGCTGTGGTATTGTCCCTATTTAATAGACAGAGGAACCGAGCCTTCCATGTTAAGTGGCAAACTGGGATGTGATCCCAGATCTGATTCTAAGGACAAGTTTTTAACCATTTTGCTGCAGTCCCCCAAACCAGACAACCGACAGCTTGAAAACTCCTTGCCAGTTGCTGAATTTTTGAATTAGAAGAAAATTCTGGAATGTACTTGACCTTCCAGGTCACATAGGAATGATGGAGAATTTCTCTTCAGTTTCTGAAGAGGAGCTGCTGAAGGGAGTTTCAGTGGCTCTATTTCACGTAGAATATTTTGTGTTGCTCCGAGGGACAGACACGGCTCTGCTGTGATGTTTGGATTTGGAACCAAAATGGACCCTTCTGCAGATTCTTTCTGGGTAGCAGCTCACGTGTTCCATTCCACAGAGGCCATCGCTGCTCTCACTCTCTGTTCTTTTCCCTCGAAGGCCTGGACTCTCTATGAAACAAACCAGGCAACATCCACAAGGAGCCTCCGGGGGGAATTTGAAAGGCATGGAAGACAAGACAAGCTGTGCTTCCTTGGACGGTTTTGCCCTGGTGGCCTGCTGACTGGGATGCTCTTTTCCTGACTCAAAATGGAAGTAAGCTCACATGAGAGGAAGGCACGGAGCTCCCTGGGGCTCTGGGGGCCTGGGGAAGTCAAGGCAGAGATGACTTCAGAGTGGTGATTGCTTACTGTGAAAGCATTCACCCCTCACCTGTGTGCCAGGGCACCAGGGAACTCAGGCATGCAGCCCATAACCAACGCAAGCTTCAGAGCCCAAGATAGTATGACCTCCAGAGGCAGGGTGTGGATGCGACAAGTCCCCTGCTCCAAGAAGCACTCACAGGGCGCCTGGGTGACTCAGTCGGTTAAACGTCCGGCTTCGACTCAGGTCATGATCTCACAGTTCGTGGGTTCAAGCCCCGCATCGGGCTCTGTGCAGACAGCTAGCTCAGAGCCTAGAGCCTGTTTCAGATTCTGTATCTCCCTCTCTCTCTGACCCTCCTCTGCTCGCACTGTCTCTCTCTGTCTCTCAAAAATAAATGAAAAAATATTTAAAAAATTAAAAAAAAAAAAAAGAAGAAACACTCACGCTGGCTGCAGCAGAAGCTGTGGCGGAAGCTCCTCAGAGCCCTGGTCCCTTCAGATGGAGGGTGGGTGTGCACCTCTTTCAGAGTGGGGAGGAGGAGCGAAGACAGGCCCCCTCTCTCTCGACCTCCTGGTTGCTCACATGTCCACGGATCACCATGGTGCCATACCCTCTGTCACGATTCAATTTGTCCAAGGGCAGGCAGAGGACTCAGGAATCCATGGGAGGATTTACCACAAGCATGCAGGGGGATGGTGGGCAGATGGTGCCGCGCCCAGATCTAGCAAGCTGGAGTGGCCTGGGCACAGAGGGGACGCGTGGGGCTCATATTGAGCACCGAAAACTGTGATGGCTCTGGAGAGCAGGGGCTGTATCCTCAGAGGGACAGTGAGGATGTGGCTTCCAGGAAGACCAAAGCATCTGGTGACAGAACTGGGTGGTCATTATAACCAGAGAAGGTAAGCACTTAGCACCCAAGGCCTGAAAAAGGAGCACTGGGGAGAGGGGCCTATGACATCATCTGTGCCTGGGGCAAGGACAAGGTGCAGACCTGCTCTGATTTGACTGTGAAGGAAGGGTTTGGACAGATAAAGATCTGAAGGCTCTGTTTGCTAATGACCCATCGCCCCTCCTGCTTTTATAAGATCCTTTTTTGGCTATCATTTGGAGACTTAAGGTTTATTTTATATAGCAGGTGGAGGTTAAACCAGATTAAAGATTATGAGGCAGTCCTGATCAATGGAATGACTTATCCCTTAAAAAAAGCATTTATGGAAATCTGATTAACTTTTGAGAGTCTGCTGGTGACCTGCATTTTCACAAAATTTAAATGAGGGTTTGCAACGGCCAACGTAGTAGTCACATTTAGTCTTAGTAAGTATGTGTTGAATAAATCTGCAAATCAGTTCAATCCAAATCCAAATCCATACAAACCTGTTCAAGTCAACAAATATTTGCTAGATGGCTAATAAGTGCCTCTGTGGGGATTAGAGTCTAGCTCTTTAACTTTCCCACTGTGACACAGTAAGATGTATATTTTATGTTGTGACTCAGTACACTCAGTGCAGCCCCTCCCCCTCACAACTGCAACAAAAACTTGTCTTAACTAGGTGAAATGCATTCTGATATTTTCTATTATATCTATATCTCCCTTTATATCTATATATAATATATCTCTATATATTATATAATACTATATATAATATATCTCTATATATTATATATAATACTATATATAATATATCTCTATATATTATATAATACTATATATAATATATCTCTCTATATTATATATAATACTATATATTATATATCATACTATATATAATATATATATATTTTTTTCTACCCTATTTCTTTAAAAAAAGCTTTTTAAGACCTACTGGGTCGATTTTGTGACCTGTTGATGAGTCACAATCTGCAGTCTGGGAAAACATTAGTTGCTACATGAAGTTACTGAATTTCTAATTTCATTGTCATTAAGCTAAAAGTGGAGAGGGGGAATTCAGAAGCTGGTTATCACAAGGAGATGCCTCCTCACCTCCTAGTGTGACGTGAAAGTGTATGTCAGGAGAGCCAAGTGGCCAACAGGCAAAAAAGTGAGTGATTTCCCAGGAAATTGGTAAATAAGATTTCTTCCCTTTGGCTATCTTCCCATAAACTGGACATCATGATAGGATGATGAACAAATCTGTCATCCTTAAAAACAGAAAGATTTCCCCATACTAATAAATCTTTAATTAAAAAGCTTATAACGGGTGCCTGGGTGGCTCAGTCGGTTAGGCGTCTGACTCATGATTCAGCTCAGGTCCTGATCTCATGGTTCTTGAGATCGAGTCCCGTGTGGTCTTGGGATTCTCTCTCTCCCTCTTTCTCTGCCTCCCCACCACCTCCCCCGCAAATTAAATAAATAAAGTTAGGGAAAAAAGCTTATAACCTATGCAGTTGTTAACATCTGAATGAACCCCCTGAAAATACTATCAATCCTGAAAATGCTGGTTCTGGAGAAGGTCTCTGATTGATGTTAATGACTCACTGTCATAGAATTTTGACTCTACCCCACCAAGAGCTGACGATTCCTGCCTTTCTCTCCTGTTCACATCTATCATTTCTTCCACAGAACCTGTGAAATCCTCTTCTTCTACATTATTGGCTTACAAACCTGTCTCTATCCCAGATTATACACTCTTGGTAGACAAAAAATGGCGTCTTCTCCATCTTTATATTCTCAGAATGGGGTGCAAAATAAGTGCTCTGTGTATGTTTGTGGAATGATTGCATGATGCAGGTCAAATTGGTTGGAAAGGTATTAATAGGGAAAATATAGATTGGTTAATTTAGTGAAGAAAAATAAGCTGCAAAAAGACACAGAGTGGATTTTCTGAAAACGAACTTGAAATTCTCACTGATCAGGACTCAAATAAGGTCAGGATGAGGGGATGGTACAAGGATTCCTACATAAGAAGCATACATAGTACACTTAGATGTTCTCATTTGGAATTTTGAATCATAGGTCTCAGATCTGTGAGAAATCCCAAGAAATCATTTAGTCCAGCTTTCTACCTTTAAGGAGTTGTGAGTTTTTTAAATAGATAAACAGCAGAAATTTGAGGTTGATATGAGTTTCATCTTAATTATTATGATGTATCTGAGATTTCTATAACTGATGAAAGATGTGGGCGACTAAGGACAGAGAGCAGTGCTTCACAGCCCTACAGATTACTTTTATCACATATAAAATCCATGCATCAGACCCTGTTACCAATGGCATATCCACTCCTCTCTTTACTTGTTAAAAAAATTCTTGATGTTGTTCCTGGTAGTAATGTACCTTGGTCCTGTTGATGATTCATTATTGGCCTAATTATGTAATCCAGCTTTCCTTTGCCAGACACTTGATTTTCTTGCCTCTCTTGCAATTGGAAGGAAGTGTCCATGTGACTAGTTTTGGCCAAAGAGGAAGTGTGCTGAGGGACTTCGGGTAAGGATTTTGCTTCTCCAATGAAAGAGAAAGACGTGGTTGGAGCCACTCTTTCCCATTTATCCAATCTTGAATGTGAATGTTACATGGTGATGTGGTCACTGTCCCAGACAAGCAGAAGAGGCACCAGTGTGATGACAATGGCAGAGTAAGTACAAAGGTAAAAAGGACTGAGGTCTTTGATGGTAGGCCTGAGTAGTTGAACCCTGCTAGTGCTAATAATACCTATCTGAATGTTTGTCTTATGCAAACTAACAAAACAGAACAAAAATAACTCTTGTTTGTCACAGACACATGGTTAAATATGTTGTTACTTCAAGCTAAAAGCATTCCTAATTTCTGTGGCCTATTGATATGGCATACATCAATGACCAGACCTTCTTAGTCCTATCACAATAAATAAATATCAAAAAAAAAACTTAGCAGAATAAATAGAAAAAATTGTATTTATTTTAATGAAATGCTAATAAGGGAATTTGGAGGTTATAAAGGTCATTCATTTATACCTATAGTGCCCACAGATCAATCTGAAAATATACGCAGGTCATTCTTTAAGGATCATTGAAATGCCCACTGAAAAAAACAAGAATAGTGGAAAAAGGAACTGATATTTACTGTGTTTCCCATTGGCCGGGCCCTGCACCACGTGTCTTCACATTTAATCCTCACAAATCTCACAAGAGGTATTATTTTTTTCATTTCATGGATGATACACCTGAGCTTTACCGATGTTAAAATAGCTTACCTAAGTTCACACAGTAAATATTATTAAAGCCAGGAATTAGGCATAGGGCATTATTTTAATGATCTCCAAATGAAAAAATTTTTATTCATTTACACTAAATTGAAGAGGATCTGAATTAGAGGAAAAAGTTAAATAATATGTAAAGAAAATGGATTTTGATTACTTAAAAGTATGTATAGTACTTCAATGAAGGTAATAAAAATCTTAGCAGACTACCTTGTGAATCTTGCTTTAATAAATAAATTAAGAGGGGTGTCTGGGTGGCTCAGTTCGTTAAGCATCTGACTTTGGCTCATGTCATGATCTCACAGCTCTTAAGTTCGAGCCCCATGTGGGGTTCTGTGCTGACAGCTCAGAACCTGGAGCCTGCTTCGGATTCTGTGTCTCCCTCTCTCTCTCTCTGCCCCTCTCCCCTTGTGCTCTGACTCTCTCTCTCTCTCAAAAATAAACAAACATTAAAAAATATATATTTGAAAAAGTAAATAGGGGTGCCTGGGTGGCTCAGTTGGTTGAGCGTCCGGCTTCGGCTCAGGTCATGACCTCGCAGTTCGTGGGTTCAAGCCCCACGTCAGGCTCTGTGCTGATAGCTCAGAGCCTGGAGCCTGTTTTCGGATTCTGTGTTTCCCTCTCTCTCTGACCCTCCCCTGCTCACGATGCCTCTCTCTCTCTCTCTCTCTCTCTCTCTCTCTCTCTCAAAAAAAAAAATATAAACATTAAAAAGTATTTTAAAAAAAGTAAATAGATTAAGATTTGTTGCTTAACAGTATACCAGTTATTTTTTGGTAAAGGGTATACCTAACATACTCGAAGGTGCACAAAAAATATTTGAACTTTTAAGATATTTAAAGTTTTCCCCCATTAAATTTGTTTGTATATTAATTACAGCTATTTGACAGTTGTAAAAGTTAGACTTCAGATTAAACTTTGTCTCCACAAGTGCCATGATGAGCATCAATTAAAGTTTTACTACATATGAAAATGTACTCTTTGGATAAAAATGAGCATATATACCACATTTTCTTAATGCGTTCATCAGTTGACGGACACTTAGGTTGTTTCCAATATTTTGGGTATTGTAAATAATGCTTCACTGAACGTGGGTGCGGATATCTTTTTGAGGTAGTGTTTCATTTCCTTCAAGTAAATACTCAGATGTGAAATTGTTGAATCACATGGTAGTTCTATTTTTAAGTTTTTGAGGAAACTCCATCCTTTTAGAAAGCCCTAAAGTCAAAACTTGGACGCAGATACAATCGAGGTTTTTTCACTCGTATTTCCTTTCAAACAACCACGTCCCAATTAACTAATTTTAAAATCTCATTGATTTGGCAGGATTTCTGTCTTTGCGCAGCTGTCCTGAAGCACTACACAGAGCAGTGTGAGTTTCTCTTCGTTTAGCCTCTGGCCACAATGCTGTTGCATTTCAAGGCACATATCCTGAATGTGTGTGAGGACTTCTGAGTTTGAAACCGTTCCTGGTTGACTGTGACTATTTTGACTGCAGTAGTAGTTTCACCATAGACTAGAAAACCCTGCTCTGTTCCACATTTAGCATGTGGTGCTCCTTCTGATTATTACACATTTTAGGTGGAGGAGGGTGATGCCTGGATGTGCAGGGAGGAGGAGGAGAAACACATCACAAAAGTCTTTTGCTAAGATCTTCCAAGAAAGATAAGGGCTTTCCACTCAGCATTTTGAATTTGCTTATTCGAAATACTTTATCAAAGTTGCTATAACTCTAAGTTGCTTTGTCACGCAAGTCACACCATGAAGACAAATGTCTCATACAACAGGTCCTTGTGAGGCAACAGCAAGAAAAGGGAAAGGCTACTTCCTGGTTCCAGTGATCAGGCAGATTCAAGCTTTGGCCATTAAATCAATTCCAGCATGAATTTCATAAAAGCTCAGGGTGAGGTTGATACTGGGATAGGTTTGATAGATCATCTCTTCCATGGCCTTGTATAAAACAAATGCCGTAAGTAAAATGATACTAAGGGTCCCAGGCCACTAACTCCTCCAGGACACCATCTCCGGAGGTATTTTAATGGTTCACTCAGATAGCCATTGTGTGTGTGTGTGTGTGTGTGTGTGTGTGTGTGGAGGGGTTGTGGCTTCCTTCCTTGATGAAGCAATGGAACACTGCTTATTAAATTGGCTGCATCTAGTTTGATCCTACACCACACTATCATCTTCAGTAAAGAGAAGAGCCTGCTATCATCAGGAGTTGCCCAACTTGGACAGGGTCCCCAGTGCCATCCACTCTTAGAAGCCATTCGGAAGTGCTGTTGCCCAAGAAGTGACTGTGTAGATCTTTGCCCGGTGACTGTCTTATACAGTGAAGGGAAAGCCTTTTGTCATACCAATTTTGTCCCTACCTCCCGCACCTCCCTACACACAAATGAAATTAGTGCTGAATGAAATGTCAATTTCCTGAAGTTACTCTTGCATTTAAAGAGCTTCTGGGAAATACCAAAAAAAAAAAATGCCTTTTTTAGCAAGCTAACTCACTGTGATTCCTATTTTGCCTCTGTAGAGTTCATATTTGAGTGTTGCGAAAGCCTCAAAAGAATGTTCACTTTTGTTAACGTGAAAGAAACATTGAAAATGTGCTGGAGATTATAAAGGTTCAGATAAATGGGGGAGTCATTTGCTAAAACCCCACTCTATGGACTGTTTGTGTCCCCCCAGAATTCATATGTTGAAACCCTATGCCCGGATGCCTTTGGGAGGTGATGAGGTCGTGAGAGTGGAGCCCTCAGGAGGAGGATTGGCGCCTTTACAGGCAGAGACAGGAGAGAGCACGCTTCCTCTCTCTGCCCTCAGCCTGTGAGCACAGAGAGAGAAGACTGGGTCTGCAAACCAGGAAGCAGCCCTCCCCACACACTGCATCTGCTTGCACCTTGATCTTGAACTTCCGGCCTTCAGAATTGTGAGAAATGTATGTTTCTTGTTAAGCCGCCCCGTCTACAGTAGTTTGTTTTAACTGCCTGAAGGGACGACGACGACGAACACCTGCCATTTGTAAAGCACTGTGCTGGGTGCCACGGGTTTGGAGTGACTTCTCGCAAAGACTGGAAGACAGGTCTTGCTTTCCACAGGCTCACACCCCAGGGCTGGGGAGGTGGGTTCCTATGTAATAATTTGAATACGAATTGGCTAGTGATAAAGGTCATTGTAGGAGTGCCAAGTGCATGGGGAGAAATGGATCAGGCTCTTTGCTCCGGGCAGATTTTGGTATGATTTTTTAAAATATTTATTTATTTTTGAGAAAGAGAGAGAGAGAAATTGAGAGAGAGAGAGAGAGAGAACAAGCAGGGGAGGTGGAGAGAGAAAGAGAGAGAGAGAGGATCCGAAGCAGGCAGTCAGCACAGAGCCCAACGCGGGGCTCGAACTCATGAATGTGAGATCATGAACTAAGCCGAAGTCAGAACTAAGCCACCGAGGTGCCCCAGTATGAAGTTTGATCAAGACCTAGAAGTCATTAGATGGGGTGGCTACAGGGAGGGTTGCGTAGCCCTGGGCATGAAAAACAGACACTGAGTGTAGATATTTTCAGGAAAGTGAAAGGAGCTGAGTTGAGGGAGACTGGGTCAGTGAGCTGGGAGAAAAGCGGCAGCAGAGAAGACGAGGCTGTGTGGGAAGGCCAAGCAGCCAGGTGGCCAGGTGATGCTGGCAAGCCAGGACTCGCGTGAAACCAGGACCCCTAGAGCTCAAAATGTGCCGAGACCCCCCTTCAGGTGTCCCTCTGCATCTGCGTACCCCTTGAAAGGGGGAGTCTGCTAAGATGTTGTCCTATGTCTCTCTTGCCTTACTTTAGCCCTGGCCCTGATTGTACTGAATGAACAAACATCAGAACGGACATTGGACATAAGAGCCCATGGCCTGCCAGCCTGTGACCTCTCTGAGGGTAGGGATCCTATCTCTTTATCTGTATGGTCATCTTTACATTCCCTTATGCCCTAGCATTGGGCTGAGAGCCTGGCACTGAGGAGACTCTCAATAAATGTTTATTGGATGAATAAATATTTCTTTAATGACACAGTGAGGGCAACAAAGGCAAAGGTGGTAAGCAAGTAAATACTAGGGCTCTAAAATAATCAGTCTCCAAACAAAGATTCAGCAAGGTATAAAACAGTATTTTGTGTTTTACATTAACGTGCAAGAGAAGATCGTGTCCTGGAATGAATTCAGTATTTAAAACCTACTTCCCAATACATAGAAGCACAGAACATGTGTAACTTATCATCAAAATATGTATCACTTGTAATCAGAATCAGGGTCTGGTACCCTTCACACTGGAATAAATGCGTGATTCAAAATACAAAGCCCCAAAGCAGAAAACTATTCTGCAAAATTTGTAACATTCAGAGTGTTCTTCTCCTACATTCGTTCCTGAAAGGAATTTTCTTAAAGAACTACAAATAGTTCTTTTTTTCTTAAGATATAAAAGTCACTGTATTGTGAGATTTGGGATTGCTATGTTACTTAATTATACTAAGTGTTATTTCTACTCATCAAAGAAAAAAATCTTTTTTTTCATCCTCTTCTTTTCTTTTTCTCTTTTTGAATAATGTATGTGCAGCCTAAATAAATATTCATTTGGGGGAGGAAATTCTTGGCATAAAATTTGTAACAATGAATTCGGCTTTACTTTTATTCTAACAGAGGTTTAAATTTCAGGAACAGGTAGAAAGCTAGAGTTCTCTTTTCTCTAGAGATCAAAACCAAAGAGAAAAAGACGTCTAATCTCATTATTCTACACCCACTTAGGACCGTGGGATGAAGGAGTCACATCGTGCGTCGCTTTCTAACAGATCCCTGGGTTTTAAATAATGGGCAAGTCTGAGCATTGAGTTGACACCTGGATCAATGAAAGACAGTGAGATTCATAAGACTCTTGTTCTATGATTAAACATATTAGTAGTCTAATAGAAACAGATTTCAAACAAGGACTGAAAGGTGAACATGCCCTTATAGAGTAGGGGCACAGAAAAGGCCCTGCTTCCTGCCTCTCCACCAGCCTTCCGCCTTCCCTTCCTTTGCCCTTTTGCTATAAAACACAAGCAAACCAACAAAAACCTAAACACTGCCGTTTGTTTTTTAATGTTTTCTGTTGGGGAATGTGCCCAGCAACTAAAAAACATTTCTTAGATTTTTCATGCTTAAAAATGCAAGGGGGAAAAAGACTGAGAAGTTTGTATTCTGATTATCCATGTTGATTTTTTTGAGAGAGAGAGAGAGAGAGAGAAAGAGAGTGCAGGTGGGGGAGGAGCAAGAAAGAGGAGAGGGAGAATCTTTTTTTAAAGTTTATTTAATTATTTTGAGAGAGACAGAGAGACAGAGAGAGACAGAGAGAGCACATATGTGCCGGGGAGGGGCAGAGAGAGAATCCCAAGCAGGCTCCTCGCTGTCGGCGTGGAGCTGACCCAGGGCTTGATCCCATGAACCGTGATCATGACCTGAGTTGAAATCAAGAGTGACACTTAACTGACTGAGCCGCCCAGGCGCCCCAACTTGTTAATTTTTCCCCAAAGTTTATTTATTTTGAGGGGGGGATTTGGGAGAGAGGGGAAGAGGGAGAGGGAGAGATTGAATCTCAAGTCCCCTCCTGCCCTATCAGCCTGGAGCCCAAAGCAAGGCTCGCTCTCACAAACCCGTGACATCTGACCTGAGCTGAAATCAAAAGTCCAGCTTAACTGACCGAGCCACCCAGGCGCCCCTCCCTGTTGATTTTTTAAATTGAAAGTAACAGACGCGTCTGGTAATAACATTCAAACAACGCAGAAAAGTATACAGTTGAACTAAAAGCTTTCTTTCTCGCCCAATTTCTCTCCTCCTAGAAGACCCGTTAGTGATTTCTTGAATGTCTTTTGAGGAAAAAATAATTGGCTATGTCAGCATATATTTGATTTTAAAATTTACATACATTGGGAGTTATAATATATTCTCTTCTGTACCTTAGTTTTTTTCACTTAATAATATACCTCTAATATCTCTTTGTATCAGCATACATAGGTTTACTCTGTTCTTTTATAATCCTCCCTAGTATTCCATTGTTTAAAGATACTCTGACATATTTATTTAACCTCTCCCCTGCTAATGGACATTTGCAACAATTTTTTTTGGCTATTACAAATAATAGCAAATATCTGGCAGATAGCATAACTGTCTTAAGAGAGGGGTTCCTTTTTCTAATTTTCACAAAATCACCATAGCCCCCCGGGTGAATGACTATCAACAGAAGTACTACGTCAGTACTATGCAGAAAGACTTTTGATAGATATTGTTAACTTTCCCTCCAAAATGGCTGTACCAATAGGGTCAATTTGACGGATATAATGGTGGATTCTAAGATCAAAAACTTGCTGTGTTGTTTTAAGCCATGGTTAAGGTTCATTTACCTTAAAAAAAGAATGAGAACAGGAGTACTTAAAAGTTAGCAAAAAAAAAAAAAAAAAAAAATCCCAGTGGGTAAGATTGGATGATTTGCTTGTTACCTAACTTTCCGTTCTTTTCTAGGGACAATCCAATGTATAGTCTCTTGAAGAAACAGAGACCTAAAGCCCGCAGAGTTCATTCCTGGACATACACGTGTTGATAAAATCATCTTCTCTTGTTCTTTGCTGGAGGACTTAAATAAGCAATATTAAGAAAGGCACAGGAAGCTGTGATGGAGGCTGGGATCATGGGATCAAAGACAGATTGTGGAGATGCACCTGTCGTGGGCTGTATAAAAGACGTCCTATTGCAATAGCCTTCTCCAATCCCTCAAGGAAGAGTCAACTGTCCCAATAATAGACTGGATTTCTAATAACAGAAGCACAACACATATGAAAGCACTTTTGGACCTGGGGTATTGTTCTGTAGGTAAAATTGTGCCTGAAATTGTGTCATAAAATGCCTACGCGTTTGTCACTCAGTGGGATTCTGCCTTAAATGTAAAACTGAAGGAAGAGGAAATGCAATCTTAAGACCATTTAAGAAGAAGGAATATATTAGGCAATGTCCACGACAAAGAAAATGGAGACAAGGAAGCTGGGGAAGAGGGTGGAGAAGAAAGGGATGGGAGGAAAGAAGGCCACAGAGAAGAATGGCCTGTAGAGATGATCAGGAGAATCCACCGCATGAGTGGCTGGTCAAAGCAGGAGAGGAAGCCAAACTCGGAGACTCCAGTCCCACCAACTAGCTTTGAGACTCTGGGAAAGCTCCCACTCACTCTGCCTGCCCCTCAGTTTCCCTACTCATCCAGGAGGCATGAGAATGACCCCCTCCTCGGACTGAGGGGACAAAGTGACACACAGCATAAGACACACTGTTAAAAGCAGGGACAGTGATGCACGGTCCTATCTGTGGGGTTGATGAGGCCTCTCGTGGTGCTGTCTACTGTCTTCAAAATAAAGTGCATGTAACTTTCTCACTGGGCCCTTGCAAAATAGGAAACTAATGTAGGAATTTTCAGAGTTTGAAAAACTGCATGAAATGTATCTATAGCCATTATCAGGGGGTAGATAGCCTAAAAAGGTCTTAGTATCTATTTCCCTCTTGTGATAAAACTCTAATTCATTCTGTGTTTCATCTTCAAGGACGAAATGCAGTTTGGCTAGCCCCAGGCTCCTTTAAAGGACGGCGATGTTCCTGGGATTAGTTACATTCATCTTTCATCAGGATGAGTGTGGAGGCAGCCGCGCTTCTCACTGCCTAGTTCAGGTAAGACAGCACGGGGTATTTTCCGCGTTAAGCCGATTCTCTTAAACACTGTAGTTCAACGCAGTTCATTGATTGCTATAGATTTAACCAGTTAGGTTGAAAGATGTTTATAGGCATTGATGATTATTTTTTGGAGGTAGGGGTATTAGTGATGGTATAGGCCTAATTAATATGTCAGATAGGAAAAGTGTTAAGCTGGAACTTTTTGTAAAACCTTTGTTGGCTGAGGGATTCCTGGGTGGCTCAGTCGGTTAAGCACCTGACTTTGGCTCAGGTTGTGACCTTACCGTTTGTGAGTTCTAGCCCCATGTTGGGTGAGCTCACGCCCTGCCTTGGGAAGCACAAGCCCTGCTTCTTTGAGCCTTGCTTCAGGTAAGACCCACTTCTCTGTCCCTCTCTCTCTGCTCCTCACTCATTTGTGCCCTCTCTCTCTTTCTCTCTCTTTCAAAAACACAACAGAACAAAACAAAAACGCTTTATTGACATTTATTTTATGCTGAATGTACTCCTGGCCCATAAGTTTTTGTTTTTTCCAACTTCTTATGGAATTTCTTTTTCTTCAGTGCAGTGATCTGTTCTTTTTCCCAGTGTGGCAGGAGGAGTTTATATGGGGGTTAACCTGACCCTGAGCTCTGTAAATCCAGAGGCACATTTTTGGGGCCTTGTTCACCTGGATGAGCTCAACGATCAATGAATCAATATCTAACCTCCTAAATCCAGCCTTACTCGCTGCATTTTTCAGCATGTGCAGTACTATTCTGGGGCCACTGACCCGTGTCTAGCCCCATTGTCTGGCCTGAGCCCCACACCATAGTAATGATGGAGTGGCATGCGCTGCTTCTGTAAAGTGACATCTTTCAGGGACTTAGTGGCTTTTCAGATACCTTCGATCGTCTGGGCTATTTCATGGATGTTGTCAAAGTAAACACAGAGATTTGAACCTCTTGATTTGCATGATTTGTCAGGGTTTTCTGGGTCAAGAAAGTAGAGAACCATTTTCAGAGATCATCTCAGGCTACCTCAGGAGGAGTTGTAACTCATTCTTACATTTCGGTACTGATAATGACCATCAAGTAATAAAATCAGGAAAAAGGAGGGCAGGACAGCCAGACAGTGAGTTAGACGAGCAAACAACTGGCGGCAACTTTCCGTCCCAGAGGCTGTTGAACTGGAGAGCCTTCATTCCACTTACCTCACCTGGCTATCACCAGGCTCCTGCTTCCTCGTGCTAGAGGGTATTTGAAGCCAAGGAATAAACTCAGTGCGTCTCCATCCGGCATTTACTTTATGCAAAGACATGAGACAAAAAGACCACAGCTTTTTCTAAGAAAACAAGACAGATACGCAGTAGAATGGGAAGCACCCAGTGCTGAAGTTTGACGAGAGCCATCTCTGGGCTCTGCCACTGCTGCTGGCGGCTTCTGGAAGAGTCTGGGAAGCACGAAGCTCCCTGGAGCATCCGGTCATCCACCGGGGCTCCCAAACCCACGCTGCACCTGCCTCCTGTAATGCTTTTCTTCTCTGTCTCCCTCTGCTGAGCTCTGTTTCTGATAAGCTCAGGGACGAATGCTCCTTCCTTAGCGAAGGATACCCTGAAGGACAGCCCTCTGACTCCATGCTCCTTGTCGGCTCCTTTCTCTGGACACATGAGACCATGTCTCAACTCCTCTCTCTCCTCTCTCCTGGAGAGCACAGTCTGAGTATCCTTTTACCTGGCGAGCACTGTGCCTTGTGGTAAGTAGCAGCTCAATAAACACGTGAAGCATGAACAACGAATGAATGAGAAGTTGGCATTCCCAATCTGTGACGGAGCAGGCAGACGATTTTATTTCTTTTTGGAAGGGAAAATCAAGACAGGGTTTGGCCTGGACCTGGAGGGATTCCCTAAAAGAAGATGAGAGGGAGGAAATGAAAATCCTTCCCTTTTAGGTAAGTTTCCTGCCTAGACAATGCTCCAATCACAGGAGGAAGGGCCTCTGAAAATGCTCACGCTGGAGAAAAGCCATTTGATCGGTGACTATTTGTTCTCATTTCCCGAGTCTAAAGGGAAAGCGAACTGCTGATTGATTTAGTTCTGCCTGTTGCGCTTTTCCTCAGTAATGCAGACTAAGTAATTATCCTTTTTGCTTTTTTTAGTTACATCAGCCCCAGTAAAGTACTTTTGCGGATAAGGAAATATTAATTAAGAATGAAAATAGGGTCATCAAACAATAAAATTAAATAATGGTGGTGTGTGAAGGACATCATGTCATCAGTGTATCAATATGTTGCAATCAAATTATCAAAGAAATTTCCTAATTCCCAGAAGAATTGTGCTGTGACCCAAGGCCACATTAGGAGAAGCTTAGCCCTGTTGGGCTTTGTGTCCTAATGTGGCTGCTTCCCAAGTTGGTGCTGTGTCTGGAACTCTGGGGCCATTAGCTGTGCCCACCCCTTTGTAGGAAGTATTTGATAGAGCTGGAGTTGGATCAGTAAGTTTCCTGGGCACGAGTTTGGATTCTGCCCCGATCTTCTCTGTGGTTTTAAACCAAACAGGGAGAACTTATCTGCACTTTAATTTTCCCATTTGGCAAATGAGGAAGGCACTATTTCTCTGTCAAATATTTTAAAACCTGAACACAGAAGAAACTTTAAACATAAGGGGTCACACACAGTATCGGCCGTGTTTCCGTCCATGTACTGGGAGATTCAGTCCCGGTTCCCCAGTGAGATCAGGCAAGGATTTCCCTTTTCCAGACGGCTCTGTTGCCTGCTTCAGTTTTATCTGCTTTTTGGTCATTCTAAGCACTCTATGGATTAGCTCAGCATAAGATAATGTCCTCTCAAGTCTTATTCCCACTTCTGGGAGATAACTGAACTCTGGTTTTACGGAAAAGGTGACGGCTAATTTGGAAGAATTAAACTTGTCCATCTTTCTCATGTGTGTATTAACGTATCTCTATCCCTGTGGCTGCCTCCCAGTTTCAGACAAAAGGGGGGCATCTCTCTCCTTCCTCTCTCTCCTCCTCTGTGTCCCGGGCCACTCGTGGGTTTTTTGTTTTTGTTTTTGTTTTTGCCTCTTCCTCTTCCACTTTCCACCACTTGCGCGATCCAAGTTTCCCTTGCAACTACTTTC
This sequence comes from Cryptoprocta ferox, assembly GCA_028646485.1. NCBI lineage: Eukaryota > Metazoa > Chordata > Mammalia > Carnivora > Eupleridae > Cryptoprocta > Cryptoprocta ferox. The sequence continues at coordinate 64,755,796 of CM053566.1, read as the reverse complement.
AAACATGCCCAGGCTCTGTTCTATTCTCAAAAGCACGCAAGAAAACCGGAACGCCTTTCCCTGACCTTGCTGTCTCTTCTAGTCAAGACCTCTCAGTTTCCTCTTTCCACGGAGCCCCGTAGCCCTGTGGTCTGGTTTCCCTTCTCTGTCACTGTTGAAAATGCATTCTCAGAGGTCACAGCGGGTGCCAGGTGGGCCCAGTCCGGAGAGGGTTTTATATGAGCTTCATTCTTGTTTTCTCAGGAGCATCACTTTTCCTTCTCTCTGCCGTTTCTTTCAGCCTTCCGTTCCGACGTACTTCTTTGGTTATATCGTCTGCATATGTCCTAACTGGATTTCCCAAACTTGCCCGCTGCGTAGCATGGTGGCTAAGAGTCTGAGCTCTGACGTTAGCCTGCCTGTGGTTGAACTCTAATTCTGCCACCAATTAATTGCATGACGTTTGGCAAGGTCATCTCTCTGTGCCTCAGTTTCCCCATCCTTAATATGGGGGTCATAAAAAGAGTACTTAGGTTTGTTGTAAGAGTCAAGTGAGATGGTCTGTGTAATATTTACGTCAATGTTTGCCACAAAGAAATACCCAATAAACATTTATTGGCATAACAATGAATTCCTAGAGCTTTGAAAATGTAACTTCTTTTAGGACATATTGCCCACCTTGGCAAACACAAGGCCAGATAATAAATAATTATTGATAAATAGATTTCTGGGAAGTCCAGGGAAGGAGGAATGGAAGGGGCAGGGGAGGCCGTCAAATTTGCAAGTACTATTATTCCCAGTTTTTTGCTTGTTTTGTTTTACCAATAAATCAACAGTTTGGTAGAGAGTTTAAATCGGTCCTTTCAGGACTGATGGTGTTTGTTGAGCAGAAAGGGGCATCAGCGTTAGAGCTCTAGCTGTTGGTGCACCAATCAGTCACAAAGAAGTTGCTTGGCCTGGAACACAGTGTCCCATCCTTAGATTAAATGCGGCTCTAACAGGATTAGGGAAGAAGGCCTGCAGCTGCCAGCTGTGTGCGAGCCTGGAACCCGTCCATTGAGTGATGCTGCCATCTAGTGGCGTCATGGGGGAAACCGCTCTGGGCAGAGCCCTTTCGTTTAGCCCTAGAATTGGCAGTGCTTTCTTTACAAAGTGTGAGTGAGACTCGGAATGAGGGAAAAATACGGGGAAAACACGGCAAGGGGAAGGGGGAACAACACCTCAGCACAGTTTGGGAAAGTAAAGGACACAAGTAATGCTTGCAACTTCTAGGAACAATCTCGTCGGTATTCGGGGGCAATTCCCTCCCCCACCCCAATGCCATCATCTAACCTTTAATTTTTTTCCCTGTGATTCTCAATTTCCAACACTCTGTGCCGACCCGTTATCCTGAACAGATCCTGTGTCACCGTCCCATTTCTCTTCTTCTATGTTAAGAATTCAGGGCTGGGAAAATCGAGCCGAGTCATCCCACCTGGCGACCACCCCGGGACAGCAGAGCTCAGAGTAGCCCAGGACCGGAGCTCTGACGGCACCTGCCGCACTTGACCACGTGACCGCCACAGGTAAGGCCCGCTGCGCGCCGGCAACTCGGACAGCCGCGGGGGGGAGGAGGTCTATCTGGGTTCCCCGGGCCTTTCTGGAACGCCATTTGGGTCACTGGCATCTGGAGGAGTGGACTTTCTCTTTGTAAAAGTGAAGTGGGCAATGTTGACCATGAAGCCAGTCTTTTTTTCTTTTCACAAACTATGTCAATCCATCAATGACGAATAGATAGATTATAGATCGTTATATCAAGTCATCGAAGAGCTCTAGGAAGGGAGGGGACTGAAAAGGAGATATTGGTACTTCAAACCGAAGTGTGGACACAGCGTGTCCTTACCTGGTGAGCATGCAGATCGCGTCTGGGAGCTGGATGTAGGCCTAGCACGCAGTGATGGGCAGTACAGAGCTCCCGCTCTGCCACTTCGAGCTATTTGACATGACTCCTTTACATTACTCTAAGCTCCATTTCCCTCTTTTCTAAAGTGGACATAATTAAACCGACTTCTCAAGATTACTGTGGAGATTAAATCAAATATGGGGAAAGCCTCTCATTTGAAAGATTGGGACTGAAGAGCTCATGGAAGAAGCTTATTAAAGCAGAGAATCAGAAAAGATGATGCACATCTCAAATATTTTACCTTAAAATATAGAATTTCCCAGTCTTTAATGTAGGGCTATGGTTTTTTGTGGAAGATCCAGAATCTGGACCCGCTAGCTGGCGGGTTTTGAGCTGTCTTGCATAAGGCACATGCATAATGCTTCTTCTGTGAGTTCTGGTTTTGGTTTCTCGCAGTAGAGTGAAAGCTTAAGGGCACCCGGGAAGACACATGTAAAGTCACTTCCGCACAGTGACTCAAATTCCAATAATTGTTCTGCTAAGACTCTTTGCAAACGTTTACTGTCCACACCAATTCTAAGTTCCTGTTGTTGAATCTTTCCGAAACGTTCCATTTTGCTTTCAGAGAAACAGTTTCCTTTCTTTGTGTATTCTTATTTCATCAATGTCTATAATATTTCAGTGTCACAGTTACCAAAACAAGCACAGCTGTCAGAAACTGGTTCTTGGTAAGTTTGTAAGGGCCAGTGGAGCACAAGTTAGGAGTGAGCACCGTCAGCCACAAGCATTGGTTCGGCCTGGAGAATACAGTTACCCTGGCACATTGGCTCAGCAGAGGTTCCTGAAACAGCGTCTCCTGCAGTCTATACAAAGTGCTAAATACAGGGGCACCTGGGTGGCTCAGTCAGTTAAGCATCTGACTTGAGCTCAGCTCATGATCTCACCGCTCGTAAGTTCGAGCCCCGCGTCAGGCTCTGTGCTGACACCTCAAAGTCTGGAGCCTGCTTCTCATTCTGTGTCTCCCCCATCTCTGCCCCTCCCATGCTCATGCTCTGTCTCTCTCTGTTCGTCAATAATAAATAAATGTTAACAAAGTGCTAAATATAGTGCCCAGCATACACAGTGCCCAATAAATGGTAGCTATTAATGTTATTATTATCATTAATGAGGTCAGTGTTGGGAGGATTGTTCGAAATCTAGCAGTTTTTTCCCCTTGTGTTACAGAAATGATGAAAGCATTTTGTAATTTTGGCTTTTATAATATACTTTTTGGCTTCACTAAATTCAAGGATTATTGACCATACACCTCATATTTTGAGTCAGAAGGATTTAAATATACAGAGGTATCTGGGAGTCAGCCTAAAATACAAAGCGGTTTTCTTTTTCTTTTCTTTTTTTTTTTAAGTTTATTTATTTATTTTTGAAAGAGAGAGGAAGGGGCAGAGGGAGAGGGAGAGAGATAATCCCAAGCAGGTTCCTCAACAGCTCAGAGCCCGATGCGGGCCTCAATCCCACGAACCGTGAGATCACAATCTAAGTGAAAATCAAGAGTCAGACACTCAACAGACCGAGCCACCCAGGCGCCCCACAAAGCAGTTTTCTGCATCACCCTAAATCCATGTGTGTTCAGGAAGACCAGGTGGAATCACAACGTGGTGATGACAAGCTCCAGGGTCTCAGAAACGGCAAAAACCAGGGGACGGGGCATTAGCACGCGCAGGAAGGACTTCCCGGAAGAAGAGGAATGGGTTGAAGAATGCACATAGGGATGAATGAAACTATAAGGAGAGCCATGCTGTTTGCTTCAAAGTGGCCAGGTGGCCTCCCAGACCCAGTCCCACCAGCCTAGGCACCTGTGCTGACCAGGGCAACCCGCCAGAAAACCCTAATTCCTCATAGCAAAGCATGGGGGTTAGTGGGCTTGCAGATGGAGTTAGAACACCTAAGAAATCTCTGAATCCGGGGCGCCTGGTGGCTCAGTTGGTTCAGTGTCTGACATCGGCTGCTCAGGTCATGACCTCACGGCCTGTGAGTTCGAGCCCCGAGACAGGCTCTGTGCTGACGGCTCAGAGCCTGGAGCCTGCTTCGGATTCTGCGTCTCCCTCTCTCTCTGCCCCTCCCCTGCTCACACTCTGTCTCTCTTTCCTTCAAAAATAAACATTAAAAAAAAAATCTCTGAATCCATATACATACTATGTTTATTCGTAGTCTGTTTAAAATACTTCTCTGAGATCCAGTATTGCAAGAGATGGAAATTATTCTTTTGTTTGATTGGATTGGGTCCAAAGGACTTAAGTGTTGGAAAGGAGATGGGAGGGATATGGCAGGCAGGAAGGAGTGCACGTGGGTGGTGGCAGCTGTGGACTCAAGAGCCACGGAGCTCCAGGCAGGGGGTTTGGGGACCCCAAAGTCACTTTCATGTTTGTTTTCTTTTCTAAGGAAACTTTTTAATAAAAGCATACAAATCATAGCCTGTGCAGCTCATTGTGATTTTAATTCTATTGTGAAAAAAATTCAGTGTGCTTCATGAACATATGCGGTCAATGCCTTGTTCTCTCTGACTTCTGGGGTCTCTCGTGATGTGTGCAGTATGCCAATTCTGGGGTGATTTATGTTCTCTTGTAGAGAATACATACTGGTGTGTGTTTACCATCACGAACTGTAAAAAATCCAGTGGTCAGGCCCTGCGCATGCTGGGATTATGTATGACCCAGTAATTCTGGACCAGGCCTGGAGTGCATAACAAGCACTGCAAGAGATTTTAATGTCAGGGGCCCAGCCAACACTGTGAGAAATACTTCACTTTTCCTGCACCAGAGGTCAAGATGGGCCCTGACAACTTGCGAGTCTGAACTAGATCACAGTTTTTATCTTGTAATGGGGAGGTAGGAAGGGCTTGCTAGCAGAGATGGTGAGGTAGGGGTGGGGTCCTGCGTGTTTTTCTTTCTTTTTCTTTTAATTTTTAATGTTTATTTATTTTTGGAGAGAAAGAGGGACAGAACGTGAGCGGGGGAAGGGCAGAGAGAGAGGGAGACCCAGAATCCGAAGCAGGCTCCAGGCTCCGAGCTGTCAGCACAGAGCTCGACACGGGGCTTGAACTCACAAACTTCGAGATCATGACCTGAGCCGAAGCAGGACACTCAACCAACTGAGCCACCCAGGCGCCCCTCCTGTGTGTTTTTCGAACCACATACTAGAGTGCACTCCACACTTATGTACTTGGCACTGCTTGAGAAACTTCCGTGACTGTAAGTTCTAGACGTGCCTATTAAGAAATGATGGGGGGCACCTGGATGTCTCAGTCTGTTAAGCGTCCAACTCTTGATTTTGGCTCAGGTCATGATCTCTCGGTTCCTGGGTTCAAGCCCCACATTGGGCACTGGGCTGTTAGCATGGAGTCTGAGTGGAATTCTCTCTCTCCTTCCCTCTCTGCCCGCCCCTTGCTTGTGCTCTCTCTCTCTCTCAAAATAAATAAACTATATATATAAAAAAAGAGATGTGACAGGGTGGATGCTTGGCTTCTGAAGGCTGGAGGTGTTTGGATGGCTAAAAGCCTTACCCGCTATGCTACTCCTACAAGAGAAGTCCAGCATAATGAACAGGGAACCAGGTTTGCTTTCCTTCTCAGTGGAGAGAAGCTTCAAGCCTGATTTCCTTCTGCCCCAGAACCAGAGATACCAGCTGTTCTATAAGGAGGCTTGTGCCCTCCTGAGTGAGCAGCCCTCAGCTTGAGGACCTTTGCTTCTTTTAATCTACCCCTGCCCACGGTCAGACACTTGTCAACTCTGATCTGGGGCATTCAACCCAAGGGGTGGCAGGTTCTAATGAAACAGAAGATTGTGTGCAGAAAACCACCCAAGGGAACAACCAAGCATGTTTTGTCACAGTGTGAATTTTTAAATCCTTTCATTCTGGAGAAGACTGGCATAGTAAGACTGTAGCTTCTTTCTCTTCATGAAGTGGTGTTCAAGGTGTGATCTCCAGACCAGTAGCCTCCCAGTATCACCTAGGAGCGTGTTAGAAATGTAGATTTGAGGGACGCCTGAGTGGCTCAGTTGGTTAAGCATCTGACTCAATGTTGGTTCAGGTCACGATCCCACAGTTCTTGAGATTAAGCCCCGCATCCAACTCTGCACCGACAGTGTGGAGCCTGCCTGGGGTTGTCTTTCTCTCTCCCTCTGCGCCTCCCCTGCTCCTGCTCGCGCTCTCTCTCTCTCTCTCTAAAAATAAATAAATAAACTTAAAAACAAGAAATGTAGATTTGGGGTCCTCCTTCAGATGTACAGTATCAGAAACTCTGAGGATCGGGTCCGGGAATCTGTGTTTTAACAAGTCTTCCATGTGTGATTTGTACACATGCATGTTCAGGTGTGAGAACCACTGGGTTCATATAATGTAAAGCTTATGGGAAGGCCGTTATTCAAAGACAATATTGCTAATTGGTGGGGTGATTTTTTTTTCTGGGCTTTTATTTGAGATCCCCATTGCAGTAGTGAGGGGAGGTCTGCTGGCCAGAGATGTAGAAGAAATAGAGAGTAGGAGCTGGAGACGAAGAGGTGTTTTCATGGATCTCTCCAGTGTATTCTGACCAAGAGAACATTCCAAGAACCAGCAGGGGTGGAGGGGCAAAGACAGAGGAGAAACCGATTCCTCACGCACGTCGGGTCAGAGTCAAATGTTCCGAAGGACATCAGTTTCACAGGGCTGGGTTTTGTCAGCAGACTGATTTTAAATGAGTTTGCAACTCAGGTACCGTAGATAGGGTGGCCAACATGTCCAGGTTTGCCCAGGACTCTCCTGGTCTTAGCATTTAAAATCCCATGTCCCAGGAAACCCCTCAGGTCCAGGCTTACTGTGGGTTTTTTTCCACACTACCAATCAGTTCTCCAGTTCTCAGCAGATATTGACTGGGTGTCCTAGAATTCAATTCAATTCTGACATTATCTCCTTAGAGACAGAGTCACATCCCCAGGTTAGGGGCTCAGCCCCACAGGGCAGCCTCTCTTCCTTTACTTTAGAGGCCAGTTGCCAAGTATGGGGTGTCACCTGTGCTTGTGACCAACCAGCTATAGGTTGGATGGTCCCACATGCCCCTCCTTGGGTATGACGAATTTGCTAGAACGGCTCACAGCTCACAGAACTCAGAGAAATATTTTACTTACTGAATCATCAGTTTATTATTATAAAAGGATAAAACTCAGGAAAAGCCAGATGGGAGGTACAAAGGGTGAGGTATGGGGCAAGGGCACAGAGCTTCTGTGCTCTCTCTGAGTGTGCCACTCTCCCCAAATCTCCACGTGTTTAACAACCCAGAAGCTCTCTGAACCCCATGCTTTTGGGTTTTTGTAGGAACCTCATTTTACCATGCTTAAAACACCATGATTGAACCACTGGTAATTGGTGTTGAATTTCATCTCCGGCCTCTCTGGCCTCCCAGGAGGAGGGGGTGGGACTGAAGTTTCCCACCCTCCACTTCCCCTGGCAACCAGCTTCATCCTGTGGTGAGAAAGGGCTTTCTGAAAGTAGCCTCATTAACATGACAAAAGATGCCTCGATCACTCTAGCCACTTAGGGAATTCTAAGGGTTTTAGGAGCTCTGTGCCAGGAATGGGGACAAAGGCCAAGTATATATTTATTATAGATCACAACATTGCAGGGCAAACCAAGGTGATTGCTCACTAGTCACCCTAGCTCAGCGACTGACCATTGGAATCACTCGGTGAGTTTTAAAAATTACTGATGCCTGAGATGGTGATAGGCTTGGTCTCTGGTACAGCCAGTGCTTCAGGAGATTAAAAGTTCCTCAGGTGATTTTATTGTGGCTGGGATTGGAGAACCCCTGCAGCACTTGCATTTTATCTCTCCTACTAAAAGAATTTTTTAAACCAAGCAAAAATCAATGGATCTTGTGAAGTTAGACTCCTACCACATACCGTATGCAAAAATGGACTCAAAATGGATCAACTATCTAAATAGAAGAGTTAAAACTATAAAAATCTTGGAAGAAAACAGGGGTAAGTCTTCATGACTTTGGATCTGGCAGTGGATTCTTAGATCACTAAAAGCATGAGCAACAACAGCCATGGAAATAGATAAGTAGACTTCATCAAAATTGAAAATGATTGTGCATCAAAAGACGTTGTCAAGAAAGCGAAAAGACAACCTTCCGAGTGGGGAAAAAATATTTGTAAATTGCATATCTGAGGAAGGCTAGGATCCAGAATATATTCAGAAATCTAGGGGCACCTGGGTGGCTCAGTGGGTTAAGCATCCAACTTTAGCTCAGGTCATGATCTCGCGGTTCATGGGTTCGAGTCCTGCGTTGGGCTCTGTGCTGACAGCTCAGAGCCTGGAGACTGCTTTGGATTCTGTGTCTCCCTCTCTCTTGTGCCTCCCCCACGCACTCTGTCTCTCTCTTTATATATATATTTTTTTAACTTTTTATTTGTTTATTTTTTAAAATATAATTTATTGTCAAGGTAGCTAACATACAGTGTATACAGTGTGCTCTTGGCTTTGGGAGTAGAGTCCCATGATTCATTGCTTCCATACAACACCCAGTGCTCTTTCCAACCAGTGTCCTCCTCAAAGGCCATCACCCATTTCCCCCCATTCCCCCTACCCCCATATTGTTTTTTAATTGAAATATAATTAACATACAATGTTATATTAGTTTCAGGTATGCAACACAGTCACTTGACAATTCTATACATTACTCAGTGCTCAGCACTAACGTACGTGCAGTCACCATGTCTCATATGACATTATTACAGTATTACTGATTGTATTCCGTGTGCTGTATGCCTCTCCTCTAAAGTTTACCCACATGCAGTGGGGGTCTCTACCAGCTGTTCCAGCCCGCAGTCCTCTGTTGAATCTTGTGGCTCTTCACTCTACACCCTTGCCCTCAAAGTGTGGTCCTCATACTAGCAACAATGGAGCCCCCCCCCCCACCAGGAGATTATAAGGAAGGCAGTACCTGAAACCTTCACTGAGTGAATCTGCATTTCAGCAAGATCCTCTAGTGACTCAAGCGCACACTAAAGTCTGAAAAGCACTGGTTTATACTAGTTCAGACTAGTTTATACTGTTTATGCTAGTGTACCTCAAATCAGGCTGTAGATCAGAATCACTTTGTGAGCTATATTTACTTATAATATATATTTTTTAAGGTTTTTTTTGAGAGAGAGAGAGAGAGAACGTGAGTGGGGGGAGGAGCAGAGAGAGAGGATCTGAAGCAGGCTTCTTGCTGACAGCAGCGAGCCTGATGTGGGGCGCGAAGTCACGAACCATGAGGTCGTGACCTGAGCTGAAGTCAGATGCTCAACTGACTGAGTCACCCAGGTGCCCCTACAATATATATTTTAAATAATATATACCCATGGTAAAGTTACAAATACTGTAGCTATAAAAAAAAGTATGAATAAGTAAGTCTTCTTCCTACCCCAGTTGCTCAGATTTTTACCCCCCAGAGACAATTTTTGTTAAAGTTTCTTGGGTGTTCTTCTCTGTTCTCTTTACATGCAAGAATATGTGTACATGTATATATGTATGTATGTATATATATTTCCTTTCTCCTGTTCTTTTTACACAAACAGTAGCATATTGATTTCCACCTTTCACTCAACAGCATGTTTTGGAGGTCGTTTTAGCATATGTAGATCTGCCTTATATTCTTTTTTTTTCCTTCCAAAAAATGATGTCTATTAACATATATTACCTACATAGATTTTTCTTTTTTAAAAGTATTTTTTAGTGTTTTTTGGCCAATATTGTTTTTAATGACTGCATAGTAGTTACCCTGTAGTTGTATAGCTGTAATATATATGTGTAACTTATTTATATTAAATAGTCAGTTACAACTATCAAGGGACATTACATTACCAAGGTCATTCATTGCAAAGCAGTAGTGTCTATCTTATATGTACGTGTTTGAGCGTCTGATGTACCAGTGTATCTGCAGGATGCAAGGATTGCTGAAAGATACGTGCATTTCAAAATTGTAAGAGATGATATCAAGATCCCCTCTAAAATGCAGTACCAATGTACATTCTTGGGGAACTTCAAAAAACACAGTTTCAGGCTACTTTTTACTTCAACTTGTGAGGATCTGTGTGGGTGGGGCCCAGACTCTTCATATCATTTCTTTGGAGGTTCTGACACAAGGAGGCTCTGGGATGGAATGGGAACCAGGGAACAGCCCATCTGGATGCCTCTGCTGCATTTCCTCCTGCCCTTTATCTTTCCATGGGACTGTCCCATCTCTTCACCAAGGGGACTGGTTCCTAAGGACAAGCCTTGGGGATGTTGCTTTTTGGTGTCCTTACCCTGGCACCGTGCTTTGTAGGACATTGCCTGTCCAGGACAAGGCTTGGAGGAATGTTTGTGGCTCATATGACAATGTTATTTTTTTATTTTTATTTTTTTTTTTTAGTCCCATGGACCAAACACAGGGAAGAATCCTGGGGCAGCCCCTGCCGATCCCCACCAGCCAGCCTAAGAAGAAAAGGATGTCAGTGGTGTCTTTCTTTTCCAAGGTCCGTAACCAAATGGCATACACAGAGGTCCCTCCCCACCAGCCACTTTGTACAGTGTGCTTGCCTGGTCTGCATTAGTTCCAGTGGCTCCACTGATCCTCCTTCTGAAAAAACGCTTGATGACATTTCTTATAACTTGGACAGAATGTTTATAGGAGAACAAGATGAGCTGGGAAGAATTTAGTTTGCTGCACACTTAATAATAGTTAAATATAGAATGAAGTGCAATGAATATTGAGAAATATGATGAGACTTGGTAATCAGCCAAATATCCAATAGGGCTGTGGGTCCAGCCTCTAGCCCCTCACTACCAAGGATGGTGAGGAAGTGACTTTTTCTTGGATCTTGTCTGGATCTTGCATTGTGCTTGGTTCTCACTCCAGCACATGTTGCTATGTGTGTAAAGCATAGAACACTGGGACCTTCCTGGAATCGGAATCGTATGTTTGCTACAGAGGTCACCCATCTCTTGCCCTGCCGTTAGAGTTTCATCTGTGAGGTAGATTCCTGTGTCAGCCGCACAGTGTTCCCCAATTTGCATTATTTATGCATTTCTTTTCCTAATCTTAATTGCTCAGATGCATGCATTCTGTGGGTGGGACATCCTTTAGGTGCCCCAAAATGTTGGTAGATGTGCTTTGCTAGCTGGGTCAAGTGCTATTGAGAGGTTGAGGAGTATGAGTGCCGAGAATTAACCCTTGGACTTAGTGGGGCCATCAACCTGATCCCAGAAGGTTCAAGAGATCATGAAGAGAGGAATTGGAGAAAACCAGTATAGACACATCTTTCAAAGTGTTCAGCTACAAAGTAGAGCAGAATAATGTGGAAGAGCTGGAGGAGAAAGAAAGGTCAGGGAAACTATTCCCTTTAAGGAAGCAGTACAGCATTCCTTGCCCTGTGGAGGATCCCTGGTCTCAGCTCACATCAACTGTCTAAAGCCTCCTTTATTTTGAGCTCTAGCACACCTTCAGTGGTCCTAGGACACCTGCCATAATCCCCCCAACCTACCTCAACATCAGCCCTGCATTATTTTTCTCTACCTATTTTTTCTTCCATCCATTTTCTTCATTGTGTAGATCGCACGAATATATTTCCAGCAAAAATCCGGTGTCTTGGGTGGACAAAGAAGGGCTAAATCGAGCAGGAAACACAGAAATTTTCTTTACAGGGAGGGCTTGGGCTAGGATGGGTCTGACTCTGAACACTCTCCAAGTCAATACTTTTTTTTCCTTACTACGAAGGTCTCTTGGACACTGAGTCTCCAGAAGCAGGAGCCTCTGAAGAACATGTTTTTCATCTTGGCAGAAAGAGCCCAGGACCCCAATGCTAAAAAGCGTCACATGGCAATGAGAGGCCTGGGAGCGATGGCCTCGGAGACCCCTGACAAGGTAGGAGAAGGTGGCACCCAGCCAGCCAATGACCCGAAGTCCCCAGTGGTGGGAGATGGCACCTTATGTACTGGTTACCTACTGCTGCGTGACAGATCACCACACACCTGGCAGTCATCATCTTGCAGTTTCCTTGGGTCAGGAGTTTAGGCACAGCTTAGCCGGGTTCCCCGCTCAGAATCTCACATGGCTGCAGTCAAGGTGGGTCAGACTGCATTTCTTTCTGACACTTGGGCTGCTCATCCAAGCTTGTGTGGCTTTTGGAAGAATTCAGTCCCTTCCAGTTGTAGGATCAAGGTCCCTGCCTTCTTGCTAGCTGGCCATCTCAGCTCCTGAGGCTGTCCTCTGACAGTCGGCGAGCTTACTTCTCCAAGGCCAGCAGGCAAGCCTGTAGCTTTCATGCCTGCTAGGATGAAATCCCACGTAATGTAATGTAGCTGTGGGAATAATATCCCATCACCATTGTCATAGTCTGTAGGCTGGAAGCAAGTCACTGGTTCCTTCCACACTCAAGGGAAGGAGATTGTACCAGGGCGTGACTCATTTGTGGTTATTGGAGGGTCGTCACACTTCAGTATTATCAGCCTTGGGAAACAGAGCTGCAAATGAGATTAACACGCACCTGGACATCACCCTCTTGGGTGAATTTAATTTCTTTTTGAATAATTATGCTTGTTTAGTAAAATGTGTTTCCCCCACCTCTGCCTTTAGCATCTATCAACTTCTATGACCATTCCACCTCATGCTCTATGAAAGTAGCCACTATGCCCTGGATGCCTAGGTCATCCAGCCCACCACACTCCTTGATGTGCCCTTGCTGACTCCATCTGCTCAAAGGCCAAGCTCCAAATCGCTCTTTCTGTCCTTCTTCCAAGACTGAGCTGGCTCATGGATCAGGTTAATGGAAGCATTTGTACTGCAATAAGAGTTGTGGCCATTCCTGAAGAAAGCCATGCTCTCAGTCCAAGTCCTTGGTTATTGGAAGATTAGAAGTGGGATTGCTTTTCAACTCACTGGGAGCAATTCCTAGACTACTAGACTATTAATGCTTTTCAAACCTTGTTAACAGGTGAAAAAATATAAGAAAATTGTCCTAGACCTGCTGGTGCATGGACTGTATGACCCTGTGAGTGCTGATGTCATCCACGAGAGCGTGAAGACTCTGACCATCATCCTGGACAAATTCCAGGGGAAAAGTTTGGGCTCCTTCTTCATAGACATCACTCTTCAGACCAGGACTTTACTAGATGATGTAAGTGAGACAATTCAGAAGATTTCTGGGTTATTAAAGCCAAAGTGGGATTAGAAATGTGAGCCCTGGGTATGTCGCTCAGAGAACATGGACTCTATTATTAACTTATTAATTAAGAAATCATATTGAGAGACTAGTAGTGGGGGTTATGGAAGACATATAAAGAAGTATGGCATTCCATCACTACCCCTTGAGGAGTTTTTGATCTTGTAGGGAAATGAATATATGTCCGGTGAGGATGGAGATGATGATGGAGATGATGATAGCACTGCGAACATGTATTTGGTCCTCTCTTATGAATGTGACAATAACCATCGTCAGCCTTTAGCGAGCCCTGACTGTGTGCCAGGTGTGGTACTAGGCAATTTTCATGAGTTATCTCAGATAATCTTCTCAATAGCCCTGTGAGGTGGGCACCATAAATACCTTCACTTTATAAACAAGGAAATCACGGCACAGAGAGATTAGGTAACTTGCCCAGGATTCACAGAGCCTCCAAGTGGAATTAAACCAGGCCCTCTGATTACATGAACTGTACTCTTCATGGCTAGGTGACAAGGCAGATTAAGCAGAAAGTATACTGGTTAGTCTGGAACTGTGGGAACTCAGAGATACTGCAGTTAACACACACACACACACATACACACACACACACACTCTCACTCTCTCTCTCTCTCTCTCTCTCTCTCTCTCTAACAGAAAGATAATACCTGCAGAACAGGAAACAGACCTTTTATTTACTCACAGAGCACCTTGCATGAGCTCCCCACACCTAACTCTCCAGATGAACCTGCACCACACGAGAGGAAGAAAAATCTTGAAATTATTAAATTTGAGGTTTATATAGGAGCTCCTGGCACATTCGCCTCTCCTCCCACTAAGAGAGACAGAAAGACGGAGAGACCTTTGTTCTGGAATGTAAACCAGTCATCTCTGGGGAGGGGAGAGGAAGGTCTTTACTTTACTTCCCTGGAATGTAAACAGATATCTCCAGGGAGATGTCTCTAAATCTCTCTGGAGGTGCTATCTTAATTTCCAGGACTCGTGCACCATGCAATCATTTTTTAAATACCCAAGTTGACTGCAACTTTTTTTAAAGTTTACTTATTTATTTTGAGAGAGAGAGAGAGAGAGAGAGAGAGCAAGTGAGCACAAGTAGGGGAGGGGCAGAGAGAGAGGGGAGAGAGAGAGAATCCCAAGCAGTCTCCACACTGTCAGCGCAGAAGCCTGATGCGGGACTTGAACTCACAAACTGTGAGATCATGACCTGAGCTGAGATACAGAATTAGACACTTAACTGACTAAGCCATCCAGGTGCCCCCTATATTGACTATATTTTTTGATCAGAAAGCCCTGGTTGTGTAGTAGCCTGGAAATAGTCATGGAGAGTTGTTTCCTGATCGTTTATATCTAGAGCAGCACTCTCGTCTTCCTGCCTTATGTGGGTAACGCGTGTGTTCCTGTCAGATGATTGTCAGACCCCTAGAGGACAAGGCACTCATCTTACATGTCTTGTACATCTTATAGCATTAGGGTAGTGTTGCACTGAATTACACACACACACACAAACACACATGCATTGATATAACAGTGAAGAAAGTGCAACACTAAAGCAATTTCTGTAAGTGTCACACGTGCTATTTTTAAATACTCATGAAATGATCGGTGGTAATTGGTCTTGCTGAGTGTCTGTGACCCCCCAGTTCTACCTGCTTCTTGTCCCTGAAGAGGCCCAGCCCAGCCCTGTTCTCTCTGGTTTACCTGGAGCTTTCATGGGCCTAGGTAACATTGATATAACATCCCTTTGCCAACAGCCAGGAGACTTTATACTACCCTGGTTCCTTGTCACCTGACAGTGTGACTTCTGAGCAAGTCACGGAAATGTCCTGAGCTTTGGTCTCCTCGTTGAGAAAAGGGAGATACTTGGACTAGACTGCTCATCTTGGAGAGCAAGAAAGGACTGTACCCACTGACACAGTCCCAGGCCAAGAAAGGACTGAACCCAGTGACACACTCCTGGGGACAAATCGGCCAACTGGACTAAAAGCAGGGGGAGGTGTCAGGGTGTCAGGGAAGAAACACAATTGTTATTTCTACTACAGAAGGGGGAAACTCAGATCAAAAGCGAAGATGCCCTTGCAGAAGCACTGGGAATAATCAACAGGAGATGGCTTGAATGAATTACAATGCAGCCACCCCAAAATTCATTTAGGCATCGACATGGAAAGGGCTCCCAGGTAGATTGTTTGGTGAAAAATCAACGTACATAACAGTGGTACGGTGTGCTTCCATTTGTGTAAAAACATGAGAAAGGACTGCGTAATGTATATTTTATTCCGTTTCTTCTTAATTTCTGGAGGGCTACACACAAAATTATAGCTTTGTTCATTCATGGGAGGGAAAATTAGTGGCAGGCAGAAAGGGGTAGAAAGGACACTTACTTTTTTTAAATATATATATGTATATATATGTACATATATATAACTGTTTGGTTATTTTGAATTTTGAACCATATAAATGTATTCTATCTGCATACAGATAGAATTGACTAATAAAGAAAAGAGCTGGGAAGCTGGGATTAGCAGAGATCCCCCAGTCTAGTCTTCTTGTCTGCTAGAGAAGATGCTCACTGAAGACTCAGCCCGTCTCTGCTCTGTCCCCCATCTCAGCCAGCTAAGCACTTTAGACCGAATCTGGTGATCCACCTCCTACCGTGCAACAAAGATTGATGGCTGTATTGTTCTCTGATGCCCTCTTTTTTTGGTAATGACCTGGGTTTTGTTGTCTTCTTTACCGGGGATCCACAGGAGAATGACAACCTGAGATATTCAGCCTTTGTCCTCTTTGGGCAATTGGCAGACTTCGTTGGGCGGAAATGGAAGACGTTTTTCACCAGTCAGGTTAAGCAGACTCAAGATTCCCTCCTGATACATTTACAGGACAGAAACCCCCAGGTGGCCAAGGTAAGTGTGTGATTCTCCAACCAACTGTGTGAAAGCTTTGTGCCATTCATCAAGGGGGCTGTGGCACTGCCCTGTTGGAATGCTAGACCCTCTGTTCCCCCCAGTTCAGTTATGCTGTACTCGGTTGGGCCAGTGCGTCCATGTGAATCCTTGGAAAGGCGTCTGCTTAGTGTGTCATCTCTCTCTGAGCCAGAGTGCTGTTTCCCAGGGTGCCTTGCTGGCTCAGTGAGTGGAGTGTGCAACTCTTGATCTCAGGATCATGAGTTCAAGCCCCACGTTGGGTGTAGAGACTACCTAAAAATAAAATCTTTTTTAAAAAAAGTGTTATTTTCCATTTGCTCCTCTCCTACCCGCCCGATCTCAGCACCTGTCAATGCGATAAACTCAGGTTAATGGAGAGTGGGGGCAGAGAAGCACAGGTTTAGTCTCTGGGGCAGTAGCCCACATAACAACGATATTAATTCAGGCCAATTAGCTTCTCTCACTGTAGCTGGTATAGATTTCCACCTCTGGCTTCTCAATCCCCTGTAGAGCTTTTGTTTTATTCTTGAAGAAAAAATGTCCTAACAAGGTTGGATCAACTTCAGGCCTTCTTTGGAGTGGGGGAATATTTCAAAATCACTGGGAGCAAAAGTTTCCTTCAAATACTTGTCTTCTTTAAGTTAGTGCACATGGGAGAGATAGAGAAAGAGATAGAGAGAGAGAGAGAGCTCAAACTTAGGAATCCAGAACTACTTTTGATGGGACAATGATAAGGGCTGTGGTAAACTATAAAGTTATGCTCTCCCCACCAGCCGCAAATTGTAGACATGGCCACTTTATAAGCAAAATCCTTTAAGGTTGATGTCCCCCATCCAAGTACTAACCAGGCTCAACCCTGCTTAGCTTCCGAGATCAGACGAAATGGGACATGTTCTGGGTGGTATGGCCTGGTTAACAAGACAAGGTTGAGGTCTTTGAACTTTCTAGAAGTTACTTTAATACTCTCAGTAGCCCCCAGACCACGGATTGGGTACAGAGCTCTTTCTTGCTTGGATTATAGAACTCTAATGTTTTTGACAATAAGATGGTAACACTATTTTTCTCAGGCTTGCAAAACAACATTTCGAGCCTGTTCTCCATATCTGAAAGAAAGAAAGGAATACAGCTTCCATAGTGAAGAAGATCAAAGAAACCCTAAACTCTGCCGGCAGCTGGTGAGTGAGAGAGGGTAGGTGAGAATTCTCCCAGAGGTCCCTGCCCTCCTGGTGTCAACCCAGAAGGCAGACAGCCACACGAGGGAGTCATTCCCCATAAAATGATTCAGGCCAATTAAGTTTCGATTGTAACTGACCCATCATGCAAGGTCAATGACAAAATGCCCAGAGGATTATGCACAAAATCCATTGGCCCTTCCACTTTAGATGGTTAGGCAATGATCCCCACCTCTGAGAATCTGAAGACTGATCATCCTCAGGCTCTGTGCTTGACAACTCTCTACTCCTTCTAGAGTCAAGGAGGTGTCTTGAATCCATCCCTCACGTGCACTTGTGCTGATTTCTTTCAGAGCTACTGTCATCCAGAGCTCCTGCACTTCCTCTATGCAAATAAGATTCTGTAAACACAGAGCAGCAGGGAAATTGTTCCAGTGAGCACCTTGCAGGAGGGCTGAGAGTCCCCCTCTTTTAACTCCTCCGGATGCTTCTGCTTGCCTCTTGTGATTGTAATAGAAAATGATGCTGGGAGAAAATTGATGGCAACTACATGGAATTGTATAATTATATCCCAAGCAAACTCTAAATTGCTTCTATATATCTCATTTTCTCCCCATACACATTTGATGAGAAGGTACATGCTTTATTTAAAACATTTAAAAAATATATAGATTCAGTGCTTATTTCTCAGTCTTTTCCTTCTTAAGTTCATCTCTATTACCTCTCTTTTATTTTTAATTTTATTTTTAATTTCTGAGGCTTAAGAGGATATTACCTGAAGTATTTTTTTAAATCTGCTATTGACACTTTGTTATTGATACCTTTTGTTGGCAAGGTCTATTTAAAGTTGGCCAGGGGACCAAGACAGGGGTTTGGAGGGTATCTTTAGCTTCTCCTAATCTTCAATAGTCATTGCCTCCAAGATCATTCCAAACATGAATTAATAAAGAGAAAAAAAAGATCTATAAAGCATGGGTTAAAAAACCTCTGGCTAGTAGTAATGTATGGAATAATAAGGAGCATTTACCCAGAATATTTGTTGGACACTAAGCACTTTGCAATATTATTTAATACTCACACAGCCCTATGAGAAAGGTACTATTATTATCTTCATTTTATAAGTGGGAAAACTAAGGCACAGGGAAATTAAGTAGCTTGCCCAAGATGACCCAGTGAATGGAAGGAGCCAGAATTCAAATCCGTATGGACAGACTTCTGGAACCTGTATTTAATCACAATGTGATCCTGCCTCAGTGTGGAATAATTGACAGATGGCTAGAAATGTAAAAACAAAACAAAAAACCCAAAAAAACAAAAACAAAACACATTGAAAAACTCCCTCAGCTGCTGCTCTATTTAACTCAGTTAACTTTTGCCTTTATATGTACTAAGTACACATTTTTATTAATTAAAGTTGTGATCTAAGTATATATTTTTACTTGTCACCTCTTGGCTAATTATGTCAGTTTTGGTGATCAATTCTAGTTCTATGAGGGATCACATGGCTCTTGTAAAAAAGTTTCAAGAAAAATCTCTTAGTCCCTCCAAACTTCCCTCCAACCAGTTTGCCTCCCAAGCTTCTCCTATAGAAATTCTGTTATTACCACTGAACCTGGCATTCAGACCATCCTGGACAACAGTGTCCAGTTTGGGAAATGGAAAACGTAAGAGGGTAATGAATGCTGCAGAGGGGTCTTGATGTCATTCTGCAAACCAGGAATGCCATCTTTTGCTCTAGCTCTCCAGAGTCAGGGCCTTGTAACACAGATGAAGCCTGACGTGTCTCCCAGGAGAGACAAGGATGTGGCAGATGGCAGAAGGGGAGTTGGAGCCACGCACGACTGGGTTTTCTTTCTTCCTGTTTTGAAGCTGGGGTACATGACCTGGGAGGTCTTGGGAGTGACATAGGCCCAGGAGCAGGAGGGATGGTTCTGAGCTGAGAGCCCTATCCCTTTCCAGATATTGGCCTGTTTGAAACTATGTTGCAAGGTCCGTTCAGAATCTGATGCAGTTCGATTAAGTGATCAGTAGCGGCCTGCGAAATAAATGCATTTTGCTAACATGCAAAAAGGCGGAGGTAGAGTGAGGCAGGCAGGCAAGCTATATGCTGGAGAGCAGAAGTATCTATGTCCTTAATGCCCGTTAGCTTATTAAAATTGTGGAAGATGCTGTTGAATCGACTTTCAGATTTGTGGTTGACTGTTACTCTGGTGGCCTCCGAGGAATCATGCCTCCTGATATTCATGCCCTGTGTAGACCTCTCCCCTTGAATCTGGGCTGGCTTTGTGACCCGCTTTCCCCATTAGGATGTGCTGAAAATAACCACTGTACCAATTTTAAGCTACTTTTTAAGAGCTTCCTTTTTTGTGCTCCGGGTGAAACCAGCTGCCTTGTAAGAAGTCAGATTACCAGGAATAAAGAAGAATGTCTGAGATCACCATTTTGGAGGGAAAAACCAAGCTAACCACATGCAATGCCATGTGGAGGAGACCTGAGAAACTCAACCTACAATGAAGTCTGAGGTCCAGACATATGATGCAAGTTGGCCGTTCCAGCAAGACCCCAGTTGTTCAAGCTACCCCACCGGATGCCACGTGGCAAAGAGATGAGCTATCTCCACGAAGCCCATCCCAAATTGCAGAATCGTAAGCAAGTTAATCAAATCATTGTTGTTTTAAATCAATAACTTTTGGGATAGTTTATCTCTCAGCAATAAGTAACCAAAAGCGATTCCTTATCATTAATTTGTCTTTTGGCCAGTTTTGTTTTGCTCTTGGTAAGTCCTCTTTGAGTTTAAACTACATTTCTAGAAGGTAATAATGGAGTTCCATGGTGAGAGCAGGGATGCTTTGCTTTTGTACCACAAGCCATGCCTTGTTTGCCTTTTTGTATCTCACCGTATGTATCACAGCACCTAGCACATAGCAGATGATCAAGAAATATTTGCTGAATGACTAAATAGTTTCAAATTGTAGTGGGAAGAGACTCCAAACTAGTTTGCTATTCTGGGCTCTCAGCCATGGGTTCACACTCTTCCTTTCCAGCTTTTTCTTCTGTTACTCTTTTTGCTTTAGCCAAGTTTGGCTCCTCTCTCTCCTCTAAACACTTCTTGGTCTCTTATACTCCTTCGCCTTTGCTCAGTCTGTTCCTTTTGCTTTGACTTCCCTCCCTTGCCTAGCCATGCATACTTACACATGCGCGCACACGCGCACACACACACACACACACACACACACTTCATATGTGTATCTTATGCCTACTCTAAGACTGATCAGTGCCTGATCCCCTCAATCAGATGCAAGTTCAGCTCAAATCTCTGTAACAGAACATTGTAACAATCTTAGGCCACTTTACATGTTTTATCTCATTTGCAAAGTGTTACCTACATGGCTTCCCCTCCCCCCACCCCCCACCCCCGTTAGATTGAAGCTGCTGAAGAAAGGATCCTATCTTGTATAGCTTTGTAACTGTCACATGACCTCAAAGGTACTCAGGAGGTGCTTAGTAATTAAATGTTGATTGGGGAGAAAAAAAGTCAGAGTTATCTGAAGCTACTACTCCTTCAGAGAAGCCCATTTTGACAAATGAGGGCCGTCATTTCTCTCCCCATAACCAATCTGCAGGTTACCTTTATGCTCATGTCCTTAAAGTATCCCTTTTGCCATAAGATGCCTATTAATTTGCCAGTCTAGAGGTAATGTTTTGACATTTCTTATTTTTAAACACTAGATATGAAACAGTTAATTAAAGAAAGAAAAAGCAATGTTCTAGTGTTATCATGCTAAGTGGTCAGGGTAGAGGCATGCATAAAACTTGGTCCCTGCTTTCAGGTTGTTCACCACATGGGTCTTTCTTAAAGGGTTGGAGAAAGGAGAGAAAGGACAAGGAAGTTGAGAATCTGACAGGTGATCAGTACCTGTACTCGGTGTCAACAGAATCCAGTGGAATTCCAGTCCATAGAGTAATTAATGCTTCACACATTATAAAAAACACACACATGTGCTGTATAGAGAGAAACAGCAGCTGTGTAGAGCAGCTAGCAGATAGTGCTAGAAATAAGGCAGATATGTATCTGTGCTTTTCTGCGTTTTCCAAGTTTTCTGCAATAAGCCGTGCATTATTTTGTAATCCTAGAACACATGCAAAAATGCTCTTTGGAATAAATTCTTATTGGTGTGTAACATGGTCTGCTTTGGAAAGACTGGGATGATTATTGCTCATTCTCCATAGTATGTGTTTGCCTTTGTCCTTTTGTGACATTTTTGGGTTAGCCTATTGATAACAAATAAAATGGCTTATGGTTGATTATCATTGTATTTATGTTACTGAATTTACATTCTTTCAGTCCATAGTAGAATAAGTCTTTTGTTCCTGTATTTATTTATGTGCTAAATGTTCTTAGAAAAACCTTGGATTCTAAATTTTTTAATGTTTATTTAGTTTTGAGAGAGAGAGAGAGAGAAAGAGAGAGAATGCAAGCAGGGGAGGATCAGAGAGGGAGGGAGACACAGAATCCGAAGCAGGCTCCAGGCTCTGAGCTGTCAGCACAGAGCTCGATTCAGGGCTCCAACCCATGAACCGTGAGATCATGACCTGAGCTGAAGTCGGACGCTTAAACCGACTGAGCCCCCAGGCGCCCTGAAACACCTTGGATTCTAGAGAAACGCAATGCATCTCTGTTTACTGAAGAGAGATCATTTGATATTGCAAAGGCCCCTTTAATTTATCAAGTTAAAGCAGACTCCCAAGCCTGACATATAAGGTTCTTCATCATGGACATCAACTTACGATTTCCCTTGGCTCTTCCTAAAGTCCTACTTCCTGGAATGTTTCACCCTCCACTCGTTTGTTTCTATCCACCATTCCCTGGGTTGATTTCAAATGTTCTTCTTTTTCAGAGGTAGAACGGAGCAATTGAGGGAACGGAGCCTGGAATCAGGCCCTCCCAGGTATGAATCCAGCTTTGCCACTTACTGGTGTGACCCTGGGTGAGACAGACTGCCAAGCCTCGGTTTGCTTATCAGTAAAATGAATGAACATAATAATCCCACTCACAGAGTTGCTGTGCTACAAAGATTCAATTATATAACATCGAACACTTTGCACAGTGTGTGGCACATAGAAGATGCTCAGGAAATATTAATTTTGCTCCTCACCCCAGTCAGCTCTCGGGGTACTGTTTCTTCTCTTCATGATGTTGCCCGGGGTCTTTAGCAAGGTACATTCTGGCTTTCAGTGTGGGATTTGAGTGTCATCTTGATCCTCCCCAATGAATGACTGTAGTCCTAGGGTCAGCTCTGCCTCTTGCTCCTTGCCAGCTCCCCAGGACCCCACCCCCACCCCCACCCCCACCATGGGTGTTCAATGAAGAATGATTGAATTTATTCAGTTGCAAATACTGGTGCCTTGACCAAGCATGAAACTGGCATCTAATGGTAGGCTTTAGAATGGCTGAATGTATTTTAATAAGAATGAGAATCGTAACTGAATGAGAATAGCAAGTTGTTCTTTCCCAGTGAGTCTTGTAGAGGTGTTGTGAATGCTCAGAGCTGGTTAAATGGGCTCTGTTCATTCCATCCTACCAGTCCCACTGGCTTCCTTTAATAATTCTGTGTTGTATCTTTTGGGTGATCTCTTGTTAATAATTAACGCCCCACCTTCTGTTTCTGAGTGTGATTACTGTAATCATGTTCCTTTCAAGCTAATGAATTTCCTGCAGCAGTTTGCAAATGTTAACCAGGTAACAGCCCAAATGTCTCCCCACAAGAAGAAAATGTTTTTCAGAAATGTAGATCAGAGTGTTAAAATGTCATTTCCTATGCCACGCTGCTAGAGGCACATGCCTCTGCCTGGGCAAAAATGCGACCAGAAATCCAGCGGTTTCGACACGCTTGCGTTGACTACATCGGCCGTATAGGCTCCTTGGGGCTCAGTTCCGAATGTGACATTATGTGTGCTGGAAGGACATGTGATTTGGTATCAAAAGATCTGGCTTTGTACCCTGACTCTATCACTTTCTAGCCAGTTATCTTCATCAAGTCACATAACCTCTCAGAGCCTCAGTTTTTGCATCTGTAAAAAGGGGAGGCAGAACCTACCACCCAAAGTTCTCTGATGATCAAATGAGACAGTCTGTAAGAATGTACAGTGTTACCCAAGATGGAGTGTGCTTATTTACATGGTAGCTCTCAGTAGTGGAGCCTATTTATACAAGGGACAGGATGGGCAGAATGAAATACAGTATTAATACAGACCCCAGTTTAAAAGTAATAAATAATCAGGGCACCTGGGTGGCTCAGTCGGTTGGGCGTCTGGCTTCGGCTCAGATCGTGATCTCATGGTCCATGGGTTCGAGCTGCCTGTCGGGCTCTGTGCTGACCGCTTGGAACCCGGAGCCTGCTTCGGATTCTGTGTCTCCCTATGATGAGTATTCAAAAACTGTGGAAAACCTGGCACTCTTGCTTTGGACTACTCTAATATTGGGATCAAATTCAACTCAAAATATTTATGACTGTTAGGAGAAAATGAAATTTTTGATATGTTTGGGGTTTTTTAAATTTTTAAACATTTTTATTTATTATTGAGAGACAGAGAGAGACAGAACATGAGAATGGGAGGGGCAAACACAGAATCTGAAGGAGGCTCCAGGCTCTGAGCTGTCAGCACAGAGCCCGACACGGGGCTCAAACTCACAAACTGTGAGATCATGACCTGAGCTGAAGTCAGATGCTTAACCAACTGAGCCACCCAGGCGCCCCAATCTGTTTGGGTTTAAAACTGCCAGAGTGACAGTTTATTTATTAGACCCTTACAAGCCTGAAAAGAGTAAGCCCAGGGATCCGAGATTTTTTGACCGGCAAGAAAATCTACACAATGTGTAGAGTCGTGGGTTAAATTAACTCAAAGCTAATAAGCTCATTTTATAACTTTGGTGAGCAGATTCAATTTCATAAACAAAAATTGCATGACTTAAGGGAGCAAACACAATTTCCTGTATTGAGCAAGGGTTACTTGTTTAGGTGGTTAACCTATTTTATTTGCAAGTGTTGCTTCTCATTAACTATCAGTAAACAAAGAAAGGAGTTTATCATGGAGATAATGGACCATGCAGGGTTAAATCTGTTTAATCTTAAAAGACCTTTGCCCTACCTGGATCTATGTTTATAATACTTCAACATAACTGTTGGTTGACCTCCTTGCTCTTACCTTTCCCAAGAAAAGGAAGGCGGGTCCAGCATTTTGAATTTCACAAGACTTTTTACTAAATATGATTTAAACTTCCATGTCCATAAATGAAGTCGGCCTGAGAAATCAAAGTCTGGTAACTTCTGGTTTCTCAAATGTTGTTGCAAGACTGTCCCCATCTGATTTCAAGAAGGCACTTCTCTTCTCAGACTTGAATGGAGAGGTGTCTAAGGGGGAACATGGGTTATATTCTCTCTAAGGCACATCTAAATCTTACCCTCTATGCTTCTAAGAGTTTCCAGAGCTGGAGCCTGTGATGTGGCAAGGAGCGGGCAGTCCACAGCAGAGAGATCAGCCTCCGACCTTCTACTTTCAGAGTTCTTTAGTAAGAGATCATTAAATGGTGATCTCTCAACTAATGAAAGCAACAGTCAATAAATTTTTTTCATGGGTGGGCATAAAACAACCAGTAAAAATAAATAAACAAAAAACCCCAAACTGACAACCTTGCCTCTTTTCTAGCTCACTCACCCACTCACCTGGTCCTTCTCTGGCTCCACTGAATGGATGCATACAGCTTAGCAATATGTGATGCCTCGTAGACAAACATGGTGGGCAAGATATCCCATGTAGTTTTTTGTAAGGCAGGGATTGGCTAGGATGGGATTTTCCTGCTTGGGGTATGTGTGGTGAGGTGGTGGAAATTATTTCTGGCCTCAAAACGTAATCCTCCCTCCCCATTATGAACACAACCACCTCCAGGGGCCCACCAGACACACTTCCTTGTTTTTCTGAATACACCTTTCACTGGAGGTAAGCTCCATTAGTGAACATTCATTATTCAGTTGAGATTTCACACTTTTCTGCTGGGTTATTAGCTGCCGTCCATCACTTCATACAGCAGGTTTGAAGGCTGCCTGAAGAACCCCAAACACCTCATGCTGCCCTGCCCTTTCTAAAACTATCCAACACCATGACTTGGTTCAGCATAGGCCCAGGATCTGCAAGGAAGGCAAATGTGGTCATTTAGGATCTCTGTCCCCCCGCCCCTAATGCCAGCAGACTGTCATTTCTAATGAGATTTAAATATATTGTTTTGCTTGACTTCTTCAGCACTGTCAAATGCCATTAATTCCCAAAACCTGTGGAGTGTGTGTGTGTGGGTGTGCGGGCACGCACGTGTGACTACAAAGTATGTTTGGGTATCTGCACAGAGAAAAACTCTTCCGAATACATACCTCTTCTCAAGGAACCTGTTTTTCAAAGAGTGCTAGAAAATTCAGGGGAGCTGTTTTTAAACCACCTCCATCCCACCACAACAGATAGCCCAATAAAGCCAGGGTTCCTTTCTTTTCTATTTTTTCCCCCTACAGCACTTGAGATTTGACAGCAGACCTTTGGGCTCTGGGGATAGGTCCCTTCTCTGACCCCTCATTACAATCTTAAGCATTCAGGGCCCTTGACCAACCAGCTCCTTTGCCTTCTTTTGATCTCTTCAAGAAGGCATTTGATATTAAGATCTGCTCATCTTTTTGTGGGACCCCCCACTTGAAAGTGCTGCCTGAAAGACTGCTTACATGGCTGGCCTGGCATAAAGGCTGCTGTGGAATGTTCCTGGGAGGAGAGGTGCTCTGTGCAGATTACAGCTAGCAGAGATGTCAGCCGGCCTTGCTGAATGGGGATGAAGGCATGTGTGAGGCACTCCTCACTTCTCTGTATGGCCCTGTGGCACCCTGTCTTTCCTCCTTCTTCTAAAAGTCCTGCTCACCAGGGGCCCTCAGTCCTGTGTGTAAATACCCCTTGTAGCCCCTTGGCCTGCTGTCTTAGACCATAGGCCCAGGCAGAGAACTTGTAGTGGGGGTCCCCTGGTCAGCATTGGGCAACCCCATGTGAATTTGAATTTGCTTTTCTTGTCCTGTCCTTGACTTCTCTCTGCTCCAGTCAATAGCTAATACTTCCATATCCTATTTTGTGAGGACCCTATTCTCTCTGACCTCCAAGGAGTCAGAGTTGTTAGATGATTATACATGAGCAGTGAATGTGCAGTGGGACCCTTCCCAAGGATATCCTGGGTCTCTAGTATGTGTTGTCCAATATGGTAGCCACCAGCCACATAGGACTATGGAACGCTTTAAATAGGGTTCATCTGAATTGAGACGGGCTGTACGTGTAAAACACACTGGATTTCAAACACCTAGTATGAAAAGAAAAGGAATCTCAATAATGTTTTATACTGATTACACTTTCAAAGACAATATTTTAGATATATTGAGTTAAATAAAAGATTTTTCAAAATAAATTTCATTTGCTTCTTTTTATTGTCTCTGATATGGCTCTTAGGAAATCTAAAATGATATATGTGGTTTGCATCTGTGCCTCACGTTCTATTTCTCTTGGACAGTGCTGCTGCTCCAGTATATATGCTTAAAAAGCAAGGCAGGTAGGAAGTGGTGTTTGAGCCAGGAATTCCCCAAGAAACACGTTTTTGTGATGGTCACCTGCTCCCTCTAAGAGTAAGGGTTGCCCTGATGGGTATTGAGTGGGTTTGAGCTAACTCAGCAGTCCTCTGCACAATAACCTATGAGGCCAGCAAGGAGGGAGGAGGTGACAGAGGAAGGAAGTCATTGGCAGGGGCAAAAATTCCTGAACCTGGGAGACACTGTTGTGGTCTTGGCTCACGGTGGCCCTCCTTGGCTAGGAGCCGGGGCTGGTAGCGAAAGGAGAGGCCTGAAAGCTCAATTAATTGGTCTCTCTGCTTCAGGTGAAATACCAGCTAAGTCATTTTGGCATCTACATGGTGTAGAACCAGGCTGGGGCATTACTGCCCCTGGCAACAGTTCTGTGACCTTGGACGAGTCACTGGGGCTTGTTTTGCTGATCTTAAATCAGGGGAGGTGTTAATACAGGACCCCCTCTGATCTTGAGCCCATTATTCTCTCACCTGTTACAGGTTCACCACCTTGGCAGTATCCCCTCCAGACAGTCTGCCTGGGACAAAGGGGTTTCCTGGGTCAGAGGACTTTCAGGGTGAACCTGAGGCAGTTAGGGTAGATTGGGACAGCTGGTCACCCTGCCTCCAGTGGCTGAGCTGAGATTAGAAACTAAATAGCTGCTATATGGCCTATGCGGGTGGGGGGAATTGGTGAGTGGGCTGTGCATGGGAGGAGGTTGGTGGAGGAGTCAGGGAATGAGACCACCATCCCCCTTCAGCCTCTCCTGGAGCAGAAACTGTCCCTGGGAAGGGGTACAGCAGTGGGGAGAGAGTGTATGGGCCAATGTTGAGCACAATGCATTTATTCCCATGCCTCTCATAGCGCTCAGGTGGGCAGGGGCCTTGGCAGGGCTGCTTAGATCCATCCGAGGCTCCTTCTATGAGGAGATTACAAGAAACAGATGTCTGCTCCTACAACCTCCCTCCCCAAATAGAATTATTTTAGAATCTAGTCTATCAGGGCGCCTGAGTGGCTCTGTTGGTTAAACATCCAACTCCTGATTCCGGCTCAGGTCATGATTTCACAGTTCGTGGGTTCGAGCCCCGCATCAGGCTTTGCGCTGACAGCGCAGAGCCTGTTTCGGATTCTGTCTCTCCCTTCTTCCCTCCCCCTCTCTCTCTCTCTCTGCCCCTCCCCTGCTCACATACTCTCTCTCTTTCTCTCAAAATAGATAAATAAACATTTAAAAAAAAAGAATCGAGTCTATCATAGGTAAGTGTGAAAACAATCATTATCACTCTAATAATCACTATCACTATCCTCTCAGCTTTCTCTCCTTAAATAGTAAACTTTTCCTATTCTGTTTCTACAGTACCCAGCGGGGACAGCTCCATTCATGTCAACCCCCGCAGCCGCGTACTGCGTGCTGAGTTTCCAGCATCCCAGGCCAGGCGTGTGGTGTGGTAGGGTGCTTCCCCCCATGCCAGGATGGCCATTGGAGTCACTCAGAGTGTTGGTTCAAATGGCATATTCCTGAAAATTCTGAATGAGGTGGTCAGAAGTGGGATGGGGAGTCTGGGAGCATTTCAGGCATGTTTGATGTGGTTTGGGAGAATGCTCGGCCTCACCAAACATTAGAATCATCTGGAAAGTCTTATTTAAAAAAATTTTAATGTTTATTATTTATTTTTGAGAGAGAGAGAGAGAGAGAGAGAGAGAGCATGAGTGGGGGAGGGGCAGAGAGAGAGGGAAAGACATAGAATCCAAAGCAGGCTCCAGGCTCTGATCTGTCAGCACAAAGCCCGATGCAGGGCTTGAACCCATGAACCGTGAGATCATGATCTGACCCGAAGTCGGATGCTCAACCAACTGACCCACCCAGGTGCCCCTCACCAGGAATGCCTTAAAAATCCAGATGACCAGCTGGACTGCAGACCTGTGAAACCGGACTTTCTAGGGGGAAAACCTAGGCATCAATAATTTTTAAAAAGCTCTTCTGGTGCTTTTAAAGACATAAAAAGGTATTGATGAAGATATTACACAAAGTGAAATAAACTAGAAACGAAAAGACAAATACTGTATAATTTGACTTATGTGAGGTACCTAGTTAGTCAAGTTCATAGGGGTTGCCAGGGTCCTGGAGGAGAAGGAAATGGGGAGCTATTGTTTAATGGGGAGAGAGCTTCAGTTTGAGAAGGTGGAAGAGTCCTAGAGATGGATGGTGGTGATGATTCTCAACAATGTGAAAGTACTTAATGCCACTGAACTGTACACTTACAAATGGTTAAAATGGTAGATTTTATATTATATGTATTTTACCACGATTTAGAAAAGCAGGTATTGAGTGAAATGTGCCTTGCTCTTCCTTATCCCTTAGCTCTCTTTCCCATAAAAATCATGGTACCAGTTTATTGAGTTTCCTTTCAGGCATATTCTATGCATTTATAAACACATATGAATATTTATCTATATCTATCTATCCACTTCCGCTCAAATGGAAACATTATGTTGTATGACACGCTACCATTTTCAGTTAACAATAAAACCTTGGAGATATTTTCCCATTAGAACATAGAAAACAGCCTCATTACAAAAAGAAATTCATGGTGTTCCACTGGTGGTCATATTATGGATTATTTAGCCAGTCGCCCGATGATGAATATTGGGGATTTTCTTCACCTGCTGTTATTACAAACTGTGCTGCAATACACATCCTTGTCATTTCATCCGTGCACAAGTATATCTATAGAATAAATACTTGGAAGTTGAGTTGTTGGGTGAAAGTACCGGTGCATTTAAAATTTGACAGATATTGCCAACTTGTTCCTGGCAGAGGCTGTATCAATTTGTACCCGCAAGTGCAACACATAGGAAAGTGTCTTGTGTTTATCCTCTTGAATCACCAACATGGTGAATTATCAGACTTTCTGATCTCTGCCAGCCTCATAGTAAAAAATGGTATCTCCGTGAAGTTTTATTTTACATTTCTCTTGTTGTGAGACAGAGCATCTTTCACTGATGGTTTATGAGCTCATCAAGGTGAAGTGGATGGCTAGTAAAGGAAATACCTTTGGGTGGGCAAGGTATTGAAGATCCCTCCAGGCATCTTGAGCAGACAGCTCTTTATCTATACAAAGGCCAGGCCATCTCAGATCCAAGAGGGAGGGTGGAAGTTCTGGTGAACTGGACAGCACCCCACTGGGTCTTCATGGATGGAATTAGACCACCTGAGATAAAGGGACACCTGTTGCCCAGTCTGATATGTATCACCAGCCAGGGGAGGGCAGCCTTCTTGGTGAGGAGTCCATCTGAGGATGGAGAGTTCCCTCCTCGGAACTGAAAGCTGGGGTAGAAGCCCAATTTATCACTTGCAAAGGAGGAAGGCTTGCACTGTAACTCAGAAGCATTAGATCTTTGTAATTTCTCTAGGCTGTCCGTAGGGGTCAGCAATACACATGGCAAAGGGTGTGAACTTGTCTTTGAAGCAGTGAGCAGAGGGATGTGGGTGTCTGCGGGGTCATATGGGAGAGAAGGGCGGGCTGAGACCCAGGAGCCTGCTGCTTGGGAGGATGGAGGGTACAGGACACCAGTGTGCGTGTGAAGTGGGGAGGGGACAGCATGGGGTGTGCTACTTTCACGACCCCTGGCACCTCAGCTCCCAGAACATCTTAAGACCCAGCTCAGCACACACAGCAAGGGGAGACTGCCCAGCCAGCTCCAATCCAGCCTAGGCAGAGGGAGAAAAACCGAAGTTGCTCAGTGACCAGAGGAGGGCGACAAGCTCCCGCCTTTGACCCTGTAAGAGCCGTTCTTTGGTCAGGGCAAAGAATGGTTTAGGATTTCCAGGCCACATCAAAGGTTTTATTCTTCTGCTGCAGTCCGAGGACGGGGTTGGGGGGAAAGGAGAAGGAAGGCATCACTCTTCACAGCACAGGCAGGAAATTTCTTTCTTTCAAGAAGAATTTGTTGAAGCCTTTTTATGTGCTTAGTTGAAACCGTCTGAGGGTCACTCTGCCTTGTTATGTGGGAATCGCAGGGGCACCTCTGGACGGTTGAGATGCCCCTGCCCTGCGGCCCGCCTGGACCTGCACTGCCCCACAGAAAGCACCTCACCCTGTTTGCTGGGGCTGGCTCATTCTCCTCCCTCCATGCAGATCCCCTTTCCTTTTTTGTTTTTTCCAGCAGTAATACTCATACAACATAAAACTCAACATAGAGATCATTTTAAAGCGTACAATTCAGTGGCATTCAGTAGATTCACAACGTTATGCAATTACCACCACTGTCTAGCTCCAGAACTTTCATCCCCTTCACAGAAAAATTTATACCCTTTTAAGTAGTCATCCTATTCCCCTTCCCCCCTCAGTCCCTGGCAACCACTAATCTATGTTCTGTCTCTATGGATTCACCTATTCTGGACATTTCATATAAATGGAATTATGCAGTATATATATAGTTTTCTGTGTCTGGCTTCTCTTGCTTAGCATAGGGTTGTTAAGTTTCATAGATGTAGCTTGTTACGACTTTGTGAAATTAACATTCGTTAAGTGGAGCACAGGGTGCCAATGGTGAGCCCCAGTTCAATCACAGGAGAAATTGCAATAGAGCAGTTTATTACTCACAGGTCTTGGAGGAAGTACACAACCCCAGGAGCCACACATGGAGATCAAGGCAGAGTGCAGAGAGGAGCAGGACCTGAGCCACAGGCCTCTATTGGGGTCTGTGGGTAGAGTGCTTTGGGGTTCCTGAGCTAGGGATTGAAAGCACGGTTTTGGTAAGCCCCTCAGGGGTCTCATCTAAGGGCTACAGAAGGCACGTAGGCACTGGGAGGCGGGAGACTCTGCTTATCCCAAAGGCTGTTGCAGAACTCATATCAGGAACCTACATTTGCTCATGACTCTGGGCTGCTATCAAGTGCATGTGCTTGCATGAGGGGGCTAGTGTCAGGTTGAGGTCCCGAAGGATGCTTGGCCAAACATGTATGCCAAGGCAGCATACCATGGAGTAGTCTAGCTAAACTCTTGACAAGCATGCATCGGTCCTTCTTTCCTTTTTATGACTGGATAACATTCCATTGCATGGATGTACTGCAGTTGATTTATCCATTCCTCTGTTGATAAATATTTAGATTGTTTCCATCTTTCGACCCTTGTGAATAATGCTGCTATGGACATTGGTGTACAAGTATCTGAGTCCCTGCTTTCAATCTTTTGGGTACATACCTAAGAGTGGAATTGCTGATTCGATGTTTTACTTTTTGAGGAATTGCCCAGCTGTTTTCTGTAGTGGCTGAACCATTTTACATGCTTACAAACAAGGTATTAGAGTCCCAATTTCTCCACATCTTCATCAACATTTGTTTTTTTTCATATTATTATTGTTAGTTTTGTTAACATTATTATTGCATGTGTCTTAGTGGGATGAAGTGGTGTGCTATTGTGGCTTTGACTACATTTCCCTAATGACTGCTGGTGTTGAGCATTTTGTCACGTGCTGGTTTCATTTATATATCTTTACATATTTGATTTATATATTTATATATCTTATAAATCTTATAGATTTATATATCTTCCTTAGAGAAGTGTCTATTCAAATCCTCTGCCCATTTTAAAATTATTGGTGTGGCTGTGTTTTTGTTGTTGAATTTTAAGAGTTGTTTAGATATTCTAGATGATAGAACCTTAACACAAATATGATTTACAAGTATTTTCTCCTGTTCTGTGGGTTGTCTTTTCACTTTCTTGATAGATGCCTAAAGGTTTTTAATGTTGGTAATACCCAGTTTATTTTTTTCTTTTGTTGCTTGTGTTTTGATGTCACATCTAAGAAGCCATTGCTAAATTCAAAGTAATGAAAACATTAACTCATGTTTTATTTTAAGAGTTTTATAGTTTTAGTAATTATAGTCAGGATTTTCATCTATTTTTTATTTTTATTTATTTTTATTTTAGAGAGAGAGTGTGTGTGAGTGGGGAAGAGGAGCAGAGAGAGAGAGAGAGAGAGAGAGAGAGAATCTGGAGCAGACTCCATGCTCAGTGTCGAGCCTGATGCAGTGCTCAATCCCATGACCCTGGGATGGTGACCTGAACCAAAATCAAGAGTCAGATGCTCAACCAACTGAGTCACCCAGGTGCCCCATGAATCATTTTTAAAAAGTGTTATCTCTGTGGGGTATTTTTACTGAGCTATAATTGACAAGTAATGTTATGTTAATTTCAGATATCCAATATGATGATTCAATATTTGTACTTCTGATCCATTTTAAGTAAATTTTTGTATATGGTGTGAGGTAAGGGTCCAACTTTATTCTTTTGTATGTGGATATCCAGATGTCCTAGCACCATCTGTTGAAGAGACTATTTCCCCCATTGAATGATTTGGCATCCTTGTTGAAGATCAGTTGACCATAGATGTATGGCTTCTGGAGTCTTAATTCTATCACATTCTCTTTGTTTTTACACCTGCCTGGACTATTTGAGAATAAAGTGCTTTTCCCCTTCCTCTTCCTCTTCTTCTTCTTCTTCTCCTCCTTCTCCTTCCCCTTCTTGTTCTTCTTGTTCTTCTTGTTCTTGTTCTTGTTCTTGTTGTTATTCTTCTTCTCCTTCTCCTTCAGTGCTTTTCTTCTATTCTCCAAGCCCCTGTCAACCTTCTTTGTTACTCTTCCCGATGCATTCTTTTCATTCACCATGTGCTCCCCTCCAAACCTTAGCCTAAGATTCTGCAATGTCAGTGTTGATGTAGACAATTCTTCTGACCTGATCTCTGAGTTCTCAAGCCTCCTCTCCTACAGTAATATTCCCCCACCCTACCACAACCACTTGCTTCCACTGGTATTCCCTTGACCTTGTCTTCACCTATAACTCCACTCTCCATAATCATAGTTTCAGAAATCCTCGGCTCCAACCACCACCTCATATTTATTAAAGAATTGTAAATTAAAACAGTGAGACACCACTACACACCTATTAGAATGGTTAAAATCCAAAACACTGACAACACCAAATGTCAGTGAAGCTATGGAGCAGTAGGAATTTTCATTCACTGATGATGGAAGTGTGATATGGTACAGCTACTTTGGAAGACACTTTGGTAGTTTCTTACAAAACTAAACACAGGCTTGTCTTATGACCCAGCAATCACATTCTCAGGTATTTATCCAAGCAAATTGAAAACTTATGTCCACACAAAAACATGCGCACAAATGTTTATAATAGTAGTCACCAAAAATGGGAAGTAACCAAGATGTCCTTCAATAGGTGAATAAATAAACTGTGTTGCATTCAGATGATAGAATATTATTCAGCAATAAAAAGAAAAGAGCTATCAAGCCACAGAAAGACATAGAGGATGCTGAAATGCATATTACAAAGTTAAAGCAGCCAATCTGAAAAGCCACATACTGTATGATTCCTTCTATATGATATTCTGGAAAATGCAAAATTATGGATCAGAAACTTACTTTATGGGAGAATGGAAGAGATGAACAGGTGGAACATGGGGGGATTTTTAGGGTACTGAAGCAATTCTGTAGGATATGGTGATGGTGGACACATGCCATTCTACATTTGTCAAAACCCAAAGAACTATACAAAGCAAAGAGTGAATCTAATGTGAACTATGGGTTTCAGTTAATAATAATGTGTCAATAGTGGCTCATTAATTTTAATAAATGTGCCACACCCATGCAAGATGTAATAATAGAAGAGAGTGAAGGGGAGAGGGGGGTATGTAAGAACTTCAGTTCTTCTGTAAACTTAAGACTTCTCTAAGAAATAGTCCATTAATAAAAAAAATTTTTAAATCTCAGCAGCAAGTGTGTCTGGGCAGCTAAGTCTGTTGAGTGTCCAACTCTTGATTTCAGCTCAGATCATGGTCCCAGGGGCGTGGGATTGGGCCCTATGTAGGGCACCATGCTGAGTATGGAGCCTGCTTAGAATGCTCTCTCTGTCCCTCTGCCCCTCTCCCTGGCTCACGCTCTTTCTCTCTCTAGAAAAAAAAATCTTGAAAAAAAAAATGGGAGCATCTGATTCCATTTTGAAACCACGAAGACATAGGTCTGAGAACAAGATCCAACACCCTGAATTGAACAGAATAGAGAATAAATCAATTTTGTCTGCAGATGTTGAAAGGTGAGATTAACCCTGAAACTGCCTCCTCTCCAGATTTCTTATTGTAAGAAAATAAATCTCTCATTGTTTATTACTTTTAATTGGTCTTCATTTACCTGCAGTTGGAAACATCCTACTTCATGTCTGAATGTAATAGCCCATTTTATACACAGATAAACTGAGGTTAGGAGAGATTCGGCTACTTGTCCAAGAACACAAAACTAGAAAGTGTTATGGCTGAGATTCACACCTGGTTTTCCTAACTCCTAATGCTCCACAGTCTTTCAGTCTAACGTGTACTTTCCTTGCGTGTGGGCAGGATATGTGAATTGCTTTTAGCCAATAAGATGTGGCAAAGGTGTTAGGCCCTCACTGCTGGCTTGATGAAATAAGGGGCTGTGTTAGGGAGGCAAGGAATTACAGAGAGCCTCCAGTGGGCAGCAAGCAAAACTCTGGGACTTCAGTCATATAGTTCAACAACAGAATGAGCGTGGAAACAAATTCTTCGCCAGTAGAGCCTCTGTGACAAGGCAGCCCAGTTAACACACTAATTACAGCTTTCTGACCCCAAACAGAGAACCCAACAAAGCTGTGCCTGGACTCCTGACCCATAGAAATTGTGAGGTAATAAAAGGATGATGTTTTAAGCTATTAAGTTTGCGGTGTATTTGCTATGCAGCTGTCGAAGACTAATAACATACATTATGCCTTGCATGAGCTATATTTTGATGCTCTGCAATTATCTAAATTATGTTTTATAAATCTTGACATTGATACAGATATTAGACTTATGTTTCAGATGGGTAAACAATGATCCTGGAATAAAACAATTTGCTAGCCAGAGGTCTTATCTTTTTGTTTTGAATTGCAGGAAAACAGAAAAAGAAATGTGTGTCATTTGAACAGAGCATAATTCAATTGTCTTTCTTGAGACCCTGTGTCAATCTGATTAGCAAGCAAATTGTTTTTTCTTCTGGCTCCCTGGGCTGTAAATATTTTCTATCTTCTAACTCCTTTTTCCAGAAGGGATTTATTACATGAAATAACAAAGCACTTACAGATTCAAACGATGTGTTTCACAGTTTCTCTTTTAATGAAAAGCTTATTCCATTTTAAAGACACCCATCCGTCTGATTTTACATTCCTCTTTCTAAAATAGAGACTTATTTATGCTGATTACATGGACTTGATATAAGCAATTCTTGTTAATGGCCCTCCACCAGACAAAGGGTAAAGTCTCCCTTATCGTGAAAATGTAGCTGAGGTGCAGTCTGGAGGGAAGAATGATCATTTCCAGCTTAAAGGTTTGACTTACAAAAGTGGACTGCCTTTTATTTTATTATTTTATTTTATTTTATTTTATTTTATTTTATTTTATTTTATTTTATTTTATTTTATTTTATTTTACTTTTATTTGTTTGTGTTGAAGTATAGCTGATACACAATGTTACAGTTTTTTCGGGAAAGGTGGGCCTTCTTTAATCTAGGGCCGGGGGGTGAACAGAACTCCTGGGCCAAGTCCAGGGCCAATTCTAGAGCATAATATTAAAACAAGCCAAGAATGCTGGTTTTGAGTTATGAGCGTGTGGGATTGACTAGAAATAGGCTCCTGGAAGTCGGTTACATTTCAAGGAAGCTTTGTGGCCAAAGAATCCCAGAGCTGGCAGACAGCAGCTAGGTCAGTTGTCCAGTTGCTCACAGAGAATAGGCTGTTGAATCTGTATGATCCTCAGAAAGGACATTCTTTCCAATGCCCACCTGTGAAGTGGCCGTGGAAGACAAGCTTCAAGGGAAATCTTCAGGGAGCAGAACTGTGGGCAGCCAGACCAGCTGACACTGGTGTAGGGAGTCCCTGCTCTTTCTATTCCAGTGGCCCCCATGCATGGTTCACCTTTCTTCCTTTTTCCCAATGGGAGTTTGTGTGGCCATTATCTCGTTCTCATTCACCACTGGGTTTGGGCCATGTTGGGCTTTGTTGCTTATTCTTTAGCCTTTGGTCATTGATCTGCTCCACCAAGGTCTCTCAGAGGATTGTTTATCTCTCAGAGATCCTGGGTTTGGAGGTGGATGAAGCAACTGGCTCGTTCGTTTGGGGAGGGACTGAGCATACAGCATAGGACCTGAGCTTATCAGAAAGTCTGCTTATGAGAAGGACATAAATGGAGATCATATACCCAAGGGGTGAGCTATATTGGAAACTTTCTGGCTGTCTCTTTGGCCTCTAGTCCTTCCTTCACTCTTCCCAACAGTCTCAATTTCCACTGAGGATCCAGATGGTTCTGGACTAAGCTCTTCTGAATGTTCCTTCTCCCTGGCCAACTAAGTTGGTTTTGAGTGGCTAAGTCACTCTAATCAGAATGCCTCTCAGGACTTTAGTGGAGAGTTCTGGACTTAGATGATCTTTTTTTTGCTTTCCACAATGTGGAATACAGATATGAAGCCCAAAATGGCGGCTGCCACCTTGTTTTCACTTAAGAAGCCAGTCTGCAACGAAACTGACACATCAAGGGGGACAGGGCTGAGAGAATCACAGATAAACGAGAGCCTAATCCTAATCAAACCATGCCTGAAACCCTTCCACCTTGGGGCGTTCAAGTTACAGAAGCTTATAAATTCCCCTAGAGCTTAAGAGAGTGTGCATTGCATTTTCATTTATTTGCAAGAGAAAGCATCCTAACTGGCACCAGAGGTCTGGCTGCTACCACTCTCTGGGAAGAGAGTTCGGATGTCAGGGGACCCACAAAGCTGGAAGGGCGAGGTAAGTGGTTTTACAGGCAACAGGTAAATCTCAGGAAGTCAGCTGAAGCAGGCAGAGCCACACAGGGCCCAAGAGGTCAGGGAATTGGTCAGAACTCCATCACAGAGAAGATAGTAAAGGTGAGATTTGCTCAGGTTCTACTTTAGGTGGGAAAAAGCTGGTGGGGGTCTGAGTGAGGACCTTCAGCCGAGGGGTGGAGCTCTCACCTTGGTTGGAGTTAGGTGGGAACAGGTGCCACCCATCTTCAAAAGTCTCTCCACCTCGCTTTCACAGTGGTTCCTCCAAACTCTTTAGAACATGGTCTTAATTAAGGCCACGTCAAGACACCACCTTTCTCTTTCCCCCATCCTCCTCTTTCCTCTAAGATTATCCCTTTGGACTGAGAGGTGAGTCAATGAGAATCATAAGGAAATATCTTGCACCACCTTTTGGAGGCTGAAAGTGTTCATGACTGACTAGTCTAACTAGAACCCGGTTCTTTCCAGTAACAGTTTGGCATGGCTTTCCAGACCCTGGCGCACATCACTGGGCTGACAGACCCACTGTGTGTCCTGGAATGCTTAGCACGCTGTCCCCTCAGCCTGGAATACTGTGCCCCACCTGGCCACAGGGCTGTGCCTTCTCTTCCACAGGACGATCTGAGGAGGAAGACCACTTAAAAGAGCACCTCCCGCCTCCAGTTGCCAGCACTTTCTAGCCTCATCGCCTTCTGTATTTTTGTCTAATATTTGCCACCTTCTGCATATCATACTCTTTTTTGTCTGTCTCCCTTCATTAGGATAGAGGGTAGAGTCCTTATCACTTTTTTTCATGGCTGTATCTTGGATACCCAAACCAGGGTCTGATGTTCAATAAATACTTGAATGATTTAATCTACAGTTAAGAACATTAATTTTTTAAGCTTTATTTATTTGAGCAATCTCTCCACCCAGTGTGAGGCTCAAACTCACGACCCCGAGATCAAGAGTTGCATGCTCTTCCGACTGAGCCAGCCAGGCACCCCAGGAACATTGAATTTTTTCTAAGACACACAAGCAAAGAAAAAAAAATGTAAATTTTAAAGAGGTGTTTTTTTTTTGGTGGTGCCTGGGTGGCTTGGTGGGTTAAACCTCTGACTCTTGGTTTGGGCTCAGGTCATGATCTCACGGTTCGTGGGTTTGAGCTACTAGAGCAGAGCCTTCTTGGGATTCCTTCTCTCTCCCTCTCTCTGTCCCTCCCACATGTGCTCTCTCTCTCTCTCTCTCTCTCTCTCAAAATAAATAAATAAAACTAAAAAAAATAATCTTTTAACGTTTTAAAACCATGAGATCATGACCTGAGCTGAAATCAAGAGTTAGACGCTTAACCGATTGAGCAGCCCAGGCTCCCAAGAGGTTTTTTTTTTTTTTTAATATGATTGATTGATTGATTGATTGCCACTTTCTTTTCTCAATGCAGTGATCAGGAATTTTGGCTGAGTGGAGTTCTAGCTCCGATTCTCTTGAATGTGGAACAGCCTAAACGTCTGGGGTGTGGGAGGTGTGAGAAGAGTTGCTGGAACTTTGTCCTGCCTGGGAAAAGCAGAAGTGGGATGAGGGTAACCAATACCCAGGCACTCAATTCCCCTGGAGCACAATGGGAAAATGGCATTATCATGAGGTGATACACCAAGACACGGTGGTCGGCGAGGTACTAGAAAGAAGAGAGAGACCAAGGAAAAGTGTGCGAACAGAATGGCACAGAATGCAGCATTACAGGAAGAATCAGTTAAGAAAAAGATGTTGAAAATAAAAATAAAAAGACGTCAAATGGTGGGTTGATGAAGTTGGAAAGTGTCCCAGAAAGAACAGCAACAAAAAGAACAGTAAGGAAGTAAAGATAAGATAAACGAGCCTTCCAGGAGGCTGACATCTAATAGCCACTCTATAAAGAGCAAGAGAACAGGAAGAGGGGGCTTATCCAATAGAACGACAATATTGACCAGAACGGAAGGAAGTGTCAGGTTAAAAGTGCTCAGCCAGGGCCCAGCATGACAAATGGGGGGGAGGGGGGGAATCCACATGGAGGCATGCCACTGTAAAATATTATAACAACAGGAATAAAAGAAAATCCTAAAAATTACCAGGGAAAGAAAGAGAAAAAATACAGCAACAGGCCCACTGCAGAGCGTCAGCAAACAGACTAGCCTGAGACTTCTCTGCAGCGGGGAGCTGAAGGCCAGGGGAGAACTTTCTCCTTAAAGTTCTTAAGTTTTGGTAATGTTTATATTTGAGAGACAGAGAGACAGAGAAACAGAGACAGAGCACGAGTCGGGGAGGGACAGAGAGAGAGGGAGACACAGAATCTGAAGCAGGGTCCAGGCTCTGAGCTGTCAATAGAGAGCCTGACATGGGGCTCAAACCCATGAGCTGTATGATCATGACCTGAGCTGAAGTCGGTCTCTTAAATGACTGAGCCACCCAGGTACACCTCTTCTTAATGTTCCAGGAGAAAATTGTTTCCCATCCTGAGTTCTGGTCCCAGACACTGCTAACTGAGTATGAAAGTCAATAAAGACATTTTGGGACATGCAAATTGTTTTTAAAAATTAACCTCCTGCAGTAGTGCTGTTCCGTAAGAATTTCATTCTCCTTTCGGGAACTTCCTTCTCTTTCCCCTCTGAGTTGCTGTGGCCGTGTAATACATCACACCTTTTGCAAGTGTCTCAAAGTCCTGGGATATTCTGGTCTGGTTTTTCTTTTTTGTAGCCTTTGTTCTCTTTGCTTTTCAGTTGGGAGGTTTCTGTTGAGATATCCTCAAGCTCAGAAATTCTTTCCTCACTTGTGTCCAGTCTACTAACGAGCCCATGCATGGGAGGCATTCTTAATTTCTGTGATAGTTTTTTTTTTTTATTTCTAGTATTTCTTTTTAGGTTCTTTCTTAGGGTTTCTCTCTGCTCACATTGTCCATCTGTTCTTGCATGCTGTCTACTGCAACCATTAGAGCCCTTAGCACATTCACCAGAGTCGATAAATTCCTGGTCTGATAAATCCAACATCCCTGCTGGGTCTAGGGATCCAACTTCAGAGAGAGAAGGGTGATGTGTGAGGATGTCAGCTGTGCAGCAGGTCTACAGGGTCAGGTATGCTGGTGCAGAATGGAGCAGGGGAGGGACCCCAAGGAGAAAATGGAACCGACAGATCATCTGATAAAACTGTTTAACAGTATAGAAGTTTTGAAACGAGAGATGTTTTACAGAGTGGTTGGAGTTTGCGGGAAAACTTGGCCACAGGTTTGAAAAATGATTGAATTTGGGGCACCTGAGTGACTCAGTTGGTTGAGTGTCTGACTTCATGAAGGTCAGGTCATGATCTCACAATTTATGAGTTCAAGCCCCACATCGGGCTTGCTGTTGTCAGTGAAGAGCCCACTTCAGTTTCTCTGTCCCTCCCCGCCCCCCGCTCTGTCCTCCTCTGCTAATGCTCTCTCTCTCAAAACTAAAGAAAATGATTAAATTAAAAAAAGAGACTCTAGCGGTGCCTGGGTGGCTCAGGGAGTTAAGCATTGGACTTTGGCTCAGGTCATGATTTCACAGTTTGTGAGTTACAACCCTGCTTCAGGCTCTGTGTTGGCAGTTCAGAGTTTGCTTGGGATTCTCCCTTGCACCCTCTCTGCCCTTCCCCTGCTCTGTTCTCTCTCTCTCTCTCTCTCTCTCTCTCTCTCAAAATAAAGAAATAAACTTAAAAAAAGAGACAATAATTAATTCCAAGAAAAACAAAAGAAAGAAAATGTAAACACAGAATACCACTTAGCCCAGCAGTGAACACTGTCAGAGTGGTAAATTCTAAATATGGACTTAATTCAAAATCATAATGTCATTGGGATGGAAGGAACAGAAAGGGATTTTAGTATAAGGTCTCAGTGTCTATATACTATAATAGGAAGTAAATAGATAATGTTTAAAGTTGCTAAACCCAGAGAAAGCAGTGGAACTGCATTAAACATAGTAGACAGACAATAAATGTTGGCTACAATCATTATTATTTATTATAGGAGGTCGTGAAGTTGTTATGAAGTATCTTATCACATCACCGTTGCCACCTGGCCTCCTTAGTGCTCATCCACTCCTGGTAGTTGTCCTAGTTGTTGATCAGTGGCTGGTGGTGGTGCTATTGTGATTATCTTCCCATTCTCGAATCATGGTTCACAGGAAGGGATCCAGGGACTCAGGTAGTTCAGAAAAGATGGGTGAGGGCTCCTCCACATTGTCTCTATGCCTGAGTGTGGTTGGGTTGTCACTCACGAGGATACGACTTTTGAGGTGTTTCCCAAGGTGAAGGGGATGAAAACCTATTCTATTTCAAAAACTTGAGATGACCTTTGAGCAGAATGAGAGTCTTTGGGGATCACATTTGTTGGGCAGAATTGAAACGAACCAGTGAACTGAATGTCATCTTCTAGCACCCCCATCTGACACTTGCGGGCCACAGGAATGTGCATGCAGTAACCTAGATAGCAGAATAGAAGCAGCAACAGTGAGACCCTTGTAAAGAAGGCATGACAACTTGTAACACCCACAGTGCCTAACAAGAACCTGAATAAATCCTGAAAGTGAATAATGCAACAACTTTGAGTCCATGTCCAACTGTCAATAGTAGTAGACTACTGATCTGAAAGAGCAGGAGAAATTTTGGAGTGCTAAAAGGGGCAGATTTAGGATATGATGGGAAGGGATAATGATAGTTCTGTTGGGTCCAGAACCACCACCAGGAGCAGGAAGGCTTGGGAGTAGGGGAACTTGGGTAGCCTGATAGCTGGGTTTCCCTACTGGGAGGTAAATTAAGTGCTATCTGACTTCAATGGCCTGGAGGGCCTCAGGTTGGTTTGGAGGATGAAACCCAAGTGCTCCGAGAAGCCTCCAGAATCAACCAAACTGCCAGGTAGTCTGTGTCAAACTCAAAGATGTGGTTCCCACTCCAAGCCTGGAGTGACAGGAACCCCCCAATCCAGATTACCTCCAGACAGCCCTTGCAGTGAGGGCCCTGGGCTCCATGCCCCGGAGGCAGGTTGAAGAAAGGCGAGGGAAATGACTGAATCAGGGGAAGCAAAAACCTTCAGGAGAGGCATCAGCTCCCCTCAACCTCTTGTACTTTCTTCACCCATATTTATTTGTCCAGAGGCTGCCTAGTTCCAAAGAAATCAAGGCGGCTTAGCCATCTTGACTGACACTTGTTCAGTTGTCACCTTTCCATCCAGTCATGGGCACCTATTTCTTTGTGGTGTAGCTCTCTGTCTTGAAAGTGCCCATTTTGCCCCCTGTTTGATCTTTTGACTAGTTTGGATTCATGCCAGTAACTAAGAGGTATTTTGCTGTTGAAGAATGAGACACAGGCAGGGGGCCTTCACTGGTCAAAGGGCCAGGTGAGACAGCCCAGATAATTCACGCTAACACAGCAATCGTTTGCGCTGCTCAGCTGGAATCTAACATGGCAGCTTCTTTCCTTCATTGCTTCCCCAAAACCAGAGAGAGAGTCCTTTGGCTCAAAGTGCTCTAGAAGCATGGAGCACTCTGGAGCTTTAGTATAATTTATTCTGATATAATTTAATATATGCTTTCCTTTTAATAGAAATAAAACCCAATACACGATGTTTGCCAAAATTGCACTGATTTGCTTTAAGAGGTTTTAACTATTTGCTGTAAGGCTCAGACTTCTCAGTTCATTACTTATTTTTCACCTAGAAATTTCTTATCACAACAGCGAAAGTGAGTGCCCACTGACAATACTTCTTCAAGAAGTCAACTTCTCTCTGTCATT
This sequence comes from Cryptoprocta ferox, assembly GCA_028646485.1. NCBI lineage: Eukaryota > Metazoa > Chordata > Mammalia > Carnivora > Eupleridae > Cryptoprocta > Cryptoprocta ferox. Next base: position 64,712,345 of record CM053566.1, on the reverse strand, counting down.
TGTATGACCTTGGAGGTTATGAGTAGTAAGGCAGATAAAGTCAGAGAGATCTGCAGAATCCAATCAAATGTCATTTTGATGGATTCAAATGGATTCGTGGATTATAGGGAGACTATGAAAAGAATTTGTAATAGAATCAAGTAAATAGTCAAATCCCATCAAGTGACTGCCAGCTTGGCTGTGAGTTAGGTACACAATCATTTAACTTAAGAATGAGGTCATGCGTAACTTGAATTCAAGCAATTTAGTAAGATCATCCTGTCAAATTGTGGTTAACGTTAATCTGTCAGAACAATCTTACTAATAAAATGCATATTGCAAGAAAAATGATCCCTTTAGCTACGCTTCTAATGTTAAGAAAACTGGTTCAATCCTTTGAGTTAGTTTGAGCCAGACAAGTAATGACATAGCAAATTAATTTGTCACCAAGATTGTTGGGAAATATCAACTTTCTTTGACAAACGTAGCTTATAACTCCAAGTGAACAAACACCATTTTCTACAATAAACATCCTCTCAAATGTGGTTACATATTAGTCATAAGATTATAAATCAAATCCTTGAACTATAAGAATAAAACTTTCAGTATTACACTGTGTTTTAGCCAACTAGACAGGATTTTAACTCTGATGACAAGGTGTAGAAAGTGGATAGAATTAGTTTCCATTATTTGTTTACAGGTGTGTAAATATGCACTGTTATTTCTTCTACCTAATAAGATTTAATGGCTACCTCAAGACTTGTTTTTTTCAGAGCACCTGTATCAACAATCTGTGATTTTTCCAGGATTCCTCTTTAGCAACGGCTAACTGGGTCTTAGAGATTCTGCTTCCTCCCACATTTTCTAGCCAAAGCTGAATGAAAGACTGTGTAGTGTACAATCTGTTTCCACAATCCCATTCAGAAAACATGGACTCAGATTTGCATTGGCGCCATGATTGAGGAAGATTGCTCTGTTTCTCCTTGTCCCGGAGAACTACGGTTCCTATCCTTCTGTCCTGCCACAACCTCTGGACAACTTACAAAATGGAAGCCTAAAGGAAACCTCGAAGTTTGCTTGGAAATCCTCTCGTTGATTAGAATTGCTCAATTGTTTCCTTAGTGGGTGTTACAGATGGAATTCTGTCCTCCAAAAAAGATCGATTCAGGTCCTAATTTCTCGTACCTCAGACTGTGATCTTATTTGGGATCAGGGTCTTTGCAGATTTATCTTGGTGAAGATGAGGTCATTATGGTGGGCCCCCATGCAACATGAGTTGTAGCCTTACAAAAAGGGGAAATTTGGACACAGACACCCACAGAAGGAAGACAATGCTAAGTAAGACACAGGGAGAAGGCCATGATATGAAGGTGGGGGCAGAGATGGACCAATGCAACTGCAAGTCAAAGAGCTTTACGGATTGCCAGCTGCCTCCCAAAGCTAAGAAGAGACAAGAAGGATTCCACCTAGAGTCTCAGAAGAACAGCCCAGTCAACACCTTGCTTGTAGACTTCTAGCCTCCAGAAATGTAAGAGGGAAAATTTCAAGGGGAACTTCATTATGGCAGCCCTAGTGGGTCCTTTAAACCTGGGGATATTGGAGAATTGAGAACAGAGATTATGAAGCAACCCAAACCCATGGTGTTACTATTGTGTGAAATCCGGGAAGACCTTGTGCATCTTGGTATCTGTCTTAGCCCGCATTCCCCCTGGAAAGCAGAGCTACAATGATGACTTTGGGGCAGGTAGTTTATTTTGACAAGGAATCCCAGGGAATAGGAGTAAAACAATAGAACTGGGTGCAAAATTGAACTGGTCATTGCTGTGAGTAACAGCACCTCTGAGGAACAGTTTGGAATGTGCTGCGAAACTATCTGCCCAAGGAATGATAGAGAAGCACACTGAAAGAAGCACCGTTGTCTTTCTCCACCTGGATTTTCCCACCATGGCATCACATCCCTTATCCTCTGGGGTCCATGCATGTGTGAATGTAGAGTGGTTCCCAGGAGTGCTTTGCCATAGGTCTGAGACAAGGGCGAGAAGCATGGGAATGAGGGGGGCTGTCAGACCTCATGTGAGCAGAGCTGGGAGCTATGGCAGTGGCTAGAGCACAGGCTGAGAGGCTGTGACTGGGGCATGAGAATCATCCAAAAGTATGTGGAGAGGTTGTCTTATTAGGGTACTGGGCAATTAATTTAGAATTTAAGCTGAAAAGTACAAGAGGATTTTAACCTATAAACAGCATTGGAACATTTAGAGGAACTTAGTCATCATATTTAAAAACTTACTAGATTTGTAAGAAATATTCAACTACTTGTGAAAACTGTTTGGTCTGCTAGGCAATTGAATTACTTCTAAAAGGAAACTGACCATATTGGATTTATCAATACAGTTAAAATATTTAAAGGAATTTAATTGAGTTATAAAAGTCTCTTTAAAAATTATCATGGACATTTTTGAAGTTTATAAATAGAATTTGTCTCTAAATTGAACTTAAGGGGCACCTGGGGGTTCAGTTTGTTAAGCGTCTTGACTCTTGGTTTCGGTTCAGGTCATGATCTCATGGTTCATGAGTTCAAGCCCCTCATTGGGCTCCATGCTGATGGTGCAGAGTCTGCTTGGGATTTTCTTTCTCTCTCCCTCTCTCTCTGCCCCTCTCCCCCCAAAATAAATAATCTTAAAAAAAAAAAAAGGAAAAACCTTACCAAATGAATTATTTAAAAAAATTGAACTTAGAAACTTAGGGAAAACCAGGTCTCTGAATGATGTGAATATTAATTTTAAATCCCAAGGTAGCTCCTGAATATTCTTTTCTATACAAACATACAAACAAACTACCCCTAAAGACTAAAAAAAAATCAGGGGCACCTGAATGGCTCAGTTGGTTAAGCGTCTGACTTTGGCTCAGGTCACAATCTCATGGTCTGTGAGTTTGAGCCCTGCACTGGGCTCTGGGCTGACAGTTCAGAGCCTGGAGCCTGCTTTGGACACTGTGTCTCCCTCTCTTCCTCTCTCTCTGCCCCTCCCCCACTCACTCTCTATCTCTCTCTCTCTCTCACTCTCTCTCTCTCAAAAATAAATAAGAACATTAAAAATAAAATATTAAAAAAGACTAAAAAACATAATTATATCTCCCAATGCTATGGAAATCATTTTTCTACTATCCTGTTCATCTGAAAAATGAGTTGTTTAAAAGTAGGATAAATCCGATATATCCACTTCATTTGCAACTTAAATTTTGTACCATTTGGGGTTCTTTGGCTGCAAGCAAGAACAAGAGAAATCAATTTTGGCAAAGCCAAGGGAATTTACTGGAAGGATCCTGGGCAGCTCAGAGAATTAATGAAAAGGCTGAGATCCAGCCTCTGAAACAGATAGGCGTCCAGCTGGCCCTGCGAGTCCAAGCAGGTGTGTGGACTCTGTCCTAGGCAGATTCATTTGCAGGTGGCAGAGGCCATTCTGGCTCTTGTCTGACAAGAGGACTTGATATTGGGAGTTGGGTGCTTGCCAAACTCAGGAGAGGCTGGAGGAGCGGGCTGTAGAACACCACCACCAGAATGACATCCTCAGGGAGCACTCACTTTGCCACTGCCAGGAAGTCCAAGGGCCTATAAACCATCCTTCCTCCCCAACCAGCCTTGCCTTTCAGAGTACCAGAGCATCTAAGTGTCCCACAGGTCTCTCCTACTGCTAGAGTGACCAGAGCTCACGCCACTTTCTCCCAGCATGCATCAGAGTCTTTCTTACCACCTGGGGCCAGCCCAACATCCTCAGCCCAGGCCCTGACTTTGCTTTGGTTGTTCCATTATTGCAGAACAATGGCCCCATAACTAGTGGTGTAAAACAATGAGCATATTCCATTATGTCACTGATTCTGTGGGTCAGGAATACAGATGGGGCACAGAGGACAGGGCTTGCTCTTCTACATGGGAGAATACTCTGGGAATACTCAAATGGCTGGACTCTGGAGAACCCAGAAGGCTTCTTTGCTCGAGTATCAGATGCCTGTCTGAAACACAGCTTGGTAGGGGCTGCTGAACAGATCACGTGCATGTGGTCTCCCTGGGACGCCATCTTGGGTGATGGAATTTCTCGGAGGGAGGCTCAGTTCTTCAAGTGAACAGGCTCCACTGAGCAAGATGGAAACAACTTGGCCTTTAATGATCCAGCCTTGGACGTCACACAGCATAACTTCTGCTCTGGTCAAGGCAGTCACAAGTCTGCTTAGATTCAAGGGGAGGGATACAGACCCTGCCTCTTCACTGGAGGAGTGTCAAGAATTGGCAGCATTGTACTCTTCTGAGCTTACACTCATGGTCCTCCATGAAGCTCATCTGCCCCATTTGCTGTAGATCAGAAATCAACCACAACCTGTGTCCCTGTAACTGGAGTGCCCTGGCCAGTGTGCTACTTACTGCACATGGGTTATTATGACATTAATCCTCACAGCCCTGGGGAGTGTGTGTGTGGAGGTGGTCCTGGATCAGCTGGAGAATCTGGACCGGTCCCTTCTAGCCAGAGCAACCTCATCATTCACCCTGATACGCAATATGCATGTTACCATTTCCTAGGTGTATGTGAGGTAGACAAAGTTGGGGTGCACTGCACAAGACCATAAGCTCCTTGCAGGTGAGAGCTTTGTCTGCTTTCTTCATCACTATATCCCATGGTGCTTGACACATAACAAGTGCTCAACAAACACTTGTTGAATGAATGAATGAATGAATGAATGAATGAGTTTGCTCTGATGCTCATGACATGAAAGCAGGTGTTGTGGCTCAGCCTGGTCTGTCTGTTAGGGAAGGGCTCCTCATAGGAAGTTACCAGGAATGTCCTGAGATAGTGGGGCCACTCTCCCTCACCCCAGGTCTTTGATTCCACCAGGCAGGTCACTTTTACCCCTTTCTCCAAGGACTCTGTGTTCTCTTCACTGCTTTGGGTCCCACTTGCTAGTGCCTCTTCGGCTCCAGCCAGCTGATAAGCAGAAAAAATTAAGTTTGAGCAGGAAGAGAGGTGAAGCAGAAAAGACGTTCTCTTCAGCTCTCCTCTTCCCTTCTGGGCCCTCCCTCATCAGGATCGCGCTTGACATGCTTTTCTTGGCAATGTAGGCTCTTGCCAGCAGGACCTCAAAACCCTTCCAGCTTCTTCCCAGCATCCAGTTCCACATTTTTAGGTACTGATGATAACAGCATCCTACTTCGTGGACCAATTTCTGTTTTAGACTGTCCAGGCTGCTATAATAGAAATCCCATAGACAAGGTGGCTTATAAACAGCAAACATTTATTTCCCATATTTCTGTAGGCTAACAAGTCCAGGATCAAGGTGCCAGCAGATTCAGTGTCTGGGAGAACCCACTTCCTCATTGACAGCCGTCTTCTCATGTGTCCTTACATGGCAGAATGGGCACGGGAGCCCCGTGGGATCTCTCTTATAAGAGCACTGATCAACCCCCCCTCCCCCGCCCCTCCCCAGCTCCAGCAAAAAGTAAGAGTACTGATCCCATCCTTGAGGGCTCCACCTTCATGACCCAATCACCTCCCAAAAGGCCTACCTCCCAACACCATCACCTTGGGAGTGAGGATTTCAATGTATGAATTTTGGGGCACACAAACATCCAGTCTATAGAACTCACTCTCCCCGACCCCCACCATGGGCTACCCCTAAACCTCTGGGCACCCAACCCTAAGGCCCAATTCCATATCCCCGTCCAGCCACGGACCACCTGTGAGGTCACAGACAGAGCACTGAAGCTCCCCTTCTACCCCTTCTAGTCCCATCTGGAACTTTCCTGCCTTCCTCCTGGGCTGGGCTCTTTCTGTGAGCTCTGAAGCGTTCTCACAGGGTGCGGCGCACGTGCTTTGGTTGTTCAAAGGCTGTCGTATTCATGTTTTCCCAGCCCTTGACCCAATCCTTGGGATATAGTAGATCCTCGCTCCCTATTTGTTCATTGAGGGAATAATTGAAGTAATTTTTAATTGTCCCAGTTCTGCAGGTCAAGAAACGGAGGCTACCTGAGCTCTGCATGAAGGGAAAACTTTCAGACTGACACTTGCTGAATTGCCAATTATCTCTTGGCCTTCAGATGTCATCATTTCCTATTGTCCATGTCGGTTGGAACAATGAGGCCCAAGGATCAAATTCGAACCACGGCCGCAACCTTCATAAACTCGGCGTCTCTCGCTCCTCAACTCAATCAGTTCCTGCTCGTTTAGCTTCTTGCCCGATTCTGATGGAGGTCTGGTGCCAGGTGCTGGGTCTGCAGGTCAGGGTCTAGGAGCAGAGAGGACGTTTCTGGCCTCCTAGTGCATGGAGAGCAGAGACCAGCCTGCAGGAAGTAAGATGATCAGTGCAGACTTCTCCTGCGGGGACCCAATTCCAACAGCACGCCAGGCTCAGGCCACATCTTTCTCATGTCATCCAGTTTTCCCATGTGGTAGGTGTGTTGTGCGTGTGTCCAGATCAACGTCTGTTCTTGGCCTCCAGAAGGACAGGTTATGCAAGCGTGGAGCTGGCCGGGGACGGGGGCGGGGGTGCTCCTAGAGATACTCAGTAGGACCAATAACAGCTCGTAGGGGTAAATACACAAAAACCAAATTGAGTAACATTCTAATGCATATGAAAACAAGCCCCTGGGCAGCTTGTGCCAGATGAGGTAAGTGGAAAAACATGATGTCATTGTCAGGCAGGAGTCTCTCTGGCGCTCCTCCCTCCCTCCTCTGTTCTCTGTGTCTCCTCTTTCCATCACCCCGTATTGCCACCCTCCCTCTCTCGCTTGTTCTCTTGGGGGCATCTTCTCTCCTTCTCCAGAGCCCCTCTGACAAGACCCAAACAAACTATCTCCTGTCCTTAAAGAGAAATTAACGTCACTAACAGTGAGGTGCAAACAACTGATAAAGCACTAAATCCCTTGGTTTCTAAGGGCACTCACTATATTGGCCTTTTGACAGGTAATAAGCATCTCAAAGCCCCCTCCCCAAAGGAGAAGGGGTCTCTAACAGTGGAGTTCATTCCCCACCTCATGAGTGGGAGCGGTGTTTTGGGGACCTATTTTGGAGTCCTTGAAATCATATCCCACAGCTCCTACGTACAAGGCTGGCAAATTACGAATTCAGCTGAGTAGAAACATTTGCGGAGGTAGGAAAGGAAGGGACACAGCTTGGCTCAGAAGCAAGTCTGGCCCATGTGTGGGCCTGTGGGACTATTCACTGCCCCCTTCCAGGCTGGAGCAGGTGCTCAGCAGACATGGACAGGGTGCTTTGTCTTTGCTTAGTCGAGTCAGATCTCATTATCCTCTGTTTTGCAGCAGCTGCTGGCTGCTTTTTCCTGAACTCTCCCCTTCCCTGCCTGCTGCCCACCCCTCTTCTCCCCCCATACCCCGAATCAATACTCCTTGCACTTCCTGGTAATTCCATCACCAGGCATCTGACCTAATTTTGGGTGCCCAGCTTACCAAGCACGGCAGATGGAAGGCGTCAGAATCTCCAAATGAAGAGCTGGCTTGGGACTTTGCCTGAGTCAGACTGGTGATGCTCGAAGCTTAGGAACAGCCACGGTGCATAAGCGTCCAATTCGCCTTGTCATGCTGCGTGGTCTTTTAGGGCAGGAGTGGGTCAGCTTTGTTCATGTTATATCCCCAGCTCTAAGCACTGTGCCTCGTGCACACTTTATCGGCCGTGTTGTTGCATTAACCATGTCCGGTCCTGTCTGGGGCTCCTGTTGCTTTAGAGACTTGCCCCGAAGAAACCTCTTGTGGTTGCCAGAGCCATCCATCCAGGTGTGTGTCCAGATGAATGCCTCCTTTTTAAGTAATCCTTCCATTAAACAAGTATACAGGTGTACAGGACCTCATAATGTGTTGCACTTCTTCACCCATCAATCATCTCATGGGATCACGGGATCATCTCGATTGTGCCAGGTAGACAGAGCAGGGTCCACACTCCCCATGGTGCAGATGGGTGAGGAAAGGACCCAGAACTCCTGTCTTCTGGCCCAGAAGTCTCCTTGCTACCCCACATGCATGTACCCCAAGCCTTCTTCCCCACATTTCTGCTTCCCTTGCCACGGGAATCCACTCTCCTTCCCCCTGTCCTGATCAGCCGCTTGGGTTTCAGCCCAGCTCTTCATCTGGTCTTGCATCTCAACCAGAACTCTTGCTTCCCTTATCCTGGCTGCGCAGATTCCACAAATGTTGACCAGCGCCCTCTCAGTCTCAGCCAGGGTTCCCATTTCTGTTCTCGCAGCTCACCATGGCCATCTTGTGGCTCCGGCCTGAGAATTGGCTCTACCCTTAACACCATCCCACCCCCTCCCTTTAACACTGGTTTGGTGGTCATTTTCCAGCACCCTCTTAGCTTTTTGAGATATCTAAAAAGAATACACCTCCTCTACTATTTCAAACATTATCCCCTCTGCTCAGTGTGTTAGGGTTTGCATTTTAAAGAACTAATTAAAATTGCTTAACTTCCCTTCATAGTTGATGTGTCCCCCCAATCCCTCCCCACCCATCACCCTGGACTGGCTAGGAACAAAACAGCAGCGAAGGTAGAGATGTGAGGTTCCCTTAATGGTGCTCATTGTGTCTTTCATTTTCCCCCTCTCTTCTCCCTACATGAAGCAGAAGGGAGCTGAGAGCCAAGGGCAGGGAAGTAGGTGTGTGGGGCATAGTTGCAGGAAGGTCAAGGATGCTCTGGGCAGGTGAGTGCACTATGGGGGCGTTTGCTGGAAACTTTCCCTTCTCAGTTATGAAGGAGATCAGAATGTGCCTCCCACAAGATATACCACTTGGGGCATCAAGATTATTTCGAGCTGGAGGCACTTTGAGAATCAAAAGATGCAGAAAGAAACCTTCTCAGAGCTTCCCTTATCTGACTAAAAGCAATAAAGCCTGGGAAAGAAGGCTGTGATAAATTCCTTCTTCAGCCCAGGCCTGCTCCCAGAGGGAGAACTGAATATAATCTACCCAAATCCCTCTTTCAGGGTGTTTTAAGGCCCTGAAGGAAATAAATGCAAGTTCACTCAAAATTGTATAGAAAACTACTATCACAAATGTTATCTCCTGAGTGTTCTCCTAAAAACCCATTTATTTTTTTCCTAAAGCCCATAAAAGCCTTTCCTTCCCCACCCTTTCTCCTACTAAGTTAGGTGCATCATCTTCTAACTTCAACAATTTAATGAACCAGCTACTTCTTTTGTTGGCTCCCAGGTGTACACAAATAAACTTTTTTTTCTGCCATCAATCTGTCTTTCATCGGTTTAATTCACAGGCCCCAGACACATAACCTAAGTGGGGAGAGGAAGTTTTTCCTCCCTGACAGTTGCACGTCATGATGCGGAAAGTATCCAGTAGCTTGGATATTGGGCCCTGATGTCAGATGTTTGGTCTGCAGTGGGAGTCCTTTCCTGGGCCCTCACCTTGTAGCGACACCCAGCTCACTTCCTATGGACTTCTGCAGATGATTTTAACTTAGAAGAACACAATTTTTCTTGGCTTGTTACCTCAGCTTCCCAAATGAATATATTTAGCCTTCATCTTAAGAGGTTTACAAAGGTTAATCTATATATATATATTTTAAAAAAAAACCCAAAACTTTCTGCTTTGGGGTGCCTGGGTGGCTCGGTCAGTTAGGCGGCCGACTTCGGCTCAGGTTATGATCTCATGGTTCGTGGGTTCAAGCCCCGCATTGGGCTTTGTGCTGACAGCTCAGAGCCTGAAGCCTGCTTCAGATTCTGTGTCTTCCTCTCTATCTTTGCCATCCCCCCACCCCGACCCATGCTTTGTCTGTCTCTCTCTCTCATAAAATTAAACATTAAAAAAATTTTTAATTAAAAAAATTTTAAAAAACCTTTCTGCTTTGCTATCTTTACACACAACAACCCACACTCATTATTTTTCACAGCCTCCCCGAACTGGAAGTACAGCTGTTAAAATCGAGGTCTCTAACAAGCAAGAGTTTGTCATCAAATTCCAGTCTGATTGTTTTTAGTTCATCACTTGCTTGGTTCCCATTAAACCCCTGTCGTGCTAAACGTGCTAAAGTCACATAAACACAGTTAAAAAAAAAAAAAAAGAGGTATCACACTTTTCAGGGAGGTGATGGGCTGGCCCTGGCATAGTGGAGTGGGGGGTGGCCTTGGGGAGGGTGAGATGCTGGAGCAGTGGGCAATCTCTGGAACTCTCTCCTCTGTTGCCATCACTCTGGCCTTTGGTTCAAGAACGATACCATTGCATTGCTAATCGGGGGCCGGTTTCATGGGATTACTCAGGGTTACTTACCTAACAAGTCCCCTTAAATGGAAATCCCTTTAGCGTGCATGACTTCTCAAACATCCCTGCGGTGGTCCTCTTTGGTCCTTTATCTTTTTGGTAACCTGTTACTATAGACAGTGGAAGTTCTGGCACTCTTAGGCAATGTGGCCACATCAGGGCACTCGCCAGGATTTTCAGGTAGGGCTGAGACCCATGTGACAGAAGATAGGGCTGCATCCCCGCTTGAGAATAGAGAATTCTGAGCATGATTCTCATCAGTCAGCCCAGCCTACTCGGAAATCCACCCTCCTAGAAGAGCCCATTCCTGGGATTCCAGGCCATGAATATTGATGGCCTATCTGTCATCCTGCTAGTTTGTGCAAACAAAAGGTCTCCCCCAGGCTGGGCTGAAACCAGTGTGAGAATAAGTGATGGGGAGGCCGAAGTGATGGATTTTGGCCAGCGGCCCCCAGAGAGGGCTGTGAAAAGAGAAAGGAAAACAGAAATTACACAAAGCAACCTGGAGGTTTTCCTGGCGAGCAGCCAGAGGTGTTAACAGTGAGAATTCTCCGCTAGGAATGGCTCTGGGCATGGAGGCCAGAATGGGGCTCGAAGCAGCCGACGACGAGGCAGGAGCGGTTGGGCAGAACAGCTCGGGGGCTGTGGGATAACTGCCGTCACAGCCGGGCTGGGGTTCATAAAACTTTAATAGCGGCTTCGCAGAGCCTAATCCTATAACCCTAGCAGGTTTTACCCCGCCCTCTCCTAAGTTAATAGACTTTCCTTCTGCAAGAAAGGAGCCAAGGGGGGACCTGTGTCTCCTTTGCGCTGTAGAGACTCTTGCCTGGAGCCCTAGAGAGGGGGAGTTCTGCGCCTGCTCAGAGACTGGGGGGCGGGCCCTGCAGGCAGTGTCTCCGCCTCAGAGCAGCAAGCCCCGCCCCTTCCCTCTGCCTGAGGGATGGAGGCCTCTAACCAGTTAGGAAGAAGCAGAAAAGTAGAGTGGCTGTAGTTACAGCATATATGAGTGCCTCTGGCAGTCACAGGAAGGGACTGGGAAAGGCTTCGCCATAACTTTCCTGCAGCCACCACAGCCCCCAACAGCTGCTGCTTGGACATTAGGTTTCAGTGGCCCCCACAGGCGACATGGTCTTTCAGAGTCTAAGCTGAAGGTGGAGGACATGGAAGGTGTCATGGGTGGCCAAGATGGCTTCCTTGGTGCTTGCGTAGGTGCTTCCTGTGTGCTCACCACCACAGGAGCTATTGTAGAAGCAGTCGATGAAGGTTAGAAGTCCTGCATTATCAGGCTAGAGAAGAGATAGAGGAATTGCATCCTTTTGCTCTTGCTACAAGGCCAGCCCAGCTCTCTGGCTACAGGGCTTGGGAAGGGTGGTGATATAATTTTTAGATAAAGAAATCAACTCAGGCTTTACTATCAAGGAAAGATGCACTACAGGCCTTCAGATTTGTAACCAGACCAACCCAGGGAGGCAATATCTGAACGGTGAAGGCTCCTGGTGCAGAAAAGTGCAGGTCAAGCTCTTGAGGTCCCACAGTTCCTGGGGTTTCTGATCTGAATGCTCCTCCTTCCCCATCTTCACTCACCCATATTCTCTGCCTACTGTGAGGTTCTATCTGGCTGTCCCTCCTTGATGAGAGATTTCAGATTGTCTGTCCAGAATAATAAAAGCTTTCACCTATGGGCCCTTCCCCACCTCTCCCTACAGAAATCCCCTCTCTATTCTAAGGCCAGTTCAACCTCCTTCTCCTACTGATCAAGGATTCTTCCACCTGGTTTTCATCTCTCTTTGAAGAGAGCTTCTCACAGGGGAGGCAAAACATTATCTCTACCCATTTAGGTTTTCAGCTGGGACTCTAACAAAAAAGACACCTTAACAAGAGAGAAGAGTTTATTGACATGTGCAGTGCATATCACGCAGGAAAAAACCTATATTAAAGAGTAACTCAAAGTGGTGGCATAGAACTCCCAGCATCTTCAACAAACAACAACATATCTATAAAGAAATGACAGGACAAGGAAAGGGGTTTCAGGCTTCCAAGGGCAGTGGACTATTAGAAAGGTAAATGTATAGGAGGAACCTAATGGAGTACAATTTGTTTGCAAATTCCTCTGGTGCCTTCTCTGGGCTGATAAGAGTCTGCAGTAAAAGGAAAATTTATACCCTTAGGCAAAATTTATATGTTAGGCAAAAAGGAGGAAAAGTAGAGAGAACTTTCTTATATTTGCTGCTTCTTAATTGCCTTCCCCTCAAAGTGGCATATTTTGGGATGGCATAATTCTGCTACTCTACATTCTATTGCAGACTTAACACTTCTACTGCCCATCTCAGCCAGACTGGTCTGGCCTCTGTCCCTTCCTTCAGGCTTCTCAGTCTAGGTAAGCTGGTGAAGGATCTCTTGCTAGAGCAATGTGTTGTTTCTTTCAGGTAACATGGTTGCAGGTGATAATAAAATGCGGTAATGGGAGAGATGTGGGTGCTGTGGGACAGACTTGAGTAGGAGTGTGGGGGAGGCATCTATTCTTTGGAGCTCTGTTCACTCCATTTGGGGGGCATTTGCCCCTCTCATGAGAGGTCTAGCCCTGGCTGCTTTTTTTTTTTTTTATCTGACCCAGTCCCATTAAGTTTTAAGGGGTGAAGTTTTGTTCCTACAATCCTCCATTTATGCAGATCTTTGTAATTATGAGTTATCACAGGAGCGTTCCATCCCTTTTGACTTAATTCTGCAAGCCAGAAGCTCAAAGTGAAGGGGCTTGCCCTTCATTAAATCAGTGGCCATCCTTGGCATAGCATCTTCCACTTTCAGATTCAGACTGAAATTTCTTCTGCATGCACAAGGCAGACTCATCTCATTGTCAAGTCTAATAAACAAATCACAGCTCAGAGCCACAGGACCCAAATGTAAAATGCAATGTCTGGCACCACTGGAGATAAAATAAATTACCTGTAATCTGGTAAGCAGGTCATCTTGATTCTCCACTCTGTTCTGGTGACTTCAGTGATTGATTTTGCTAAACTCAGATGAAGCAGAAGGACATTCAGATTCAGGGCTTCGAGTTGAAATGAAAGTGGTTGAGCCAAGAGATGAGATAATAAAACCCTTTGCAAAAGGAGACGAAGAGAAGAGCCGTGATTCTTGGCCTTCCAAGGGCTTATGGGGAGTCCTTCCTGAGGCTTAATTCTGCTTCTCACTTTCAGATTTTGAGAGACATTATTGTGTCTATAATTAACACCACTTTTTTGTTTAAGGCAGTTTAAGTGGGTTTGGAAACAATCTTTGATTTGATTTGAAAGTGACCTGCCCCACAAAGACTGCATGGGGCCTGGAGTTCTAGTATGAGGGCCATTCCTTTAGTTTGAGAAGATGGAGAACTCACTGAAGTGAAATATTATTGTAAAAGAATTAAGGCCATAATCCTCCTATGGCATTCTAGAACTGTGGTGTTCAATAGAATGTGGGGGGAAAACAGAAATAGAATGCAGGGCACCTATGGAACTTAAAAACTATATTAGTCCACCACATTTTTAAAAAGTTTATTTATTTTGAGAGAGAGAGAGAGAGAGAGAGAGAGCACATGAGGAACTGGGGAGCTGGTAGAGAGAGAGGGGCGAGAGTGAGAGAATCCCAAGCAGGCTCTGCACTGTCAGCTCGGAGCCCGATGCAGGGCTTGAACTCATGAACCATGAGATCAGGACCTGAGCGGAAATGAAGAGTCAGACACTTAACCGACTGAGACACTCAGGTGCCCCAATCAGTCACATTTAAAAGGTAAAAAGAGGGGCACCTGGATGACTCAGTTGGTTAAGCTTCTGACTCTTGGTTTTGGCTCAGATCATGATTTGCAGTTCATGGATTTGAACCCTGTGTTGGGCTCTGCAATGATAGTGTAGAGCTTGCTTGGGATTCTCTCTCTCTCCCTCTCTCTGACCCTCCCCTGCGTGTGCTCTCTCTCTCTCTCTCTCTTTCTCCCTCTCTCAAAAAAATTTATTAATTAAAAAATTTTTTAATTAAAAAGGGACAGGTAAAGTCTAATGTATTTTGTTGAATACAAATATAAAAATATTATAATTTTAATATGCAGTCAATATAAAAAATATAAGTAGGATATTTTCCATTCCTTTTTTTGGGTCCTAAGTCTTTGAAATTGGTGTGAATTGACACTTACAGCACATCTCAACTCCAACCAGTCACATCTCAAGTGCTTCATAGCCACATGTGGTCAGAGGCTACTGGACTGGACTGGGCAGTTTGGGAATGTCCACTAATCAGAACTTCGAAAGGGTAGGGCAAGTACATTTGGATGGGAAGAGAAGCAGGTAGGAAAGGCCTCAGCGAAATAGTGGCTGAGAAAGAGGTGCGTCTTTTTTTTTTAATATACTTTTTAAAAAATATTTACTTATTTTTGAGAGAGAGAGAAACAGCACAAGTGGGAGAGGTGCAGAGAGAGAGGGAGACACAGAATCCGAAGGAGGCTCCAGGCTCTGAGCTGCCAACACAGAGCCCAATGCAAGGCTCGAACTTACAAACTGTGAGATCATGACCTGAGCTGGAGTCAGACACTTAAGCGACTGAGCTACCCAGGTACCCCTAAGCCATGCCTATTCTGAAGAAGGAGCAGCTTAGGGCAGCAGTATAGAATGAAGAGGGTGTTGTTCTGTGGGCTGGACCTACAACACATCCTCATGCTCTCTTCTTTCACCAGAGCTGCTCCTGCCCTGCACTTTGAAGGAGAAACACCACTGGAAATCGTGAGGAAACAGGAGTTGCAGGTGGGAGTTTCTCTGGGTGGATGTCTATCATCCCCAGCAAATGCAAAAGGTAGGATTTAGAAGCAGGTATGAAAGCCAGGGAGGAAGACTTGAAAAGGGGGGAACATGGCTAAGTATCTAGCAAACATCTTAAAAAATAGGCTGCAGAGATGGGATGGCTGGAGGACGTAGGTTAAGGACACATGGCGGGAGGGGATGAGAACCAACATATGGCTGTATGTAGATTCTACCAAAGAGCTCAAACACTCACTGTGGCTTGGAACTTTTGCTCATATGCTCTAGGAAAAGCCAGGTTCTTTGCAAGAAAAGGCACAAGGCTCTGCAGAAATATGCCCCTGGGGTCAGCCAGTGTGGTCACAGGTGTGTAAAAAACTTTACCAACTGTAGGTGTTAGAGAACGGGACAGTCACACTTCACTAGAGTCTACCAAGCTGTAGGAGCCCAGACTGCAACAGTTGCAGGAAGGAAGCAAAAACACCCTAGTGGAGGAATCGGGGACCTTCAAATAACCCTTGTATTCACTGGGATGCCTTCTGGTACAAGTAAAAAAACTCGTAACTGGAGACAAACTGGCTTATTCACTAAGGATATTTATTGTTTTCTTAACAAAAAGTCTGAATGTAGGCAGTTCTAGGGCTGTTCTGTGACTTAATGACATAGTCAGGGACTCAGGCTCTTTCGATCCCTCTTTTTCACATCCGCTCTGTTTGACTTTTCGTCCTTTGGCTTGTTGCCTCATGAGCTCACGATGGTTGCTGCAGTTCCAGCATGGCATACAAATTCAAAAGCAGGAAGCAGAGGGTAAAAGGTGTTCGTCTCAAGATGCCCTTTTAACCAAAGTGTTCAGAAGCATCCCAGGAAACATCCCTTTATCTCTCATTGACCAGAACTGGGTCACATGTCTGTGGATTATTTCTAGGAAGGTTGGGAAAGCAAGGTTTGCAGCCTCTAGAGAGGGAGATACACAAGGGAAAGGATATTGGAAATCGTTTTTGGATAGCTAACTATAGTGATGCCTCAGGTCCCAAGATAAGGCATCATGTTGTAGAAGGAAGAGCAGGAGATTATGAGCCAGGAGCCCCCAGCTTGCTATGTGACCTTGTCCATGTCACTTAGTCTGTCTGAACCTACTACCTTATCTCCAAGGTGAGGAACTGGATTCATTAGATGGTCTCTTTCTGCTCTAACACTCCTGATTTTATTAAGTCATTGAGAGTGTTGAGTGAGCTGTCCAGGGGTAATGCAATTAATTTAATGAGATCCATTTGGTAAAAAACAGCTGTGGCTCTTCTCCTTCCTATGGTCAGGGGACTTTGTTGGCTGGATAAACTCTCCTGCTTGCAGATTTTGATGGAAGCTTAATTACACCAACATCTTGGTGTCCTTGGTCTCTGAATGTCTGTTCCCAGTAAGAATGTCATAGCCTGTATATGTGCTAAGCCAAAGGGACTTCTCTTGGTCTTGACTGACCTCTGCCCTGCCCAGGTTGGGTCAGCCTTAGGCAGAGCTGTGGAGATGAGGTAGCCCCTCTGAGGCCCTTGCACATCTTCCCCTCCCCCCTTGCATTCATTACTCTCTTGAGTTTGGGTTCACCCAATTCTGGCCCAGATGTGGGCTTTGTCTACAGCCTTCCCAAAGCCCTTCACACCATGAAACTACTCAACTCTCTCCTGTTTCTCTAAGCTTTGCTCCAAGAGAGCCACTTTAATGCCATATCAAAGTACGAATGGATGCTGAGGGAATAAGTCTCCCCTACACACAGGTCAGGAACAATGTTTAGTGCATGGCTCCCTTAGGGTAGAGGAAAGTAGGCGAGTCAAGGCCCTTCTCAGTTATAAGGAAGAGAGTCCACTCAGGGAAGATGCACACCGAGGGGCATTATTCTACCATCATGGGGGATCCAATGGGAACCAGGGGCAACAGGTGCAGTCAGGTTCCCACCAGGGCTTGGGAATTGACCAGCGCCAGGGCAGTTCTGTCTCCTGCTTTATTCTTCTCCCTCTATGGTTAAGAACACATGATTAAACTGGTCATCCCACAGTTCCAAAGTTGGCTTGTCCTCAGTTCAAGTTCAACTTGTCCTCAGTTCAACGGCGAAGACTGACAGGCATCTCTGGGTCTTAAATCCAAATTCCCAGGAGGAAGCGTATGATTGGCTCGGCGAGGGCCAGGTGTGCACCCTGGTCCAGCTACTATGGCACCAGAGAGGGGGTCAGGGAGGAAGGTCATCACAGCACAAACCTGCATGCAGGAACTTCCCCTGTAAGGGGGTGCAGACTCCTCAGGGCTGGTGTCTGTTGTTGGAGTGTCCAAGGGCTGGTGTTTTGTTGTTAATTTTTGTTCTTCATGAGGAGGTGGATTTTCCACATTGTTTGATGTAGAGTAGTGAAACCCACAGAGAACACATGACCTTGAAAGTGTTGTTCAGTGACTCCCCCATTGCTATAGGTATCGTCTTGTTTGTTTCAGTTATTTATCAAACGCTTATATATAGCATTTTCTACATGCCAAACACTGTATTGGTCTAAGTGGTTTACATATTTTAACTTACCTAATCCTCATAATGATTCTGAGTTAAATATTATTATTATTATTATCCCCATTTTACAGATGAGGAAACTGAGGCATAGAACAGTTAAGCAACTCGCGCTAAGTCACACAGCTAGTAAGTGGGAGAGCTGGAGTTCCAGCCCAAGCTGCCTCGCTCTATTATCCCTGCTCTGAACTCTTATGTTATGCTGACCTTGGATAAATTATTTAACTTCTCTGTGCCTCAGTTTCCTTATCTGTAAAATGCATTTAGGGACATGTTTCCTCAGTTTTTGTGAGGAGTAATATGAAGTGGCACATGTAAAGCCCTAACCCCCTGTGTCAGTCAGTGTTCTGCAGGGTAAGATTTATCTTTCTTAGAGAGAGATTTATCTTCAAGAAGTGACTCACAAAGTTATGGAAGTTGGCAAACCTGAACTCCGCAATGTGGGTCTGCAGGCTAGAGACTCAGAGAAGGGCCAAAGGTCATCTGCTGGCAGAATTCCTTCCTGCTCAGGGGAGGTCTATCTTTTGTTCTATTCAGGTCTTCAGCGCATTGGATGAGGCCCATCCGGATCACGAAGGCAATCTGCTTTACTCAGAACCCATTGATTTAAATGTGAATCTCATCCAAAACACACTCACAGAAACATCTAGGATAATGTGTGACCAAATATCTGGGCACCTTGGTTTTAGCAGCTTGGAACCTGAAAGAAAACACCGCATCCTCTAATCATATCTAGGAGGAGCACATACGTGAGGACTCTGATCTTTTCCTTCCTGCTCACGTCTGGAGTCCCTTGAAAACCTGGAGGCTGGGGGTGGCTCAGCCTGACTGCTGACGTCCTCAGTTCCCAGTCTTGCCTCTTGCTTCCTGTGGCCGTTCCTCAGGCAGCCACGCCACCGGACACCTCTCTCAGCCGCAGGACACCTCCCTGGGGCCCTTGGCTCAGTGCTCCTGTACAGCTCACGGGAGCCGGTAATGACTTCCTAAAGCAGTCGGTCACGCACATGGCACAATTACCCCCGTGGTAACAACCACGCTGACAGAGTCAGCGGTCAGCTAGATCCGAGTGACTCCTGAGCCCTTGGAGTCTCCTGTCTAAGAAGAGCTGAGGCCCGGGACACATGGTATTGTTTGACCTGGGGTGGGGTGCTGGACGCTTGGTAGCTCACATTCGTCACAAGCTCCTACCCAACTGAGCTGATCCTCAATAAAAATGCTGGATGCGGAGGCTCCGGTGGGACTCGCTGGTTGGCAATACCTCACGTGTGTTGTCACCCATTGTTGCTGGGAGAATTAGCACGTCCCCAGGCAACTGCATTGGGAGGGAGCCCCTCAAATCTTGCATCTGGTTTCTCCTGGACTTTGGCCACACACCTTTTCTCTTTGCTGATTTGATCTGTATCTTTTCTTTTCTTTTTTTAAATAATTTTTTTAAATGTTTATTTTTGAGAAAGAGAGAGAGAGCCCAAGTGGGGGAAAGACACAGCGAGAGACACACACACACACAAAATCTGAAGCAGGTTCCAGGTTCTGAGGTGTCAGCACAGAGACAGACAGGGGGCTCCACCTTGTGAACTGCCAGATCATGACCTGAGCCGAAGTCGGATACTTGACCGAGGGAGCCACCCAGGTGCCCTTTGATCTGTATCTTTTCACTGTAATAAGCAATAACTGTGAGTGTGACAGCTCTTCTGAGTCTTTTGAGTCCTTCTAGTGGATTATTGATCTGGAGGTTAGTCTTGGGGACCCTCCAGCCCAGTTACTTTGCTGAGCACGCGGTGGTGGGAGCAGCGGTGGAGAAGTATGGGGAATGTTGACAGCAGGAAATTAATAATGAAAGGGCTGGAAATGGGCCACTGAGGGCTCATTAGGTGGGCAACTACGAAGGTTTCCTATTTCCACCTCAGACATTTTATATATATGCCCCATTTATCCGCCCGAATGGTAAAAATCTGAGGGGCAGGTCTTTCTTTTATCTCTTCACCCCCACAGTGCCTGGCACACAGTCCTGCAATGCAGAACCTGGTCTCTACCCGGACCATGTGCTTGCTGAGGATTCTTCCCCAGCCTTGCTCTGCTTCCCATACTGCCCCTGTTCGTAGGGCATCTCTCCTAAATCACTTGCTGACGAATCCCCCTCTCAGGGGCTGGTTTGAGGGAACCAAGTCAAGATAGTGGTGGCCCAAATGTCATGGCTGTTTGAATCCCCACAATCGTACTTCGATTCAATGCCAATGGCACTAACAACTCAGCATGGCTCACAGTGTCCTTGTTGCTGTGAAGGAATTTCTCAGTCATTTAAAGCTCTGTCTTAGGGGCGCCCGGGTGGCTTAGTCAGTTAAGTGTCCAACTTCGGCTCAGGTCATGATCTCACAGTTCATGAGTTCAAGCCCTGTGTTGGGCTCTGTGCTGATAGCTCGGAACCTGGAGCCTGCTTTGGATTCTGTCTCTCTTTCTCTCTGCCCCTTCCCTGCTTGCTCTCTCTCTCTCTTGAAATAAATAAAAATTAAAAAACATTTTAAAGCTCTTAGTTTTGAGCCCATGAATTAAAGTGGACATGTAAACCTTTTATGGTCCACTTGTTAGCAGCTCTGGGAGACAGAAGGTGAAACAATTGTTGAAAAGGAGGTTTTGTGGGGCACCTGGGTGGCTCAGTCGGTTAAGTATCTGACCTCGGCTCAGGTCATGACCTCATGATTTGTGAGTTCGAGCCCCACATAGGCCTCTGACTGATAATGAGGAACCTTCCTGGGATTCTCTCTCTGCCCCTTCCCGACTTGTTTCTCTCTCTCTCTCTCTAAAAAAAAAAACAAAAAAAAAACAAAAAATTTGCTTTCAACCACAAGCCTGTCATTCATCTTCTTCTTCCTTCCCACACTGGTGACTTGCGCCTTTACTGACTTCCTTTCCTGCCCCCTCATTCCCCCAACGTTCTGTCAGCGTCTCCTGAGATCATTCCTCCCACCCTCCAATTACTTGCACTTGATTTTTTTTTTGTCTCAGGATTTGCTTCTGAAGGAAACTAAGCCAGCGCCCCATCCCACTTTCCTTACTGTACAGATGAGGCCCCAAGCTAAGCAGAAGCTCTCTGGAGGGGCAGAACACCATGTCCAACGTCAGTGTGCGGAGAGCTTGGAGAACCGTCTGGCGTGGGAAACTCACAGCTAGTGTCAGAAGTGCTGTGAGGAGAAGTACACCATCGTAGGAGACAGGATCAGACAACATGTGAATGAATTGCCTCGAACACAGTCTTAGAGGCGCCGACCCCCTACATGGTCGAAAATCCGCATATGACTATTGACTCCCCCAAAACTTAACTACTGTCCAGAAGTCTTGCCCATAACATAAAGTCGATGAACACATATTTTGTATTTTATATGTATTATATACTGTATTCTTACAATCAAGTAAGCTAGGGAAAAGAAAATGTTATTAGGAAAACCATAAGAAAGAGTAAATAGAGATATAGTACACCACTGTAAAAAATCCACATGTAAGCAGACCTGTGCAGCTCAAACCCGGGTTGTTCAAGGATAAACTGCAGTTGTCTTTTTCTTAGTTCTTCTTTCCTTTGGTGCTGTTTACTGTTGGGGCTTCTCAAACCTGACTTCCCACATTCTACCAGCACCTGAAATTGGTACTCAAGGCCCATATACAATTTCAAACCGGCCCCAGGTGCTCTCTTCACTCACATCTGCCCCGCAAGGAGATGGTTACTCTCCATTGATGTTTTGGAGAGAATCCCATAATTGTCTCAACAGGGTTGCTCCTCTTGACTCAAATGCAGTTTAACAGTAGAAAGTTCTTTTAATGCAAAGTCCTTTCAGGGAGGTCAAAAAGCAAAAGAAACAAATTTTAAAACCCTCTCTATTGTCAGGGTGCCTTGGTGGCTCAGTCTGTTGAGTGTCTGACTTTGGCTCAGCTCATGATTTCGTGGTTCACGCGTTCGAGACCCTAGTTGGGCTCTGTGTCGACAACTCAGAGCCTGGAGCCTGCCTCAGATTCTGTGTCTCCCTTTCTCTCTCTCTGCCCCTCTCCTGCTCATGCTCTGTCTCTCTGTCTCTCTGTCTCTCTCAAAAATAAGTAAACATTAAAAAAAAAAAAAAAACCCTCAGCGTGCCTGGGTGGCTCAGTTGGTTAAACATCCGACTTTGGCTCTGGTCATGATCTCATGGTTTGTGAGTTCAAGCCCTGTATCGGGCTCTGTGCTCACAGCTCAGAGCCTGGAGCCTTATTCAGATTCTGTCTTCCCCTCTCTCTGCCCCTCCTATGCTCTGCTCTGTCTCTCTCGGTCTCTTAATAATAAAATAAATGTTTAAAGAGATTAGGAAAAAAACCCCTCTCTATTGTCTCTTTTATAGTTGTTGAATAACAAATGACGTCAGGGCTAATGTCTGACACGGGTATTACAAAGGGGTGAAATTCAATTGGGGGTCTCTCAGACATCTGTGAAATGTGGCTTGGGCAGGTATTTTTGGGTCTTGGCTCCCCCAAATCTCACAGTGTTGGCACCTTTGTGACCGGACAAAAGGCTCAGCCTTGGTCAGGGGATTGAACTTGACTCTGAAATGTGGTTTGAAATCTACAGTATGGACACCGGGCCTGACCCAGGTGATTCTGGAATCACTTCCCTGACTACCAATCTGTATAGATTCTCCGCTCCCCTCCCCTCTGACTGCACCCCTCAAAACCCTGGCCTCAGGGATGCAGGAAGAAGGCAGCCGGGCTCGTTCTAGTGAATTAACCCGCTGCCCAAGACAGGGTGAGATAATATATAAATAAATGAGAGAATATGTAAATGAATAAAGGAATCTGTGTTCCAATAAAACTTTATTTGGCCTGTCCAATCAAGTTTAACAGATCTTTTTAAAACATGAGTAGTTATAACAATTTCTCTATAATAACAATTATTACGAATTCCTGGTCAAGGTCAGCAGCTTGTTCCTTTACCAAAAAAGTAAAGCCGCTCTCTGAGGACAAATGGCACATGAGGAGCGGTGTATATTTCCTTTTCTTTAAAAAAAAAAAAAAAACCCAAACACTTCATATTTACATATTTTCCATTTAAAAATTGGTCACTGTGATTAATTCTGTTTTTAAATATAAGTTTCTAACGTGTTGCAGGTTTCAATGTACAATTCCTAGTTAGCTGATAGATTTAAGGTGCTGTCGAGGGGAGGGTGAGCACAGCCCAAGGCCAATGCAGGGAAGTCTTCCGCTTACAGGCTGGCTAGACCTCCTGTGAGTATCTTTGGGGGGGGGGGTCCTGGGGGGGAAGCAGAATACCAGTGGTGGGAATGGCAGAGCATTCCAGGGGATGGACTAGGTTCCCGCAGAAGGCTCACGGTGCCCGTACACCATCACCCCAGCCTCTGCGTGGGAGCACAGGTCAAGTATGCGTCCTCCAGACTCATCCTGGTCTAAGCCATGAGGGGCCTGGTTGCTTTGAAGCTCTTCCTGTGTCTCGGGGTCTCTACGTCGGTGCTTGACCCCCCAAGGACTTCCGCTGTTGGCACACTGCCTTTCACATCTTCCTACCTTACTGGATTCCTTGTCCCCAAGGCCACTGGCTTTCCATGCATTTCTTTAGGGCCTGCTCTTTGCCAAGGCTAAACAGATGATCAAAATCAAGGGCGAAATTAATGAAGCGTGATAGGCCCCAGGTGAAATCTTCTCTCCTAACACATTCGCTCTACGGAGGGCACCTCACTGTCTTGTTTCCTCCAAAGGAGCAATTCGTGCCAAGAACATGAGTTCCCGAAGTCGGCTGGGAGAGGAGTTCTGTATATGTCTGTGGGTGGGTTCTGTGTATGTGGGTGGGTGTTGGGCTGGAGGGATTCGTGCAACTGTCGTCTTCAAACTCACCTGTGAACGACAGCCTCTGGGGAACTGGGGCTGTGACCCTGCATCCGTGGGTGTGTCAGGAGAGTGCATAGGGAGTTCTGGAGGAGGTGTGAGCACAGGCCTGGAAGATGAGTTCTCGTACTTGCAGACCCCAAACTGGTCTGATCAGAAACAAGGTTTTCAGATCACACGGGGGGGTGAGGCAAATACAAGGGCGTGGCAGATGGGACTAATTAAGCCCTCGAGGAACCAGAAAATATATGGTTGGTGAGGAGGGTAAACCTGGCCGTTTCCAATTTTGGAACATAAGAAACATTGCTCTGAATGAAAGATCGAATAGGTCAAATGGTAATGGGCAGGGAAGAAACATCTTGGACTAGGTTTTCTGATTGGAAAGCCAGAGTGAACCCCAGCAGAGGAAGACAGTGGCCTAGGCTTCGAGACCTGAAGACTGGGCTTCCAAGGACTTGCCCTGACAGACTAGGCGCTAATCGTAACCACATCACTTGGTGTCTCTGGGCCTCCCTGTCCTTCATCTGTTAGTTAGGCCAGATGGTTTCAACACTCTGCCAGCAACATTCCCCTGAACGCAGCCAGGTGGTAAGGCTTGCCCACTGCCTTTAAGACACCTTTCTTCCCTGAACACCGCACCACTTATAAAACCAAGGGCCCCCTCTTTGCTGGGAAAGTGATCAACCCCCAAACTAGGCTCCTGTTCAAACCTGCTCCCAGAGGTTAAAGGCTAGTTATTAAGGCAGTTTAAGAAATGGACATTCCTCTCCCTCCTCGGATCCTTCCTGTTTTCTGCTAACCCCAAGGCAGCAGAGAGGGGGTGGGGAGGGGCAGTGGAGGTGCCAGGGAGGCAGCCCTTCCTGCCAGGCCTGGCTTTCCCCGGGTGGCCTCTGCCAGGGGGCCTGGAGCGCCCCCTCCCCCTCACCACCTTTCTTTGGAGAAGGCCTCGGTCTGCACAAGATCGCCGGGGTGCTCGGAGATGCACGCGCCGTTGAGGTCACCCAGTTTATTGTCTGGCAGGTCCTCCGGCTTGGTGCAGAGCTTCAGGGCGCGGGAGATGAACACGTCCAGGTCGAACTGGGGGCTCGCGCCCCCGTCGATGGGGGCCGGGTGGCCCGGGGGAGAGGCAGACAGGCGGCGCTCAGGGCTGTGGGCGGGCGGGCTGGCGCGCTCGGGGCCGACCTGCGTGCTCTTGACCCACTGCGCGATCTCCAGGAAGAGGCTGGCCGGCTCGTCCTCGCGGGGCCCGGCGTCCGCGGCCACCGCGGCGCTGGGGGGCGCCCCGGCCGCCTGCTTCCAGTGCGACAGGTCCAGAATGAGCTTGGGCTCCGAGTAGTGGTGCGGCTTGTTGTCGCGCCACAGCAGCTTGTCCAGGTAGGACGGCGAGCCCACTTTGTAGTCGCAGGAGCGGCCGTAGTCAGCCTCGAAGGCCCGCTCCATGGACGAGTGCGAGCGTTCCAGAAAGCGCTCGGAGCTGCTCTGCGAGTCCTTGCGCGGATCCACCTGCACGTCCTCCGCCAGCGGCGTGGAGCCGGCGCGCGGGTCGCGCTGCACCTCGCTGGCGTCCTGGCACCGGTCCGGCCTCCACTCCAGGTCCGAGGACAGGCTCACGGGGTACCTGCAAAGGTTCAGGCGGACAGAATGGTGTTTGTCCAACCTCGGGTGAGTTGGCTTCCTGGAGTGAGCCAGCCCCCTAATCCCGGTCGGCCACCCACAGGCTGCCTTTCCATTCTTTCCCTGTCCCTCCAGTCCTGTGACCCTCCCCACCTCCCAAGGGAAGAGAGTGACGGGGCAAGGTAATGGTGAGCGTCCAGGGCTCAGGTGGAGGGACTGATTGTTTGGCTTAACCCTTGTATTCTTCTGTATTCATTCAATACCTTACAGAGATTTCTTGAGCACCTTACCCCCTGCCAGGCACGGGCATTGCCATACACGGCAGTGAACAAAACAAGAAATGTCCTGTCCTCATGGCATCTACTTTCAAGTGGATCCACCTATTCGGTGCCCTGGACACGGACGTGCACACAGATCACCTGGGGACCTTGTTAAATTGCAGCTCTTGATTCGGTAGCTCTGAGATGGCGCCTGAGACTCTGTGGTTCTAATAAACTCCCAGGTGATGCTGATGCCTCTGGTCCAGGACCCACACTTTGAGTAGCAGGGCCCTACTGAGTGCTTCTCAGCTCCGGCTCAGATCAGAATCAACCACACCCTAATTTCTGATTCAGTAGGTCTAGAGTGGGGCCCGGTTTTAACATGCCCCCAAGCGATTCTGAGGTAGAGCCAGGGCTAAGAACTCTTGCCCCTGTGGATCTGGTTGGATGCCCCACAGCACCCTGCATCAATGCAGGGAAGGTGGGGTCCGAGGAGAGATTACAGACACCCTCAGGAGAGGCCAAAGATCCTTGGGATTCTGCCTTCCGTCACCTGCCCTGCAGCCACAGAGGGTGAGTAAAGTCCTCTGGCCAAGAGAAATGAAGGGCAGGTGTGCAGGCCACCAGCTCAGGCCGGCCCTCTCTCCCCCTGCAAGGGACTCTATGCAGAACCATGCGGAGAGAGGGAGCGCAGAGGAGACAGCAGCCTGCTCATGGTACAGGATGCCTAGTGCTCACACAGGAAAAACCAACGCACCAAGGACGGGCAGGCTTGGCTGTGAAGGGGCAGACGCACGGTGGCAGTCCACATGATTCGCTCTGCGAGGCACAGGAAGGCCCCAGTACTGCCCGCCCGCCCTCCTAGCGACGCCATTAGGGCAGGAGTCACTCCCAGAGGTGAACACCACACTGCCTCCTCCCACAAGGGGCCGCGGAATTGCAGAGGTTTCTAGGAGGAAGAGCTTGTGAACACCCTCATCTTTGGCTGCTACACGCCAAGGGCCAAACCTTGGTTCTCTGAAGGCTTCACAGGGACTCTGCCTTACAGATGGGTATGCTGGTTAACCCATCTGCACAAAGCAGGAGGGCCTGTAGGTAGGAGCCTGCCATTGATTTGCTCAGCTCCTTCCTGCGGGTGGGAGGGGCAAGTTAGGAGCAGAAGCGCGTCAGGTCTAGAAACGGTCAGAGTTGGTGGGCAGTGGCCAGAGAAACTTGAGAATCATGGCATGTGCCCCGCTGGGCCAGCGGTCTGTGCCCTGACAGGCTGTGGAGTGGAGGGGGAGGGGCTGAGGGACCACATTTAAGGGCGGGGCTAGCATGGGGGAAGCAGGAGGAAGAGTCTTCATTAATCTCTATTTGCTGACAACGCTTGATAACAACAATCGAAGACAACACACCAACAAACCTGTCCAAAAATAGCAACATCGCCCTGGCCCTCCCTCGGTTTCTCCTTAATCTGAAACCTATCATCTGTCAAATGACTGAAAAGGAGAACTTGCTCATCTGTCACTTATGTAACTAGCTGTCACATTCCCATGGCAGCGGGGCTCCCACTTAGGCCCCTCGGAGTCCTAGCTGCTAAGCAAGGCCTCGACTTCTATTTCTAAGCCGAGCGGCTCTCGGCTCTCCCTCCCAGGATTAGCAGATGGTGATGCCCAAATGTTTAGCTGCCTGATCTAATGTCAGAACAGGAAGGGACCTAACAAATCACAACATGCCTACACAGAGATTGTTAAAACAATGCGTGTTCTACCCTACTCTTAATCACTCACTGGTAGTGACTTCTGGGCACATGGTGTTTGGGAAGGATTCCGAGGGCAAGCCCAGTTCGGCAGGAAAGAGTCCTGTGATTGCTCAGCAGTGTCTGACACAGAGGCAGATCGAGGAGACCCCACACAAGGCAGCTATTAGCTCTAACCTCTCTAACCTCTCTGGGCTGTAACTCCATTGTATGTCAGTGGGCACTAATAATGACAGCACGTCCCTTCATGGCATTCTCAGGAGGTGCGAATGATGTGAACCACATCAAAGTGTTGTGTAGTAGTAAATTTTACATTGTTGCCATGCCATGCACTGGTGCAGTCTACTTTTCTAGGGCAGAGTCCCATTCTGCTAGAAGTGAGCTCCAATGATGGGTGCTCCTTAAATGCTTGCAGAACATTGTATTGAGCCCTGTGTCTGGTATACTCAGGGTGGGGAGGAAAGCGGTGGAGGCTGTGTTGCACAAAGGGAGGCCCCTGACCCACATATGCTCATCTACTGGGTGCGCCTGGGGACAGGAGAGAAGGGCAGGAAGCTAAATTGGAGGCAGCACCCATGGGCTCTAGAGCTCGGGAGACAGAGGGAAAGGTCGTGGAGGGTCAGAGGCCAAGTAGAAATGGGAGTATGAGAGCGTGGATTCTGGACTCCAGGGCTGGAGGCCCCCTGGAACTGCACCTGTCCCAGTTGGAGAGCTGGCTCTGGTTGGCGGCCATCAGCAGGATGTCGTCGATCTCATCTTCAATGCGGAAGGGGTGCTGGGAGGTGGGCTCGTCCTCGGGGCACGAGTATGGGCTCATATAGGGGTGCTGCAGCCCCATCTCTGCTGTTAGGCGATCCATGGGGTTAAAGGTCAGGATCTTCTCTAGAAAGTCAATGGCTGTGGGGAGCAAAACAGGACATGAAGGTCACTCATTGCCCTGCCTGCAGAGAATGAGCCTCTTCAGCACGGGGACATTTTTTTTTTTTTTTTTTGTACCTTCCCTTTTGTAAAAAGATTTTTAGCCGTTTTCTTTCTGGTGATCCTCACCACAATCCAGTGACAAATTCGGAGCAGATTCTGCTTTTTTGACTTCACAAATGAATAAACAGAGGTCCGGAGGGGGTAAAGTGACTTCCTAAAGTCACTGCTGGTTAGAGGAGGTCTGGGGCGAGAACTCTACCTTGGGGTGGATTTCTCCAGAAACAGGGGGTCGGGATGTAGGTAGTTCATATGGTGGTGATCCCGGAAGCACGGGTAGGGGAGTGGGAAAGACGCCCAGACAAGATGCGTCCATGAGCAGGTTCCACTGTGGGGGGGAGGGGATCCTCTAGGAGACAGCATGGGACACATTTCAGAGGTGGCCCCACTTGTGGGGTCGGGGGAGCTGTGGTGTCTCTGCAACACCCACTCCCATGTGTTGGCGTTGCGTGCTGCTGGGGTGGACAGAGGAGCCTGTGGCTCCCAGGTGCCAGCAGTGACGAAGGTCACCGAGAAAGTGAGGCAGGTGGGACAGGCCAGGGCTCCTGAGTCCAGTCTTTCTACCATATATTGCCCCTGGAGGTTTGACAAACAAGGGCAGGCCGGCCTCGATATTAAAAATATTTAGCCACCAGGCTGAAGCCCTCCTGGGCACTAGGGACTAGATCAAGGGGAGGTCCCAGGCAGCTGGAACCCGCATAAGAAGGGTCACTCAGAAGCCTTGTGGAGTGGCTCGTTGCCAACCAGCACGAAAGTGTATCGAGATACTGGCAGCCAGTCGGGCGGGTGGTGTGGGTGTGCGTCGGCCAAACATGAGCTCTGCACACAGGTCCTGGTGTCCTTTCTCCCAAGCGGGCGCAGGGCCAGCCATCTGCCTTGTGGGCTCTGCCCTGGGTTATCTCAGGGCAAGGTCTACCTCTCTGGAGGTTTGCATTACCTCTCAGTGGGGGAGGCCCCACTTAAATCATGACTTGGCTAATCGTGTTACCGCCCGAGTGGCAAGGGAGAAACGCAGCTGAGCTCATGGGCCTCGGCCAGCACCGCGACCCTGCCCCTCACTCCCCTGCCCCTCACTCCAGCCCTGGGTCTCTTTGCAGAACGATTCATCAATGATTCAGGAAACCGATGGATTCAGAAGGTCACTGGCCTCCCAGGAGGACACGGCGCTTCTCTGTAACCCTAGACTGAAAGATCAGGAACGTAACAGTAACTCTGATCATGGCCAAGTGCTCTGGGGCTCAGGGGGTGCTTCTGGGTGAGGGCGGCAAGGCCCGAGAGAGTGACACAGATTGCCAGGGCTGGGAAGAATCGGGCGCCGCAGCGCACAGCCCCACTCTGGCACTGCCCGGCTCCAGGCTGGTCAAGCCTCTCCCTCTTCGGGCCGCTGCCCTCCCTGGGCCTGACCTATTACTCTGGACCCTCTGACAAGGAGAGGAGAGAGTTGAAGCTCTCAACAGGGGCAGGCATCGTCACCATCGTCACTGTTATTAATAAAGACCCAGCACACCCTGAAGTTGGAAAGGGCTGCTCCACCGACTCTGCTAAACATCAGTCCCCTCTTGCGTCTCCCTGACAGCAGGTCTTCTAGCACGTGCCCACACACTTCCGGAAGCCCAAATATTAGAAAAGCCCTCCTTATATCTAACCCAAATCTGCCCCCTTTAACCTCCGCCCTTAAGCCTAGCTCTGCCCTCTGTGGTTCCCGCGTGTCACCATGTTCTCTCTTCCCCATGATTGGTTCCCTCACGGTTCGAGGCAGCTCAGGTCCTGGGCGAGCCCCCCTCCACCCAGCACACGCTGGCTTGCATCTCCCAGCCTCCCTTGCAGTTTGATGTGGCTGTGTGACAGGGTCCCGTGGGGCGGAAGTGATGTGTGTACCCCACTTTCGGGCCAGATGCATAAAGACCTCCTGTAAGAGCCTCTGCTCTCTCTTCCCCTGGCTTCAGCCGGAAGTGGGTGAAAGCTGTGTGTTAAAGATGGCGACACCTCTTTGACAGCCTGGGTCCTGGGCAGAACCCCAGGCTCCCCCACTCTGTCCGGACTTGAGGTGAGCGGTGCGGACACTGCCAGCAGGGTCACCCTGCAGCTTCCACAGCGCTAGCTCTGCCTCAACGGAGAAACCACCCAACCGCCCCGCGCCCAACTCCTCTCCTCTGGGCTCCATCTCCCCACATGTTTTGAAGGCACTTCTAATGTAATGAGACTTCTGCACAATCTTGTCAAGTTCCTGTGGCCGAGGAGACTCCAAACTGGACTTCCCAGGGCCCCAGGGGTTCTGGAAAGATTCTCAGGGGCTGCTCTGGAGACTGAGAGGCAGGTTGGCAGGGCCCTGAGGTCCCCAGCTCTGCTTCACCTAGAGCACTCCTTTTACTTGTTCTGAGATTGGATTTCTTCATCACATTTGTCACTTAGGATATATTTATTTTTTTGTTTAAAAAAATTTTTAATGCTTATTTTTCAGAGAGAGAGAGAGAGAGACAGAGACAGAGACAGAGAGCGTGTGGGGAAGGTACAGAGAGAGAGGACGACACAGAATCTGAAGCAGGCTCCAGGCTCTGAGCTGTCAGCACAGAGCCCGACACAGGACTCAAACTCACAAACCAAGAAATCATGACCTGAGCTGAAGTCGGACGCTTAACTGACTGAGCCACCCAGGCACCTCTATGATATATTTACTTCTTATAGTAAATGGAGCTCAGAAGTGATGCCCCAATACAGTCTCAGGGCCTGTCTCCCTTGTCCTGCGCCTGTGGCTAAATGGTGTGTCAGATGCTAAGGGACAGAGTCACCTAGACTGTCCTTTAAGAACTTTGGGGGCAACAGCCAGAGAGACACCCCTGCCTTTTCCCAGGCCTGCGGGGCCTCAACTGTACAAGAGAGGGAGTGACCGCAGGTCACCAAGTGGCTCTCCTGGGCAGGTGGGCCTGATGCCCTTTCTCTTGCTGGTATTTCCTATCAGTGACATCTCATTCTCCTAAAGCCAGAGATCAGTTGGAGACCTCTTTTCAAGGCCAGAGGCAGGCGAGAGAATTTTGGGTGGAGCTGAGTTCTGGCACGTTGGCAGCAAGGCTGGCGTTAGGGAACATCTGTTCAGCTACAGGATCGAGTCCAAACCCCTCGGCCTCTCAGCTCTTTCCTCCTCTCCAGTTTTACTTCCTACCACCAGTCTGTGACTCGTCCGGCCCATCTGAGCCCTCACCACGCCCCCCGGGCCAGCTTCTCTGTCCCTCTCAGTGCGCGGTGGCTCCCTTCCTCTCCCCAAATACCTGGGGCTCCTGCCAGCCCCTTATGATGTGTTCCTTAGTCTTTGTTCTCATCTCTGGCAGGGGCTCCTGGTCTTCCCAGAAAGACCATCTCTTGTGTCCCTAGCATTCTGGTGGCTTAATAAATGTCAGCGGATGATGCCCGTGATGACAGTGAGGAGATTTATCCCTCTCAGGACCAACTCTGATTTTGCTGAGACAAAGCCCACCACTCTGAGTGCCACATCCCCGAGGGGCTGCTCTGTGTGTGGTTGCCTGTGAGGGGACACGGGGGACACATCCCTGATCTGGAATTCATGAGGGGTAAATGCACCTCTTGTCTTGTGGTGGGACTTCTACAGGGGCCTAGGACTCAAGGTAAATATAGACGGGCTGAGTCTCAGTTTGTGGTGAATCAAACGATCCCTCTTCTCCTTTAATGAAGGGAAAGCTGAGGCCGCTTATGACTGAATGGGGATCCTGGCCAAGGACATTTCTAAAAGACACTGTTAGTGCTTCCTGATGGTCTCATTTGTAATAATGACACAAAAGAGCACAGAATAAATATCCATTTCAGGGCCCCCACTTCAGCAAAGTGGGGCCAGGGGACTAAGTTCTGGCTAACAGAACATGAGTGGAGGTGAGGTGGACAAATTCTGGCCCATGACCTTAAGGGCGAGGGGACCCACCCTCCTTCCCTACTTTCCTCCAGGTGGTGAGATGGCAGAATAATAAGGGGCTTAGGCCCCTGGATGACTTTGTACATCAGGTTCAGCATATTGGCCTGGACTGTTTGCTTAAAGATTATTACATAAGAGATTAATAAACTTAACTTCCTTTTTCTTTTCTTTTTAAAAAATATTTTATTTTTAAGTAATCTCTACACCCAATGTGGGGCTCAAACTCCCAACCCAGAGATCAAGAGTTGCATGCTCCACTGTCTGAGCCAGCTAGGCACCCCTTAACTTTGTTTTTCTTAAAAAGAAATACATCTTATTTAAGTCATTAAGAATTTGGGTCTCTCTTGCAATTGGCTGACCCTGTATCCTACCTAACAGAAGGTCTCCTAAGGAAGTCTCTGGCAGGTATGAGGCCTGGTGATAACTTTAACATTTAAGATGATGGAGCAACTATCCTACGCCCAGGGCTCTACAAATTCTATTTTACTTACTCATCACGATGACCCATGTGATGCGTATCATTGTACCCATTCTACAGTTAAGGAAACTGAGATGCAGAGAAGTTAAGAGACTTGCTCAAGGCCAAACAGCTACTCACTGATGCAATTGGGAATTGAGTCTGGGTCTGGGTCTCCAGCTCATAAAATTCACATTCTCTAAGAATGAAATCTTGCCATTTGCAACAATGTGGATGGAACTGGAAGGTATTATGCTAAGTGAAATAAGTCAATCAGAGAAAGACAGATATCATACGTTTTCACTCATATGTGGAACTTGAGAAACTTAACAGAAGACCATGGGGGAAGGGAAGGGGAAAAAACAGTTTGAAACAGAGACGGAGGCAAACTGTAAGAGGCTCTTAAATACAGAGAACAAAGTGAGGGCTGATGGAGGAAGGGTGCAGGGGGCAGGGGAAATGGGTGACGGGCATTGAGGAGGGCACTTATTGGGATGAGCACTGGGTGTTGTATGGAAGCGATGAATGATGGGAATCTTCTCTCGAAGCCAAGAGCACACTGTACACACTGTATGTTCGCTAACTGGACAAGAAGTTATATTAAAAAAATAAAAATAAAAAAAGTAAAACTCACATTCTCTGCACCACATCATCAAGGGGAAAAAGGTACAGGGAGATGAAGGAGGACAGGGAGGAAGGCAAGGGAGAAAGATGAGAAGGAAAAGGAAGCAAAAGCAGGCATGGACTATGGAAGACCACTATGGAAGAGGGGGATCCGATGGCTGCACTCCGAGGGCCAATGACGCTCAGTCTGGAACCAGCTAGGGCAGCTTCCCTCTGCAGTGGGGTGGCCTCAGCTTCTAGTCTTTTTTTTTTTTTTTAACATTTATTTATTTTTGAGGGACAGAGAGAGACAGATCATAAGCAGGGGAGGGGCAGAGAGAGAGGGAGACACAGAATCTGAAGCAGGCTCCAGGCTCTGAGCGTCAGCACAGAGCCCAAAGCGGGGCTCGAACCCACGAACTGTGAGATCATGACCTGAGCCGAAGCCGGACACTCAACCGACTGAGCCACCCAGGCGCTCCCCTCGGCTTCTATTCTAAGGACTGCGCTCCGCGGAAGGAGGCTGCCCACCCAGCCCCTCAGCGGGAAGCCGGTGCGCGGCCTTCAGGGTGCTGGCGCTGCCTGGAGGAGGTACCTTCGCTGTTCACTTCGGGCAGCAGCTTGCGCAGCGGCCGCTTCACCTCCCAGGTGCTGCTGACGAAGGAAGGCATCACCTTGAGCAGCTCGTCTTTGTCCTCCTCCCGGATCACGGGGATGGTGTCCAGGATGAGCTGCATCTGCTCCAGCTCGTGGGCCCCTAGGGAGCCAAAGACCAGATAGTTACAAGTGAGCCGCCCAAGTGGGGAGGGGGGAGAGGAAGCCCCCACGTGGTTCTAGGAGGCCTGGGAGGGGCAGCACTGGACGGTGGGAGCCGCATGGGGCGGGAGTCAGGGGACCTGGGTTCTGGTCTTCCCTCTGCCACTAACTTGCTGTGTGACTTGGGCAAGTTGCTTGCCATCTCTGGGGCTCGGCTTTGTCAAATGTCTTTGCTTCTGGGATGGACGGTCTGATGTAGACACATTAGCCAGAGCTACCCTGACAGGAGCAGCCGGGTCCAGGACTTCCCAAGTCCCCTTCCCAGATGCCTCTCTGCATGTCTTTACCAGGCTGGGAAAGGAAGTGATTTTAAAGCTGAGCCTCACCTTTTGGTTTCCAATTAGGAGGATCCTAATCAGAGAGGGGCAGTTCAGAAATAAACTGGTTTTGGAATGTGTCTTGGTAACTAAGTGGTACTGCTCACTCCTTCAGGCAGAGGGAGGAGGACGGGTTCTGCCAGGTCTGTGGGGCAAGTGCAGCGAGCGGAACAGGATGGAATCAGGCATTTATTCGCCTCTTCATTCATTCACTAAATAATGACGTACTGAGCACCTTCTCCCTGCCCGACATCAGGCTGAAACCTCATCCTTAAGAAGCTTCAGTCTCTAGACTCTCCAAATTCAAGAAGCCCCGACTCCTCGAGCTGCTCCGAGTGTCCTCCCCTTACCACCGATTGCTACAGGACTCCCATCTGCCAGAAGCTGGTGGCCTACGGTGGGCTCTTCCAGGTCCCCCAACGATACCCAGTGTAGCACCAAGCATGTGTGGATGCTGTGATGCTGCCCCAGCAAGTGCCTACAGCTCAACCCTTTGGCTTCCCCCATGTGGCTCATGGAGGGTCAGTCAGGGACTCTGGGAGCCCCTTATGGGGCCCCCTGTCCAAATGAACACTCCAGACCAACGGCTCACAGTCGCGGGGAGAGAGGAGGAAGAGGCTGAAAGTGTAGGATAGATGTTTTCAGTGGTCAATCTCAAGATGTCTGAATATACGTAATTACTTGATTTTGAAAGTTCTGCACTCAATCGGCTACTTTTAGCCTCTCCAGTATTTTGCCTGAAATGATAATAAGGTGCCTCCAAGTAGGTCCATAAGGCTGTACAGGTAATTTTCTTTTTTTTCTTTATATTTTTAAAGTTTATTTATTTATTTTGAGAGAGACAGAGCAATGGACAGGCAGAGCGAGAGGGAGAGAGAGAAAATTGCAAGCAGGCTCCTTGCTGTCAGATCATGACCTGAGCTGAAATCAAGAAGAGTCGGATGCTTCACCGACTGAGCCACCCAGGTGACCTCATACAGGTAATTTTAAAGAGAAAGACTAGGATGTTTTGTGATTAGCATGTTGTTGTTTTCTTTTCTTTTTTTTTTTTTTTTGCACTCAGTTTTCCCTTTTTACGGAACGCCACCAGAGGAGAAGTCTGATGGCTGGTTAGTGACTTACCAGCAAAGAGCATTCTCCCCGTGAGCATCTCGGCCAGGATGCAGCCGGCGGCCCACATGTCGATGGCTTTGGTGTAGTTATTCGGAGAGAGGAGCAGACGTGGTGAGCGGTACCACTTTGTTACCAACCCTTCCGACAGATAACCCTGGAAGACAACAAACAAACAAACAAACCAACCAACCCCAGTTCTGATGATCAGCCATGTGCAGATACCCTCTCTCCCAAGCACCTCCTTCTGGGAGCTCTCTCCATCCGAAGGCAGCACCCCTTCCTGGATCCCTTCACTGTCAAGTCTTCCCTGAGGCCCAGGGGTTCCCCTCTGTGGACAGGGAGGCAAGATACCAATATTTCAGAAGGAATACTTTCCCACCCCAACTTGAGGTAACCATGCAAGAGAAATCTGCCCTCATCTAGTAAGAAGATGGATAAATAGGAGCCATAGTCAAGTTCCTTGCCACCATCGACGGAGTAATGACGAGAACCTGGAATTTCATTTATCCAGTGGCTGAGTCTCAGAAATAGCCCTACATTTGACATCAAGCCAGTTACTTAGGTGCTGATGAGTAGAACTGATGTGGCTACAGTATCAGAGACACAGAGCCCCTGCTGAAAAGGGCTACGGCCAGCTTCATAATGGGTGCAGGTGAAGAGCATATGGAAACAGCCCTAAATGGTAGAGTGGACACAGCTGTGGTTGGCCCAGAGGATTCTGGGAGTTCTACAGAGTGTCTTTTTGGCAGATAGGTGTTCTAGCTGACTTCAGCCGCTTCATATCCCTACCAGGTATGGTGATGACATAAGTGTTTTAGCACAGAATGGGAAGTACAGCCAGGCAATTTGGAAATTGTTTCCTACGTAATTCAGAAAGTTGGCCCCCCGATGTAACCTGGAAGGTGTCCATTTGGATTACCTGGAACAGTCATTTTAGGTTGAGAAGGCAGACTCATTTCGGGGTCAAGGCGAGACAATGCAGACTGAAGGGGTCCAATGGGAGACTCTAGGATGGTCTTGTTATCTGCTGATGGAACTCTCTGTTTAGAATTTGAACTGTCCTTTTTACTGATTGAAGACGTATCACCAACCCAGGCTAAAGCAGATGAAAACTTAAGAAGCCCAAATCCCCAGGAGCTTTTGATCAACATCTAGAATCTCTTTATTTGTTAAGCAAAGATTTATTAAGTGGTTGAAACCTTCTGAGAGCCCTGAAATTATGACAGAGGTTTTTCTCTCCTCTGTGGAACATACTTCCTCAGAGGACAGCCTCAAACTGGTGGAGGGAAGTGGGGAGAGAGGAAATGACTAGAGAGTTTCCCTGACCTCAATGCTCCAACCCAAATGGACTCCTTACAATCCCCTCATGTCCCCTTCTGGTCACCTCCCCTTCCCCCAGCCCCCTAGCGACCACTGCTTTCTGTCCTCTAGTTTTGCTTTGTACACAATGTCCCATAAATGCAGTCATAGCTGCTTTTTGAGGCCAAACTCCTTCTATTATTAGCACAATGCAGCTAGACTCATCCATGTTGTTATATGTGCAGTAGTTCGTTAGGAGTTTAAGTTTGATTCTAAAAATTACAGACATGGGGATGCCTGGCTGGCTGTCAGTAAAGCATGTGACTCCTGATCTCAGGGTTGTGAGTTCAAGCCCCATGTTGGGTGTAGTGAATTACTTAAAAACATAAAATCTTAGGGGCACCTGGGTGGCTCAGTCGGTTAAGCGTCCGACTCTTCGTTTCGGCTCAGGTCGTGAGCTCACGGTTCGTGAGTTCAAGCCCCACGTTGGGCTCTGCACTGACAGTATGGAGCCTGCTTGGGATTCTCCCTCTCTCTCTCAAAACACATAAAAAAAATAAAATAAAATCTTAAAAATATTACAGACATAAGCCAAACTGCAGAAGTTCACTTCTGGGTGGGCAGTTCATAAATAAAGAACAGTCAAATTTATTTTCTAGTCAGAGGCTGAGACTGCCAGAGACCGAAGCAGAGTCACCCAGAGGGGAGGTGATATAGGGGGGTTTTCTCTGATATGTAAATGAGCAGTCTTTTAGGGAGTGGAATTTCCCATAATTAACATCTGCCTATCTGCAGCCTCTAGGACTGAAGTGGGCACACAGAGGGGTGGGGGGCTTCCTTCCAGAAATACATGCCTTGAAAATAAAACAATGTTTGCCTGGGCAAGGCTGCCCCTGGGCCAGAAATAAGGGCCAGGCCAAGAGAGCAGCTCAGAAAGTTCACTCACAGCTCTTCCTTACTTTGGAATGGAAACCGAGAACCCGATGCATTTTCCTTAACCACTGGCTGCTGCTTCCCTCTGGTTACTTGCCTCTCAAGCCCTTTTGAAAATATATGGGGTGCCTGGGTGGCTCAGTCGGTCATGATCTCACAGTTTGTGGGTTCAAGCGCCGCATCGGGCTTGACGCATCGGGTTGTTGACAGCTTGGAGCCTGGAGGCTGCTTCGGATTCTGTGTCTCCCTTTCTCTCTGCCCCTCCCGCCTCATGCTCTGTCTCTCAAAAATAAATAAACATTTAAAAATTAAAAAAAAAAAAAGAAAATATAAAGAGGACATACTGATGTGTTTCAGAAGCCACAGGGCAGAGGAGAATTTGGGGACATGCACTGTCTTCTGCCAGGCTCTGGAACAAGAGGAGTCCTGGGGAAGGGGACATGGGAACCAACAGGAGCTCCCTCGCTCCCTTCCTGGCTGGTGGGGCAGACCTGGGGAGGGAGGTGGTGACAGGGGTCCCGCCCTCAGCTGGGATGAGCCCCTGGTGTCTGAGCAAGAGCGGCTCTGGGGCCCACGACACGATACTGGTGATCTGAATTCAAGAAAGTTTCAGTGGAGTGCATGGGGGCAAAAGTCAGAATTCCCTAGAATAAGAGCAATGTATCTTTAAAGAATATCCAGGAGTGGAGACTCTGTTTTATCAGAGGGGCTTACAAATCAGTAAGTACACTGGCTCAACTGATGTCCTCAAATGGCTTTCCTGCCAGAGCCTGCGGGTGGGGATAGCTGCAGAGGACCTGTCCTCCGCCCTCAGACCTGGTCTCACGTGGTGCACTGTCGAGGGAGTCATAAGGTGTCATGGCTCCGAGGAGACAGGAAACCAACACTCCTACCTTCTCCATGGCCACCTCTCAGTATGGGAGACACAAGACTGGAGCTGCCCTTTCCCCTTTCCTCCTGCCGGCCCGTCCCTTAATGTTCCCAGTGCGAAGCGGACTCTGGAGGTGCTGCTGGGAGGCAGGTGGACAGTTCCCCGTCTAGACCCTGTCGTGCGGGCCTTTGGGCCTTCTTCAGCTATTGCTCCCACCAGCCCATTTTGCTTCTTTTTTAGCGTCAGGTACAGCCAAGGGGAGGCTTTGATTTGGAAAGCATCGTAGGTGTTTGGGAAATAATCTAGCAGCAGCTGGCTGCAGAGGAGGGTAATTAGGGACCCCCAAAAGATCCAGCAGGAAGGTATAATTAATGCTCTGAGCATCTTCTTTGCAGAGGGAGCAGGGGCACCACGCTCAGTTCCAGCTGCCTGCCAGGGAATGGAGAAGAGCCTTGCTCATGCTAACCCCCGGAAGGGTGGGCACTGGCCTGCTACTCCAGCGACCCAGCGCAAGGTGCCTCCTGGTCTATGCCACTTGCTCTATGCCCCCACCTGCTCTGGCCTGATCTCTTGTGTCTGGGAGACAGAAGGAAGGTTGGGAGAGAAAGCATGTTCCAATAAGCCT
The DNA here is from genome assembly GCA_028646485.1 of Cryptoprocta ferox. Classification (NCBI taxonomy): domain Eukaryota; kingdom Metazoa; phylum Chordata; class Mammalia; order Carnivora; family Eupleridae; genus Cryptoprocta; species Cryptoprocta ferox. Next base: position 64,673,392 of record CM053566.1, on the reverse strand, counting down.
TCTATTTCACCCTTCTGGCCCCTCATGAGATTAGGGTGAATTGAAATGGGGACACATTCTCTGAAGAATGAAAGCCCAGGCCACTATAGCTGAGTGTGTGGTGCGGGGAGGGCAAGGTAGGAAGGCTGGTTTTTCCCCTCACATGGAATGACTGCATAGGGCTGTCCCCACTTCCAGGCCAGGATGGCGGGGGGCTCTGACAGCATCACATTCCCTACCAGAAGTCTCTGCCAGGTGTTGTCCCTGTGTGGTAGAAATGAAGGTGATGATTGAAATCTTCCCTGTCTTCAAAGAGCATATAATGCAGTCAAAGAGATGAAATATTCAATATGATTGTCGGAAGGATAAGGAAATGATCTCGGTCAACATTTACGTGGGACTTGCTCGGTGCTGAGCACCGTGTTAGCATTTTACATGCATGCCTTCTGTAGTCTTCCCATCGGCCTCTCGATGCAGGCTATTCACAGAGTAGTAACACAACCTGCCCAAGGTCATGACCGGGAGGTGGCCCAGGATGTCTGGCTCCAGAGACCATGCTGTAACCTGTACGTTGCAGGACCTCCACCAGCACGCACACCAAGCAGAATCCTGGTAGGATCCTGGAAGAGGCATGCTGAGAATGCACAGGGCCATGTTCCGTTTAGTGGTGGGTCAGTGAAGGCTCCATGGAGATGAAGTTTGAGCTGGTCCTGAAGGATGGGGACATCCTAGGTAGCTTTGTGGTGACAATGGGCACCGGTGTGAGTAAAGATGGGTGGGTGGGAAGACCTAGAATGTGTTCAGGGGACAGAGAGACATCTGGGCATGTGGACAAATGGGATGAGGGAAGGGGCAGAGGAGAATGAATGACCTTTGTTCTGAAAGCTAGTGGTCCCCAAGGACCCCAGCAATGAGAACCAGGGGAAGTGCTTGTGGGATGTACAGATCACCCAAAGCTACTGACTTGGAGCCATGGATGTCCATCTTGAATGATCTCCCCAGGGAACCCGTGTGCCCCCTCCCAGTGTGAGCACAGAAGAACAAAGGCAGCCGTGGGGAGGGCTGCAGAATTGGGAAAGAGGGGTCGTGAGTAGGACAAGAGTTTCACTGCAGGCTGGCCCTGGGCAGGCCTTCCTCCTACGGTAGGACACTTGCTGATTCTTAGTACCGGGGAGGGTGTTCGTGGAGCCTGGTGGTTACAGGCTCTGCAGTCCCTGTTGCTTGCAGCCTAGGGAAGCCCTGGCCAGCAGCAAGACGCTACTCTCTGGAGAGCAGGGGATCATGGGGCTCAGGAAGGCCTTGGGAAGGCCCCTGGGCACCACACTTCCTTGCGGCACCCAAATGTACCCCTGTCTGATCTACAAGAAACTAGATCAAGGGAAAAAGAAATCAGGCTATGGAGGAGTAGACTTTGTAGCCTCAGGGGGTGATGGGGGTGTTGCACAGATACTGTGATTCGTGCAGACGTGCTAGTTCCCAGAAGACCTTCTGGTGAGCATGCCGTGGAAATGGAAAGAATATCACACAAGGAATGGGAAAGTCACACAAGGAAGGGGGGGGTGGCATGAGAGCTGCCTTTAGACATTTGCAAGGCTATCATATGGATGAGGAGTGAAGCTTGTTCGCTGGGACTCAGGACAGACGTGAGCCGAAGCATGAGACAGAAATCTATGTAATACGATAATAATTGCTAACATTGACTGCGTTCCTCAAACTGCTCTGCTTCGTATGGATCAACTCACTTCATCCTCAGAACAACCCCCTGAGGTAGGGACTCTCATTATATCCATTTTCACAGCGAGGAATCCGAGGCACAGAGAGGGTAAGCACTGTATCTATGGCCGCACAGGCTGTAAGCGGCAAGCTGGGCTCCACCCCAGGCTGCGTGGATGTGGCACCCTCCATATGAATACACGGTTCTGCTGCCCCTTCACATGCGAAAATGCTCTAAAGCCATCGCGGCTGTCCGAGTGGGGGACCGGGCTCCCGACAGGCGGAGGTGTCCGGGCACAGCATGGACAAGCTGGTGGAGAGATGTGCCAGCACCACTCTCCTGGTGGACATCGAGAGCATGGCTTCCGAGATGGCGGCGTGCACTCGAATACCCAGGGATCTGGGCTGATTGAATGCAGATTCCGATTCATGAGGCGGACAAGGTGATGCCGATGCTGCAGGTCAGAGCACCACACGTGGACACGGCAAGGCCCTCGCTGACCTTTGATATCATGCTTTGCCCTAAGGAATTATGATCTGCCTTGCCCACCGGCCGGGCAGATTTCTCCATCAGAGCAGCAGGCTGACCTATAATAGGGGTTAATTCTCTGTGTTACAGACACTCATCAAAAGATCATTTAGAAAAACAACACTCTATGTTGTTTGGTGCCCCTCTCCAGTCTTTTCTCTCTGAAGGTATAATTCTTACTTGTGCCAATATCTGTATCACGTGTGTTAGAAGCCGTTTTAAAAAGAAGTAACACCACAGCCAAAGAGCCGTTCTTATTGTTGACTCCACGCTCATTCTATGAAACTCATTTCCATAAAAATGTGCGGCAGGGAACCTCTCAAGCCGAGGGAAGGAACACACAAGCTTAAAAGCCAAGTGCACAGCACAATCCTTAGTAAGTCAGCGGGTACATTGATTATGGAGCTGAAATGCACATGGGTGAAAGAAGTGGATGGTTAAACCAGCTGCACTGAGTCTTCATTACCTTCAAGATGCCCAGATGCTCTTATGTCCCCTTTTTTCAGGGCTGCCCCTTCCCCACTCTGTGCTTTAGGGGATCCTGTCCAGTGAAATTCACAGTCTCCTCCTAGGTTTCCATGCAAACCAATCAAAGCCCAGTTAAGTTCCTATAGGCCTGCAGACTCCATGTGGTTACTTGTCTGTATATTTTTAAAAATTATGATAGAATCACTTTTTAAAAAATAATTTATTTTCGGGGCACCTGCGTGGCTCAATCGGTTAAGCATCCAACTCTTGGTTTTGGCTCAGGTCATGATCTCATGGTGTGTGAGATCGAGCCTGGCGTCAGGCTCCACGCTGGCAGCATGGAGCCTGCTTGGGATTCTCTCGCTCTCTGCCCCTCCCCCACTCACTCTCTCAAAATAAAGTTAAAAAATTTTTTAAAATAATTTATTTTCAACTGTGGCAAAATACACTCAGCATAAAATTTACCATTGTAACCCGTTTTACGTGTAGAATTCAGTGGCACCGAGTACATTCACGTTGTTGTCCAACCATCTCTACTATCTGTCTCACAAAAGTGAGTCTGTACTCATGCAAGAGGATCCCAAACTGCGTGTCCCCGGCCCCTGGCGATCACCCTTCTACTTTGTCTCTGTCAGTCTGCCCGTACAAGTGGAATCATGCTTGTCCTTTTGTCACTGGCCATTTCTCTCAGCATAATGCACTTCCCCTTACATTTAAGCAGCAGAAAAGTGGGAGCAATAGGGTGGGCTTCTTTTTAAAAAGCACTTTCTTGAAATGTGGTTGTCTTCTAATTCAACTACGGCTTACATCACAGATAACAGCTTTGGCCATTACCCTCACGGGGTCCAGACCATGAAGTCTGGATTCTACCACAGTTCAAAGACATGACAAAATGTTTTGTCTGGAGATGTACTGGGATCGCTGGCTATCCTCCCATTATCTTCACCAGGGATGGGCCGCTGAGCCGGTTAGAGAGGTCGATGGAGGAAAGGCTTGTTAAGCTGCTTCAGCCTCAGTTTCCCCATCCACTTGAGCTCCTGATCTCCAAGTTTTCCTCTGCAGGGCGCTAGAGTCCTAGGATGCTCCACAACGACACAGCAAACTTTAAATGAGGGGCCCCGCTGGGCCAAAGTGACTCATTTGTAATGGCTGGTCTGTGGGCAAAGATTCCTTTGAGAAAGATGCATTAACTGTCAGGCCATAACGAGACACTTGTCTCGCTGACTTTCAAGGGGAAATCTGGTGGCACCCTGGAGCAGCTGCTCTCAAACCTGCTACCCATTAGAAGCACTTGGGGAACTTCAGAGAATCCCGATTCTCAGGCCACCTGCCATAGCAATTATGTCAGATTCTCTGCAGGTAGGACCCGAGCATTAGTACTTTTTAAAACTCCCCAGGTGATTTCGGTTTATAGCCGTACTTGAGAACCAGTGTCCTACAGATCCTAGTCCGCCTGCTTTGAAAGGTAAGCAGTATTTTCAAGGTTCCCCAATTAGTGCAGTTTCTATTTCTAGCTCCTCTCAGGATGAGATGAATCCTTGAAGAGCCACAGAAGTCTTCTCCAGACGGTTGACCCCAAGGAAGTAACAATTTACTGGAAAGCAACCAATAATAACAACAGCTGCCATTTATTGAAAACTTACGATATGCCAGGCACTATGCCAAGTGCTACTTTATTACTGGTGCATTTCATTATTAAAATAACCTGTGAGAAAAATATAGCGCAGTGAATAACTTGACCAAGGCCAGATGAGCTCAAAGTTGGCAGTGCTGAGAGTCAATCACAGCAGCGAACGAAACAAAGTCCCTGTAAATCATGGAGCATATATGTTAGCAGGACAGACAGATGAACAAATGAATGTACAATATGGCTGGTGGAGACAGTGCTAGGAATGAAAATAAAGCAGGATAAGGAGATAGAGTGAAGGATTAGGCGGGTGGTCTGGGAGAGCCTTTGTGATAAGGGGACATTAATGACTCTTGTAGCATGTGGTGAGCATCAAAGATGTTGATCTCTGAGCCCCAAGTCTTCCTTTCTCTTTTTTTAAAATTTTTAAAATTTGTATTTATTTTTGAGACAGAGAGAGACAGAGCATGAGTGGAGGAGGGGTAGAGAGAGAGGGAGACACAGAATCCGAAGCAGGCTCCAGGCTCCAAGCTGTCAGCACAGAGCCTGACGTGGGGCTCAAACCCACGAACCACGATATCATGACCCGAGCCGAAGTTGGACGCTTAACCAACTGAGCCACCCAGGCGCCCCCCACAAGTCTTCCTTTCTGTCCCCCACCCCTATCCCCAAATGAGGGCAGCGCTTTCAACGTTCTCCCCCCACCTAGCAAACCCTCCTTGGAGATCTCTCATTAATATCCGGATAAAAGTAACTGAGAACACCTTTACGGAGGGCAGGAACTAACATCTGTTGAGCACCCATTATGCACAAGGGATTTTTTTTTTTTTTTTTGCCAGCATTAGCTCAGCTGACCTCATGACACCCTGTAAGATAAATATTTTTTCATTTCCTATCTGGGGAAATTATTGCAGCCCCTGCATCCTCTGCTTGGCTTGATATGCCCATAGTGGAATGTCAGGAATTGGCCGCCAGTCGGTACATTATTTGCTGGCCATGTTAAAATCACAGGGCAAGGGTAGCAGCCATGTTCAAGTCCGGCCCTCTGAAATCCTGGGGCTCCCTCAGGTGTGAGCTGTGGCTGCAAATTTCTGTCTGACATTATCTTGATGCTGTGTTGTGGACACTGGGCCCTTTGGGCTGCTCACCTTGCTAGGAGGCCAGCCTGGAGGTCAGCCTCAGCGCCTTAGTGCCTCCGTTCCCCCTCCACGGGTAGAAAGAAAGAGAATGCGAATCCTGGGGCACTGCGGAGTACTGCGTACAATGATGAATATTTGCCAGCTGCTGCCCAGGTGGCAGGTACCGTTCTGAGCTGTGTTCTCTCATTTGACTGTCATGACAGTCTCACAGGGTGCGCACTGTCACTGTCCCCGTCCCCGCTCTTTGGCAGGGACTTCGGGCAGGGAGGCCAACGACACAGTGCCAACATCACCAAGTCCCACAGCAGACAGTTCTGTTCCTATGTCTGCCCTTGCCCTCACAGCTGGTCCTGAACCACCCCTTCCCGGAGGGTAAGAATTCTCCCCCGTTCAGCTTACAGAGCATGTTCAGAAGAATAGATGGAACTCTCTTGGGCTTTCCTTTTCTCAGAGGGCTCTAGAGTATAAACCACGACCTTCGTTAAAGATAACTAAGATGGAGGGGCACCCGGGTGGCTCAGTTGGTTAAGCGTCTGACTCCGGCTCAGGTTCTGATCTCACGGTGGGTGAGTTCGAGGCCCTGCATTGACTCTGCACTGACTGCGCGGAGCCTACTTAGGAATCTCTCTTTCTCCTTCTCTCTGCTCCTCCAGACTTGCACTTTCTTTCTTTTTCAAAATAAATAAACTTAAAAAAACATTTTTTTAATGTTTATTTCTGAAACAGAGACAGAGAGTGAGTGGGGGAGGGGCAGAGAGCGAGGGAGACACAGAATCGGAAGCAGGCTCCAGGCTCCGAGCTGTCAGCTCAGAGCCCGATGAGGGGCTTGAACCCATGAACCGTGAGATCATGACCTGAGCCGAAGTCGGACACTTAACCGACTGAGTCACCCAGGTGCCCCTCAAAATATATAAACTTAAAAAAAAAAGATAACTAAGATGGAATCGGGATGAAGAAAAGTGAGAGCTACGTTGTCATGCTCTTGCTTTTTTCTACAGAAGCAGGGTCAGGTGTAATTTAGGAGGGCGTGGCAGATTTTAGAGCCCCTAAAATCTAGAAGGGGAGGCTGGATTATACAGATGGCTGTGGGTGGGCCTGGCACTGGGCCCAGGCAGCTCACCTGAAGGGGTTAGAAATCCCTATCTCAGGGGCCTTTGAAGGGCAGGAGCCTGGGGAAGTTGGCATTGGTCGGTGCTGGGCTCCTGCTGTGGGCAGGCTCCTGACACGGTCCAGCCCATACGTAGGAAAGGAAGTAGGTGCCTGCAGAACGTGGGAGAATGAGCCAGAAAAACTCTGCTACTTCTGAACTTGGCTACTTCCCTGTCCTGGGGCCGGAAAGTCTCCACTAAACAGTCACTGTTTTTAGTTCAGGCAGTGTTTCCCCAAATGGGGTCACATCCCAAAGATGCTGACAGGAGGAGAAAACACTGTGTGAACCAACACGCCTGGGGCAGGTGGGCAATAACGAAGTCTCGGGATCTCCTAGACGGGGACTCAGGATGTGCCACTTGCCATACCTCTCTGTCCACATAACCACTGTTTTCTCGGTGTGTCTTGGGGACCAATCTCTCTAGACACGCCTTGGGAAATACTGGAATTGTTTACACATTCACTACTTGGGAGAGGAAACATACTGACCTATTAGCCATTGTCTTCTATTATATTAGCAAGATCTAATGTCATCATGGCTCTTGCTGAATGGAAACTCACACTTGGAGCCTCACTTATCTCCGGGTCCCTGAGGGTAAGCGACCGGTTGCACCTGCTGTGCCCCAGGTCCGCAGGTAGAAGAGGCTGAGGACACAGGTGACTACGTGTTACCAAAGCCATCAGAAATGCTGGCTACTCTGAATTCACCGAGCCTCTGGCCTCAAGGGTGGACAGTGCAGGCTCTTGGGGTAAGGAGCACAGGCTGCAGGGGACGGAGGAGGGCCGTGGGTGGGCTGGCCGAAGGCCCTGACACCAACTCCAGCCCCCCTTCAGTGCTGCTTCTGTCAGGGTCAGAACCCAGCTCTGGGCTCAGTAACCCTGTCTGAACCATGCCTTCAAGAAGGGTCTTCTCTCCTTGGCTGCTGGGCTGCCAGGATCACATCATTAGTCAAGGATCACATCCTCTCTCTGCAGAAACACTTCTCTTCCAAAACAACCTCTGCAGGTCACCAGCACACATCCCATTTCTGAAACGTCTCACTCGCTGAAGGACCGCCTGAGTCACCTGCTCTGGGCACTTCTGGTCCCATTTCAGAAGCTTTGTCGACAGGCATTTCTTAAATTTTTCTGGTGGGTCTGGCTGTGTGTGAGGGACGCCTGGCTGTGTGTTGGGGGACTGTCCTCAGGGAGCTTACAAGCCAATTCTGCTGGTTCGACTGCAAACACCATCACTGAGCCAGGGACACTCGGTGCTGGGCGAGGGAGGGGATGGGGCAGTCACTGTGTGAAGAACAAAGCAAAAAGGGGATTGGGGTAGGTTTTGGGGGCCTCTTAAAAATATAAAATTATGAACACAAAATTAGGCATGAAACTGAATATTTATGTTTGAATCAGAAATTGCAGATTAAAAATTAGAAAAAGCTGGCAAATACCACAAACATCACATAATTCACAAAAAATAACATTTTTACTAATTAGCTGCTTGGCAAACTGCAGGTAGCAAACACACGAGTGTACTGCATCATCTCTCCTATGACAATTTTGTTTAAAATTTTTTTTAATATTTATTTTAGTTTTGAGAGACAGAGTGCAAGCAGGGGAGGGGCAGAGAGAGAGAGAGGGAGACACAGAATCCGAAGCAGGCTCCAGGCTCTGAGCTGTCAGCCCAGAGCCTGAGGTGGGGCTTGAACCCACAAACTATGAGATCATGACCTCGGCTGAAGTCGGATGCTTAACCGACTGAGCCACCCAGGCGCCTGAAAAACAACTGAAAAGCTAACTCAGTCTTTCCTCTATTATGGTGGATACATTAGAATGATTGGTATTGTATAATTTTCTCTCGGCGCCAAAACTAGTCATCGGTAAGGTCATATAAATTTTTATTGTCAGGTTTGGGGCAAACCCTACTAGGTACTCATCTGTATACATGCTGTAAGACTTGGGGGCTTTTTTAGTTTTCTCATGTGGTGACTAAACTTCTCTTCTTTGAATTGATGGCACTCATTAAGCAGGATGTCGTTAACCAAGCTGGGCTGGGGGTGGCCACATATTATGAGCCATAGGTGGGCCCTGCTTCTTTTGTGTGGGGACACTCCCTGACGTGATTCCGTGGCCGCAGAAGCGTTCCGGGAAGCTATTCCCGCACCAATAACTGAACTGTACATAGAAGGAACTGCACACCATGTAAACATATCCCACTAAACCCAAGCTAAATGTACCCCCAGCCCAATCTCCTCTTCGTCCCCAAATGCGGAGCCATTTCTGCACCATCCAACACGAGGGCAAGTGTGGCAGAGGGCGAGTCAGAATGGAAAGACACAACGTCTCAGCTAACTGCTGCCAAAATATCTCAGTCTGCAAATATTACAGAAATAGATGACCGCGTGAACACATCGTGAGATGTCCTGAGTTGGGCTTCATGAACTCCGTGGTGAATGTGGCTCTCCCCAGCACGAGTAAGGGTCAAAGGAGAGGGAGTGGCCGAGGAGGACAGGGAGGCACGGTGTCAGGATTTTCAAGAGAGGAAAGCAGGTGCGTATTCCGGAACCTCCCTTCGAGTAAACTATGGCAGGACCTGTCTTCTCATAGGCTGAGGCAGATTGTCTCGTCACCCTGGAGAGGGTGTGTGTGTGTGGGGGGGAAGAAGATTGCCGTGGAGGCCAGCGTGGTTCTGTAGGATGTTTCTTTCCCTCCTTACAGAACAAGCTGATATGATCTTTGGCCGCCAGCAAAGGTCTCTGACGTCCTCCCCTTGCCACCCAGCTGCCTTAAATTCCTTTACCAAGAGCCCAAACCCTTGATTTCACTTTCAGAGGAGCAGCTAGAAAAGCAAATTCTTTGCCACCCCCCCCTCCCCCGCCGCTGAAGAGTATACGGTGGATACAGTGTACAGCGGCTGATGACTGAAGTGAGGGCAGTCCTTTGGGGGAAATGCCCTGAACCTGTGAGGTGTGCATTTTATTCTCCACAATCAGCAGTGCCTCTGGAATGTTTCTGGAGCGCTAAGGGAGGCGGGGGAATGTGAGAGCCCTGGACATTTAGAGGACGTGGGGCTCTGAGGAGGGGAAGGGGCACAGGAGGTGGGAGGGGTCCCCAAGATCAAGTGTGCCCCCGACACAATTTTCTACCGCCCTACCTGGCAGGTCCCACAACCCTTGGCGGATGGTTGCATGGAAAGGGGTGATATTGGCATCACTATTTATGACAAAGCGCTGCGAGTGCGTTCAGTTTTCAAAAACGTAATACAACACCAGCTGATGCGCGGACCTGTAGCTGATTCATTTTCACAGCTGTATCGTATTCCAGCATATTTATAGAGGGAGTCTGTTTCGTTAGAGCCACTTCTGGCTACTGTTGCATAGTAAAGAAGTTGGCTGGTCTTTATCCCCAGTTCCTGGGAGGAAGCCTTTAAACCCTCTGGAATGTCCTGAGTGTTAGGAGTATCTTTGATACTTTATAACTCAGTTATGAAACGCCTGTAGTTTCAGGATGGGTCTGGCCATGCCCAGAAGACCAACCATGTGATTAGAGGGCTGTGGTGGAGGGGGAGAGGGAAGGGGAAGGGGAGCTGCTGGAGACCGAGTTTATTCAGGTGGCCAATGTTTCATTTGATTGACCATGTCCATGTACTGAAAGCCTAATAAGAACTCTGGACACCGGAGGCTGGGTGAGTGTCTCCAGTTGGTGACACACACCAATGTGCTGAGAAGGTGACAAAGAAACTTCACACCTGGGACCCTCCTTAGGCTTTGCCTTCTGGGTTTCTTCCTTTGCCGGGCTGTGATTCGGATCCTTTATAGTAACATTGTAGTCTTAAGTACAGGGCTTTTCTGAGTTCTGTGAATCATTTAAGTGTGGGGGTATGAGAACCTCTGAATTTGTAGCCAGTTGGTCAGACATGCAAATGGCCTGGGAAGCCCTGGGGTTGCGGCTGATGACTGAAGTGAGGGCAGTCCTTTGGGGAAATGCCTTTAACCTGTGGACTATGCTCTAACTCCAGGTCAGCACTGAATTGGAAATAGGGTCAATGCAGATGTAATTAGTTGAGTTGAAGTCATTAGGATGGACCTCAACCCAGGATGACAGGTGTCCTTATCGAAAGGGGAAATGTGGACACAGACACCCACGTGGGGAGGAAGCCGGAAGGCCAAGGCAGAGATGGAGTGAAGCTTCTACAAGCCAGGAAATGCCAAAGATGGCCAGCAGAGCGCCAGAAGCGAGGGGACAGGCACAGAATGGATTCTCTCCCTCTCGGCATCTAGAGGGACCAGCCCAGGGAGAACACCTTGGTGTCAGCCTGGCAGCGTCCAGACCTGGGAGACAATAGGTTTCTGATTTTCAAGCCACTCAGTGCGTCATGCTTTGTGACAGCAGCTCTAGCAAATGATTACCAAGCCCAACAACGGTTTCATTTTCTTCCTACAATGATGATTTTGATCTGTTTTTTTTAAATAGCAAAAATCAAATGTCTCCCAAATCCTTTTGGATGTCTCTTTTCTGCTGGTGACCTGACTCTCAGGTGCCCCCGCGCTGGGGGTCCACAGGGCACCGATGCACTTTTCTTAGCGGGAGCGCCTGGCTCTGGTCTCACTGCAGCCTGTACTTCTCTGCCAGACAAATGTGCCTCACGTGCCGCGGATGCGTGTTGGGGACAGGAGGTTTGGACCCAGGTTCAAGTCCTGGGCTGGCAGCTTACTTGCCGGTGACTTAAAGTAACTTTCTCAACCTCAGCGAGCCTCTCAGTTTCCTCATCCGCACACCATGGAGCGAATACTTCCTAAGGGCGCTGTCAAGATTAGACAGAAAATGTGTGACGCACCCTGCTCTGAATATTGTCAGTCGGCCCTTCCTTTCTCACGCTGTTTTTTTCCTTTAAGTATATTTTTATTTATTCTGAGAAAGATACAGAAAGCAAGTGGGGGAGGGGCAGAGAGAGTGAAAGAGACAGAATCCCAAGCAGGATCCATCCACGGTGTCAGCGTGGAGCCGGGTACGGGGCTCGAACTCACGAACCATGTGATCATGACCTGAGCAGAGACCAAGAGTTGTACACTTAACTGAATGAGCCACCCAGGCACTCCCAGGCTCTGTTCTGATAGAGGTTTCAATGTTTTCCTTGGGCTCATGATGCCCAAACTCCTCAGCCTGCTTTCTAAGGTTCTTACCGATCTGCCCCCTTCCCTTCCCATCCTTCCATCCTTCCGGTCCCTGCTGCCCTGGGGTGACGCGCTGCCCCCCGTGAGATGTCCCCCAGGCTTCCCTAGCTGTTGCCCTCAACTGGAATGCCTCCCCTCACTTCCCACCTCGCTCTGCCAACCCTCAAGGCTACCTTCCACACCCTCCTACTCAAGACGTACTCTTTCCAAATGAGCTCTAATTTAGAGGGAAAATGGGGCTAGAAAAAGCGGGGCGGGAAGGAACGTTTTCACCAACAGACCTCCATGTCACTCATTTCACACTGTATTTCCTGCCACCTTGTCTGCTGTGCTGAGATTTTACTCTACGCTCTGGCTTTCTGGTCTGATCATCCGCGCCAGGATAGTAAAGAGTGCTGTTTGCCAAGCACGTTCAGTTCACGCTGGTTTCTGAGAGTGACCAGCTGAAGGAGAAGCAGGACTGCCCCTCACTATGCCCAGCACACACTTCACAGTCAGTGTCTGGGGCTGGTGACGGTGGCGGTACGTTAATGACTAACATCGGGATGCCGCTTTCCTCTCTCAGTGAGGGTGGTGCGGGTGCAGGGTGAGGGAGGTGGCACGGCCGGAGGGTGGCAGTAAGGCCGTATCCTCCTGGATGCATCAGTGCCACCTATGTGGTGTCACCGAAGCCCTCTCTATGCAAATAACTCTTCCAGGAAGTCTCCTGTCGGGCCTGATAGTCCCACCTTCAGAATCAATTATATGGGGGGGGGGGATATTCTGGGGGTGCAGGGGGCCGCTGTTAAGCTGCAGGAGAACACCTGTCATTCATTCAGTGAGTATTAAATGTTCACAGCTGGGGAGATACATGAAGACACGAGCCCACTTTAAAGAGTTCACAGCAGGGCCCTGCTGGACAGTGAGGACACCACGGGAACAGGGACGACGAAAGGCACCAATAGGCCTGGGTGGCCTGAGGACTCTGCGTGTGGGGGAAGGTGGCTGTGCAGAACGGGGGCTGAGAAATGCCCATCTAAGGTCAGAGGCTGAGCTCCCCAACGGCAGCCCCCCGAGAAACGGAGTCCTCCTGCAAGACAGGGACATGCTTGGGGGAAGTGATTCAGGCTGGCTGAGTTTGGCAGAGAGCAGAAGGTTTACCCTATATGCGTACAGTCCCGTGACTTTCTTTTGATTTTAATCATTTTGGATGGAAACGTACCCAAAATATTAAGGGCACCATGTTCAGTAGCTTCAAAGCTCTCCTTTTCTCTCATTCTTTTTTGTTTTTTTTCCAAGCAGCAGGGCTTTGATGTTTTTCCCCCATCCAACGTCTCTTGTTCTTATTGAGCACTTCCTACCGAGTCAGAGGTGGGAAGTTACAGATGTGCTCGTGCCCCTCCCCACCCGCATCCCTGCAGCAGCCCCTGGGAAGAACCCCAGGGCTCCAAGGAACACCGTTTGACAATGTCTGTATGGGAAAGAGCACCGGACCTCAAGCCGGAAGTCCTAGAGTGAAGCCAGCTATACCTCTCACAAGTCACATAAGCCTAGGCAACCTTAGCCACCCTCAGTCTCAGTTTCCTCATCTGCAAAATGGGACACAATAATAAAGCCCTACCTATACCACAGGATTACCATGGGAATCATATGGTAACCAAATAATCAAATACATGGGAAGCAAATGCGTGGGAAGTCAATGCACCCTGGAAAGGGCGCTCCCAGCCCAAGTTTCTATCATCATTCAGATCATACACACAACTGGCTTCTTAAAATAGACTGTGATTTAACACCCTTCTGCAGGGTCAAGATTTTGAACAGAAGGATTCTGTGTCCTCACACACTGCAGCTCGCAGGTATCAAAGGCAGGCAGAATCCCCTCTCCAGAGCCTGACGGCTGTGATGTTTTGGTAATTCTGATGTCTGCCTTTGTATTTTTTTCCTGTCTCCTTCCTTGTCAGACGATCAGCTGTCACTTCTCTCTGCAGTCCCTAGTTTGTTGCGTCTAATCCATTGTGGATTTGATAACCAGATAATGAAGGTTATTAGAATCGTGTGCAAAGTGAGGGTATGCTGGCTCAGGTGAAATGGAGACACTTTGTGTATGGGTGGCGCACCATCTGCTTTGCAGTTTAGAATCTCTTTACTTTCCATTTTGCCTGTGGCTCAGATGAATGAGGCTGTGAAACAGGACCCCTGTCCTTACTCATGAGTCCCAAATGAATATTGCACTTGGGACTTTATATTTATATTGCCAGCCAGCCCTACTCGGCGCTCTCCTGTCACAGGACACCAGAGGGGACCACCGGCTCAAAGCTGAGTTGATAGAAACAGATGTCCTTGCCCCAAGCTGTCCTATCCCAGGTCCTTTGTCTTCCTTCCTCACACATGCCCCGGCTCTGTTCCATCAAGTTGTAAGAAGAGCTCATGTCTACTGAGGGTTCCTCCCTGCTAAGCACTGTGCTAAGCACTTTGCATTCTTTATTCGGTCCTTAGAACAAACCTATGAAATAGGTTCTGTTATTTCCTTCTTATAGGTAAGAACATTGAGCTTGGAGGATAAATAATTTGTTCAAGGTCACACCTTTTTTAAGGAATAAGATCAGGGCTTATATTCTGACAGCTACTCTCCAGAGTAGTATGTACCATGTAGTCCTTGGAGAACAACAAAAAAGTTCCTCTAGAGAGTGGAGAGGAGGCCAACTGGGACTGGGTGAAGCCCTGCATGGAGGCTCTGGGTGAGAATACCCAAGACCTAGGCTATAGGCAGGAACAGTCACATAGTATGATTTCTGGAGTAGCAGGAAGGTTGCTTGAAAATACTGCCTCCACCTGCTGGCTGATGCCTGAAAATCTCTTCCTTGGGATTCAACTTACCCTTTTTACAGTGAAGAATAAAACTTAAAATATAAATATCACCAGGCTATTTGACTCTGTTAAAATTCATACTACAGTGTAAATGGCCAACCATGGCTTTCTTTTTAAGATCTATGGAGGATTTTAAGAGAAGGAATGAGGGGATGAGGGAGACCAGGAAAAGAGATGACGGGCAGCAAACTGTGGATGGACGCTCTAATGAGGGGAAGGGACACAGAGCGGGGAGATCAGGAGATTACAAGATAGATTCAACCAACTCTGCAGTTTTGTTTAAAATCAACCTTGGTTGTAGACCCTCTCACTCTCTTAAACCACTGGGGCTGTTTTCTTCACACAAGTGCACTAGGCCAGAGCCTACTGAAAATCCTTTAAAGTAAAACCTGAGAATGATAGAAACCTATTTTGCAAAGCAATTCTTCAGGCTAGATGTCTTTTTTTTTTTTTTTTTTAATTCTCTGACTTGAGGATGATTGGCTTTAGAAAACTGTCTACTTGGATGCCACATGGGCGCTTAGGTGACAATGTGTGTAGAAAGTCCCATATATGCATAGAGTAGGCTCTTGTACATATTATGCCCCAGTATTTGTTAAATTTAGTGGTATAGACCTTCATAATTGTTTTTTTCCATCACAAAGCAACAATCTGTCAAATTTCAGCTGACCAGGAATCCTTTCGTTATAAAGAGAGTGAAGTCAAACTCTTGCTCCATCCCTACCTGGCTGGTGCCCTGCCTTCTCGGACATGCCCTACCTTCTTGGGCAGATTCATTTCTGGTGCTGTTGTTTAGCTCTTATAGGACAGACTGATATTTTATTTTTTCATTGCCAAGTGGTACAGATTTGTTTCTTCAACAGTTTAGTCATTAAAGAAGTGAACTTTAAAGTGAAAATCATTCCTGATTCTCAAGATGCCGTCAACCCTGTTCCCTGCAAATAATTACAATTTAGTGCGCTCCCTGTTTTTCCTTCTTCTCTCCCTGAACACACATGTTTACTTTCTTTCCAAAAATAAAGCAATTTTAGTCCATTATACTTTATCTTAACTGCTTTCTTCACTTCATTGATTACAGAAAACTTCTCATTAGTACAGAATGAGCTTTTTAAATAGCTGCACCGTGCAGAATCTCTTAGTTGGTTACAGTCTCTGTTTAAAGCTCTTTAAATTTCCGTTCCAAATGTCTTGCTCTCCATGTCAGTTTGGGCCCTCTGAAAAATGTCAGGCTATGTTAACTCACTTTGTCAAGCTGTTGATAGCAGTGAGAGGCTCCTCTCTGGAAGGAGATTAGTGTAATTTGCATGTAAACTCACACCTGGATTTAAAAACACAGGGGTGGGAGCGGTTTAGAAAGGCAAACAGATACATAAATAGGGGTACAGCTACCATTTTCCTTTTCTTTTCTTTTCAATTTTTATTTATTTATGAGACAGAGTGAGCATGGGAGGGGCAGAGAGTGAGGGAGAGGAGGAGAGCGGGAGAGAATCCCAAGCAGGCTCTGTGCTGTCAGTGCAGAGCCTGACGTGGGGCTCCATCTCATGAACTGTGAGATCATGACCTGAGCTGAAATCAAGAGTGGGACGCTTAACCGAGTGAGCCACCCTGGCGCCGCTATCAATTTCCTTCTCTATTATCTATAAAGAAAAGGCTGTGGAGAGAGGTAAGGTCAGAGCGGCCGGGTGAGGAGGTCACTTTGATGATCTACAACAGTGAGGCAGGTGAAGCAATGTGCCAGCAGGCAGAAGAGCCAGCCTGAGAGATGAGCCTTCCGGGGCTCTCACTCAGGCCCGGCACTCCCTCCCTTCTGGGCTGTCCCCCTCTGAGTGTTGTGGAGACCAGGGGGCAGGGCTGCAGGTGGAGTTGCCAGGGACCTCAGATCCATCCTATCTGGCCTCATTGGCCTCACTGCTGAGAATCTACAACCTCAGCCCAAGCTCTGCTCCCCTTTTTCCCCATCAGCCAGAGTGGAGCTGAAGGACAAGAATCCCTTTCTTGGATGGCCCCGGGCACCCATACAGGTCAATAAACTGAGCTAGATTTCAGGAGAGTCTCATTGCACACAGCAGACATATCCCAGAAAACTCAGGCAAACGCTGGATGGAGGGGAATCTCGTTCTGCTTGAAATGCACAAACTTAAAGGGAGCTTGCAGGAAGTTCATTTGCAGAATGAGTGGTCGTTTTGTCAAGCCCTTTATTTAGCATCCAGCAAGCACAAAGTTGGCGCTTCAATCAGGAGTTACAAATTCAGAAAATCCATTGTTTGAAATGAAGCAGAATGTTGCAAAAACATAATGTGGATGGTTTCCGTGCTATTTAGGAGGTGGTTTGGTGTTCTGGCTGAATGGGGGTTAAGCAGAAAAGACTTTTTGTTTCAACCCCTGTTGCTGGAAATATCTCTAAAATGTCCCCATTCAATTTCCTGCCTTGGTACATAGCAGCCAGGGAACAGAATTCAATTTTGATAACTGAATGACTTCATTAGCTTTCTGGTCTTCCTGCATTTTAGCACATTACGGAGCAAGGCTGCAGAGGGAAGTGTAGAAAATGCGGCATCTCGTCCGCAGAATGTTCAGACTAGGAACCAATGTGAAGTGAAAAACCAAAGGGCAAGGGAATTGCTGGCAAGATTGTTTTTGTTACTTGTCATTTGTTTGCTTCTCAGAGTGAAATCCAGACCCTAGTATCGGGCAAGTCACTTTTTGGGAGGCCCCTTGGGGGAGCGAGATGAGCTGTTCTCTAAGTTTTTACACGGCCCTGACGTCGTGTCTGTGAGAACCGGGCTGCTCCAGTTAGCAGTGACGTCCCCCTAATTGCTAGTTTGCCACCTGCAGCATATGCCTCATCCCATCGGGAAAGCCATCAGCTCCGACATGCTGGCTCTCACCTGGCAGGACACCCTGTGGATGTCGCAGACACACACCACTGACCAAACAGAACCCCTCCTCCCCCCGGGAAGCTGGACGCGCCAAGCGCCATTCCTTGGGACCCCTTGAGGAGAGGACAGTCTTTAAACCAGGCTGCTTCTCCCAAACACAGTCTGAGGATGACCTGCACAGAACTGGCCTTCCTCGGGATGGCCGAGGGTGCAGGGCGCAGTCCAGAAGTGCAGGGATGAACAGGGCTTTACTCCCACCTAGTCCTGCATCTGCAACATGCATGGTGCAGTCCTATCTCTGAGTATCTCTGAGCTCTGATGTTCCCCGTAGCCGGCTGTTGGGGTGTGTGTGTGTGTAGGCCCCTATTTTCTTTGATTTGACAGTGAGGAAGCGGAGCCTCACGGGATGGGCTGACCCACTCAAGGCACAGGAGGAAGGGCTGGGACCCAGGCCTCTGACACCAGCCTGCTGCAGTCTTTGAAGTTGCCTTAACTTCTAATCCGGTTTCAGTGCCCTTGGGAGAGAGGAGAGGCCAGTAACCACTGCTGTCATTTCCAGATGGGGGAGACCAAGGCACTGAGCAGTGATATTTGCTCCTGATCCCTTGGTGAGTTAAGAGTGGAATGGAGGAGGCTGGAAATCGCATCGTCTGAACCTCAGGCCAGGGTTTTGTTCGCAAATGAGCAACTTCTTTAGTCTGTGATTGCTAGCAGGCTGTGAACACCCACTGTGAACGCCCTGAGCAAGGAGGTCCAGAAATGGGGGGTCTGAGAGGGAGGAGACAGGAGAAGGAAGAGACAGGAAAGGCAGGCCAGCAAAGCTGGGGCCTGTGTGTCCTCCCGAGTGCCAAGTCTGCAGAATGCGACAACGCCAGCAGGTCACCTCACACACTCCTTGCTCCTGACCCCTTCCCCACGATGCTTTCAGGGCTTCCTTGAAGCTCCTTGCTAATCCCTGCAACAGCCCCCATTTCTTTCCAACTTCATCCCAGTGCCCTCCGGCCAATGGCTACTCAAGAGCAGGCATGTGTGTGGGGGCGTGGATTCAGCCAGGCCTGCCTGCATCTGCACCCCTGTACAGCTGCTCGGAGGACAGCGGGAGCTGTTCCAGTCCACGCCCGTGTGATGCTGAGGGTGGGTGTAAGTTCTCTCCTCTTCCCCATCCACCCAAAGGAATGAGAGGAGTAAAGGGATTCTTAGTTGCAATAACCGAAGTCACTCAACAGTAAAGCAAGAAAGATGGGCTCTTCCAGGAGTGCTGGTAAAGATGACCGGTGAGGGGAGAGGCAAACCCCCTAAGGACTGGAAACACTGACCAGAGAGCTCTTTAGTGATCGGGCAGGCTCGCTCTCTCTCCACCCCTGACTCCCTGTCTTTACTTGGCATCCTCTGTCTGCAAATGTAGACCTCTCTGGCCCAGCAGCGGCGTGTGCCGCCATCTGCCCCGGTTGGATGAGAGGGACCACCACGCCTGACCCACTTCCTGTGGGACAGCGTGGGAACAAGGATGATGAGTCTGTGGTTGACGGGGGTCCAGAGAGCGAGGAGCAAATCCAACCATTGTTCTGTGGCTGAGCCCCAGCCCCACGCAGCCCTGCATCCACAAGTGCCAGGCTTCCAGCTCTCCATCTGGGGCTGAAGGAGTTGCATGGGCCAACTCTGGGACTGTTAAAAATACCTAGTCTGCATGAGCTTCCCACTTAGATATAAACTCCATGAAGGCAGGTCCTGAGTTTCAGTCTTGTATCCTCAGAACCTAGATCATAGCTGGCATTCAACTATTTGATTGAATAAGTATTTTTACTTTCAAACAGCTTTATTGAGGTATAAGTGACATACAACTGCACATGTTTAAAGTGTACAATTTTGATATGTTTTGACACATAGATTCAACTGTGAAACCATCACCAAAGTAACGAACGCATACGTCACCCCTAAAAGTTTCCATGCCCCTTTGTAATTTCTCCCTGTCCCTAGGCAACCACTAATCTATTTCCTATCACTGTAGATTACTTTACATTTTCTGGGATTCTATATAAATGGAATCTTATAATAATATGTTATCATTCATGTATTCATTTTGGTCTGGCTTCTTTCACTCAGCAAAATTATTTTGAGATCCATCCATATTTTGTTGTAAATGGTTCATTCCCTGTTATTGCTAAATAGGAATTCCATTGAATGGATATACCACAGTGTGTTCATCTGAATGGAGATACATTTGGGTGGCTTCCAGGTTTTCCTCTGTGAAAAAGAAAGCTGCTACGAACATTTGTACACAAGTTTCTGCATGGACATATACTTTCGTTTCTTTTGGGTAAATATAGAGAAGTGAAATGTCTGGATCATATGGTAGATATAAATTTAACTTTTAAAGAAACTGCCAAATCATTTTCCAAAATGGCTGTACCATTGATTTTCAAATATTAAGCCAAACTTGCATTCCTGAGATAAAACACATTTGGTCAGTTATGTGTTTTTCTTTTTATATATTGTTGAATTTAATGCGCTAGAATTTCATCTGGACATTTTACATATATCTTAATAAGAGATATTAATCTGTTGTTTTCTTATAATGTTCTTTTTGGTCAGGCTTTGCTATCACCATAATACTTAGAATGAGGTGGGATGTATTCCCTTCTCTCCAATTTTTGAAAAGAATTTGTAAAATTGGTATTATTTCTTCCCTAAATATTTGGTAGAATTCCCCTGTGAAGCTATGTGGGCCTGAAGTTTTCTTTGTGGAAAGGTTTTTTTTAACTACAAATTCATTTTTAAAATAGAGATAGGAATATTCAGATTATCTGCTTCTTAGAAATTTTTTTTGATATATAATTCACATACCATAAAATCCACCATTTTAAAATGTACCATCCAGTGGTTTTTAGTGGGCTGGCAAGGTTGTGCAACCATCGTTACTAATTCCAGAACATTTTCATCATCTCCACATAAAACCTCATACCCGTTGGAAGTCACACTCTAATTTTCCCCAACTCCCAGCCCCTGACACCACTAATTTATTTTCTGTCTCGATGAATTTGTCTAATCTGTATAGCTCACAGAAACGGAATGATACGGCGGCCTTTTGTGACTGGCTACTTTCACTTGGCATAATGGCTTCTAGATTCATCCATGTGGTGGCACATATCAGCACTTCATTGTGTTTCATGACTCAAAAGAGCCAAAACCATCTTAAAAAAGAACAATGTTGGAAGACCCACCTCCTGATTCCAAAACTTACTACAAAACTTCAGTAATCAGGATAGTATTGCACTAATATAGGGAGAAACATGAATGAAGGTGGACCTCTCTCTCACACCATCTATAGCAATCAATTCAAAATGGATCAAAAGGGGCGCCTGCGTGGCTCAGTCGCTTGAGCATCCGACTTCGGCTCAGGTCATGATCTCACAGTTCGTGGGTTCGAGCCCCGCGTCGGGCTCTGTGCTGGCATCTCAGAGCCTGGAGCCCGCTTCAGATTCTCTGTGTCCCTCTCTCTCTCTGCCCCTCCCCTGCTCATGATCTGTCTCTCTGTCTCTCAAAAATAAATAAAAATGTTAAAAAAATTTAAAAAAAGGATCAAAGACCCAAATGTAAGAGCTGAAACTATGAAACTTTCACAAATAATAGGTGCAAATCTTCATGACAATGGATTAGACCTCCACTGCGAGAACAGCAAAACAAAACATAAACTGGGTATCATCAAAATTAAAAAAAAATTGTGCTTCAAAAGATACCACCAAAAAAGCAAGATAACTCACCGAATAACAATTTTTTTTTTGCAAATTATTTACCTGATAAGGGACTTATATCTAGAATATATGAAGAACTTTTACAATTCCAAAATAAAAGAAACCAAATAACCCAATTAAAAGTGGGTAAAAGATCTTAACAGGCAGTTTCCTAAAGAAGATCTACAAATGGCCAATACGCACACAAAAAGGTACTCAACATCGTTAACCACCAGGGAAATGGAAATCAAAACCACAATGACGCATCACTTCATACCCACTAGGACGGTGAGGATAAAAACAAACAAACAGAACAGAAAATTACTGAGGGTCTGAGAAATTGAATACTCATTGCTGGTGAGAATGTGAAATGGTGCCACCAGTTTGGAAAACACTCTGGGAGTTCCTCACACAGTACCATATGACTTAGTAATTCCACGCCTACGACTGTACCCAAGAGAGATGGAAACCCATGGAGAGATGGAAACAAAAGCTGTACACGAATGTTCATAGCAGCATTACTCATAAGAGCTGAAACGTAAAAACAACCCAAATGTCCATCAGCCGAGGAACAGATCAACAAAATGTGCTATTATCCACACAGAGGGATGCCATTTGGCAATAAAAAGAAATGAAGCTGTGATACCTGCTGTCACATGAATGAAGCTTGAAAACATACTAAAAGAAGCCGCAAAGGACCACATTATCACATGATTCTATTTATATGAAATGCTCAGAATAGGCAAGTCCATAAAGAAAGAAAGTAGATTTCTTGGTTGCCCCGGATTGGGGAAGGGAGGGATGGAGACTCTAGGGGGTGATGACTCAGGGGGTTGGGTTTTTTTTTAGGGGGAGGGTAATGAAGACGTTTTAAAATGGATTCTGGTGATAGATGCACAACTCTGTGAATATACTGAAAGCCAGTGAAATGTACATTTTAAATGGGTGAACTGTGTGGTATGTTGATTATGTCTTGATAAAGTTGGTTTGAAAAAAAGAGTTCAAAGGCCAATATAAACCATTGTTCCACTGAAAGGGTGCCCCAGCTGGTAGCCTTTAGTGAGGCAGGCCCGGGGGCCCAGTTAGTTTCCAGTGGGGAGAGATGGAAGGAGAGGGTGGTGCGGGCATGTGGGCAGGGCAGCAGGTGGACATGGGAAGGTGGGAGCCTGTGGGCAGCCCACAGGGAGAAGGAAGGGCCCAGGACACAGGGACTGCAATTTCCTGTCCAGGCCCCACCTTAGCTCACTGTGGGTCCCAGGCAAAGTCATAAAACTGCTCTGTTCTCCAACTTTCTTCATGGAGAAAGCAGAGGCAAGTGTTCCCCATTTCATGACTCTTCCGTCTTCTCATCACAGGAAGTACCCGGAAGCCCTTGAGTTCTGGACCCGAATCCGGGTGTATCAGCTGCTACCCAGGTCCCTGGAGGCAGGTCTGGTCCAGGCTCTGCTTCTTATTAGCTGTGGGTCTTTGATGAGCCCCAGCAGTCCCCCAGTCCTCAGCTGTCAAGTGAGGACAATAATGAACTTGACCTGCCTCCCTCAGAGGTCGGTATGAGGATCCAGAGTTATCACTGGTGGGAAAGAGCTCCTGGGGTGCATTGCTGTGAAACCCAGGAAAAATTTCAGGGTGAATATGAGGATATTGGTCCCCCAGCCACAGGAGCCATGGGCCGTTCATGCTCTCTCATTAGCATTTGCAAACTGGTTGGGGTCAGGGTTGGGGGCAGCTGGTGACCACAGAGCGGCGCTAAACAAAAGGCCCATAGAGAACCACTAGGGAAATGGGAAACGGGAAAAATTCATCCCCAAGAAGAGGAGTCCTGCATTTCACAGCTGCTTCACAGAGCTCACTGCCAGGAGGACACGTGGTGGCTGCAGATGGCGGTGGCTCCGCATAGAAGATCATGCAATGCAATGCGCATGACCGTACCCTGGAGTGTCCCACACCCTGGAAACCTGCTGTCCAGGTCATCCAGGGACACAGGAGGGGCCAGCATGGTGTAGCACGCAGAACAAGGAATGGTTCCTCCTTCCCTGGGGGTATCAGACAACAAGGGGATCTCGTCAGGTGTGTGATGGACAGTAGAGGCAAACAGGACATCATGGAAGAGAGAAGAAGGAAGCAAGAATAAGCGTTGGGGTAGCTGTGGGACACAAGAAGCTGGCCTCTTCCCAAAATAGCTGTGCCAGGACGGGCCTCTGCTCTGCTTGCCTGGATGGGGAGTCGTTAGCAGACATCTAAGTGAGCAGGGGGGAGGGGGGAGGGGTAGGCATGACAGGTGCTCATTCTTGGGATCCATTCTGAAGGGCCATCACTGATGTCTATGCTGATTGGTTGGTCCCCAAGCATACCAATCATTACATATTTTGAATTATCACCCCTAGTGTGTAACCTCAGTACTAGAATCAGTCTTTGGTTAAGTTGCCGAAGTGCCAGCATTTAGTGGTCTGGTCTTCTTCTGGGTTAAAACCCTCCTCCAAGTGCCATGCTTCCCAATCAACCCATTTTGACAATTCGTTCAACTGACTTGTTCCCACTCTTTTTCACTCCTTCAGTTTGTATCTTAGATGAGAAGCTAAAGCACGGTCAACTGCCTCAATAAAACTTACCACTGGGGCACCTGGGTGGCTCAGTTGGTTAAGCATCCGACTCTTGATTTGCCTCAGGTCATGATCTTGCGGTTTTGTGAGTTCGAGCCCCACACTGGGCTCTGCACATTGACTGCTCCGAGTCTAGTTGGGATTCTCCCTCTCTCTGCCTCTCCCCCCCTTGTGCTCTCTCTGTCTCTCTCAAAATACATAAATAAACGGAAAAAAATAAAATTTACCATTAGTGGCAGAGTTTCAGGTGTCTGAGAACACAAAAATTTCCTCATGATTAATAAATCATAGTAAAAAAGAGCCAATATTTACTGAGTGCTTCCCAGATGTCTGACAGTGCTACCCATTTCACACACAGCCCTGTGAGGCAGGGTCTAATGTTATGAGGGGACAGAGCCAACCCGAGGGGGGTTAAGTAACTTGCTCTGGGTCACATAGTACCTGTAAGGAAGGCCATCCTGCTTCCTGGGACCCCAGCACACCCAATGACGTGTGTCCCATGGTCCGCTCCGAGGCAGTGCTGCCATCTTGGTGAGGAGGTAAGACACATGTGACACACTGGACACGGCAGACGGAACACACAGAGGGACAGCGTGCACATCCTCCTGGGCCAGATGCCAGTGTACTTGACCCTTCTCTCTCAGGGATGGAAAAATTCAGGCTTACCACTCTTTCTGTACAAAACATGTTCTTGGTAAACTGACTCTTGCAACAAACTCCCCCAAACTCCCACCTAAACGGTTAATGGTGCTAAAACCATGCACGTTCATGGTGCACGTTTTTTGGGAACTAAAGAAAAACATATAGAAGGAGAAAAAAAAATCCCCTTCTTTTTACTTGTCTGGTCTAACCATTGTTAACATTTTGGGAGTTTTTACTTCTAGCCTATTTTTATAGGTCGTTCTTTTCTCTGTGTTTTAAACTATTATGATCACCATCTATACAATTCTGTGTCTTGCCTTTTAAACCTAATCATTATTACATAAACATTTTCTATGCTATTGTAAACTTCAAAAACACCACTGAAAATAGTCGTATCATGTTCTATTTAGTGGATAAGCCATAGGTTACTTAACCATGCCCTACCTTCCAACACGATTTTAAGTATAGATGTTCATGTGTGAGTTTCTCTCTAAGTGAAGAGGTGGCATTTGCCAACATCGGAGTTTTGTGTATCTAAGAATTAAAGTGTCACAGCTGGTCACATAGTGTGATTAGGCCTTTTTACTTCGGGATGAGTTTTAAATTGTACTGAGACGAAATGAGAAGTTTCTGGGGCGCCTGGGTGGCTCAGTCAGTTAAGCATACAACTTCGGCTCAGGTCATGATCTCATGGTTCGTGAGTTCAAGCCTTGCGTCAGGCTCTGTGCTGACAGCTCAGAGCCTGGAGCCTGCTTCAGATTCTGTGTCTCCCTCTCTCTCTGCTCCTCCCCTGCTCATGTGCGCACGCTCTCTCTCTCTCTGTATCTCAAAAATAAATAAATGTTAAAAAAAAATAAAAATAATAAAAATAAGAACATAAATGAGAAGTTTCTACAGACAATGTCCCTGAATCTCAACAAGGCACTTAGCTAAATCTCTCAGGACATCTTTGTGGACAATGAAGAAACAGATCAGATAACTATGCAATTATGTAAATTCACAACTGGTTGGACAACAAAATCCAAAGAATGCTGGCTTAGGGTCAGTGTCACCCTGGAGCAAGGAGGTGTCTAGTGGCCATGAGTCTAACTGTTTCACCTAATCTCTTTAACACATTTTAAAATCAGTGATATGGGTGAAGTCCTAGAGGACAGGTTTATAAATTATGAAGTTGTAAGGGATAAACTGATGTGATAAAACAAAGATCCAAAAAGATCTCATCAGGTTGGGATATCTGCCTAAAGCCAACAAGATGAAATCTATCAGGGATAAGGTAAAGTCTTATATTCAGGCTAAAAATACCAACCATATAAACGTAGAGAATACTGAGCTTGACTGAAGTTAGTGTCACACTCTCAGGGACTCTGCTGGTTAAATCACATATTATCTGTTCTGAAAGAAACATTTTAAGAACGTGTATGACAAGTAGGAGGAGGTCAATGAAAAGACGGGGTAGTGTGAGCTCTGGCAACATTATCATCTACACAGCCAGCAAGGCGGTGGTGCTCAGTGGCTACAGCATGGTCCCTGAAGCCAGGGCTGGGCTTTGACACCCAATTCTGTCATTTACTAGCTGGTGACCTTGGACAGGTTACTCTCTGTGCTTCCATATCCTCATCTATAAAATGGGGACAACAGCAGCACTATCATCATCATCACTATTATTAGTATTATTTTATTATTAGGCTGTTACAAGGACTAAATGGATAACACCTGTCAAGCATTTAGAACAATGCCTGGATATGATTATATGAAAAAACGGCTTCTAGGCTGCAGAGATTTAAAGGGGCAGGATGGATGACTTCAAATATTTGAAAGCTGCCCTGAGGAAGAGAAATCATGCTTTCTTCGGAGAGGCTCTTGAAGACCCTACTCTATTCAGTGGAAAGGGAGAGACTTGGCTTCTTCATTAGTCAACAGGCATTTAATGTGCATGTATTCTGGGTCAGATACTGTGGTAGGCGCTAGGAATACAGAGCTGGATGAGATACATACTCTTCCCTAAGGGCCCAGATGTCATCTGGGGAAGAGCCATGCGAACAGATAATCACAATAGTATGGGAACAACTGCTTTAGGCACCTGGAAGGAGTTGTGATTAATTGTCCCCTGGGGAGCTGGGCAAAGCTGTGCAGAGGTGGGGCTGTTGAGCTGAGTCTTCAGGGATAGTAGAAGTTCGTGTGGGAGCAGAGGGAACAGTGTGTGGGAACAGAGCTGTCACCAAGTACAGGATTATCCAGTGAATGGTGACAAGTCGGTGATGTTACAGCACAAAGTGGGTGGGGTGGCAGAAACTAGAGATAAGGCTCAAAGAAGTGTAATACTGATGTAGAAGGTCGCCAAGAAAGTCAGGATAATGCCACCAATACTCCCTCTGAGCCTTCTATTTCTATACTGCTGTCTTCTCAACAGGCGACCACAGCAAAGGCTGACTTAAGAAGCTACACTTAGGGGCACCTGGGTGGCTCAGTTGGTTAAGTGTCTGATTTCAGCTCAGGTCATGATCTCACAGTTTGTGGGCTCGAGCCCCGCATCAGGCTCTGTGCTGACAGCCAGCTCAGAGCCTGGAGCCTGTCTTCAGATTCTGTGTCTCCCTCTCTCTCTGATCCTCCCCTGCTCACGCTGTCTCTCTCTCTCTCAAAAATAAATAAAACACTGGGGCGCCTGGGTGGCTCAGTCGGTTAAGCATCTGACTTCGGCTCAGGTCATGATCTCACGGTTCGTGGTTTCACACCCCGCATCAGGGTCTGTGCTGACAGCTCAGAGCCTGGAGCTTGCTTCGGATTCTGTGTCTCCCTCTCTCTCTCTGCTCCTCCTCCACTTGTGCTCTCTGTCTCTGTCTCTGTCTCTCTCTCTCTCAAAAATAAACATTTAAAACATTAAAAAAAAAAAAAAGAAACTACACTTAGAAGAACATTGAAAAGGATTTGACTCAATTTTCCAATCATTCTTCTTCAGTATAAACACAGAAATAAAACAGTATCATGTTCCGAGACATTTACGCCCTGGGAGTACCCAAGTGGAGGGACTGGAGCAAGGCCTGGGGCAGCTGGGATCCTCCTCACCATGACTGAAGATACCGTGTGACAGGGAGCCCCCTACCGGCACATCCACTCAGGTATAAAGGGAAGGAGGAATGCATCATTCAACATGTAGCCCCCAGGCTTTTCACTTGATTCCACTACATGATGTTCATTGAGCGTCCTATCAGGATGTACAGATAAGTAAGTCATCAACACTTCCTTCAAGGTGCTTATCATCTAGCATCACGGGATGATCAGCCACACAGAGCATTATGTCACTAAATGTGAGGGCTGTCTGCTTCTGGCCACGATGGAGTGACCGGTGCTGGATTTGCCCTCCTAACATATGCAATGATAAAACTGGACAAACATAAATGGCAGATGTTTTCAGGCACTGGACAATGGGCTGAGCAGGATCCCTGAGAGAAGGGAAGAAACACATAGGTGAACTTCCTATTTGCCCTGGCACTCTGCCTGAGTAGATTTCCTAACCACAGCACAAGGAGAGACGGGGAAGCAGAACATGGTTGTCCTAGTGATCTGGGGAATTAGAAACTGGAATTTGGGGCTGCGGAAGCATCGAGAGCCGGCAGGGAACTGGAGAGGAAGGAGCTTCGATAGGGTGGGAGCCCCAGCAGGTTGGTGGTGGTGGTGGTGGGGTCCTGCATGGACCTCTGGCTGATGGCCATGCTGCACTTACCAGGGTGAAGCTCTGGCTAGCAGAGAGCAGCACTTGGGCCCCCGAGCAAAACAAGGATATTAGAGGTTGTAGAGACACTGGATCCATAGGAGTTCTAGTCTAGCCAGAGGGGAAGCACCAGGAATTCCTATGAGACAATAGAAAGGCCAGGCCCCCAAAATAAGGACCAGGCTCTACACTAAGGGTTACTGTACTCCTGACCCTATCAATCAAAGCCTAAACCCAAGCCTTAACAACACTAAGGAGAAGCATCATAAAATTAACTGCCTTCCAGAACTAAAATAAAAGTCAGCATTGAACCCATTAAAGGAAGATGATACAATTCAGGGTCCCTTTCAGAGTATCAATTGCACCATCCGCGAACAACCAAAAATTAACAGAAATGTTGAGAAGAGCAGAAATGTGGCCCAAATTCAGGAGAAAACAGGAGTCAATACAAAACAACCCTGATATGTCCCAGATGTGGAATTAGCAAAGACTTTAAAGCCGCTATTATAAATATTTCATGGATTTAAAGGAAATTATGATCTCAGTAGATGAAGATGGGGAATCTCAGAACATAAAAGGAAACTATAAAAAAGGAACCAAATGGAAATTCTAGAATGGAAAAGCACACTACCTAAAATGAAAAATTCACCAAACGAGCTTAATGACAAATTAGAGATGGTAAAAGAAAGGGTCCGTGAAGTTAAAGGCAGAACCAGAGAACTTATGCATTCTTTAAAAAAGGACAGAAAAGGGGTACCTGGGTGTCTCAGTCAGTTAAAGGTCTGACTCTTAATTTCGGCTTAGGTCATGATAGCACAGTTTTGTGAGTTTGAGCTGCGCATGGGCTCTACACTGACAGCGCGGAGCCTGCTTGAGATTCTCCCTTTTTCTCTGCCCCTCCCCTACTCGCACTTTCTCTGTCTCTCTTAAAATAAATAAATAAACTTAAAAAAAAAAAAGAACAGAAGAAAGATTGTACAACCTTTTCGGACAATACCCAGCTGAGTAACATACATGTCATCAGAACTCAGAAAGAGAAGAGAGAAAAAGCAGGGTAGAAAAAAGGAATTGTCGAAATGTCCCAAATAAACTTAGAGATTGAAGAAGCTCAATGAATTCCCCCAAAAATAAGCCCAAATAAAACCAACCACACCTGGATGCATCACAGTCAAGCTGCTGAAAGTTAAAGATCAAGAAAAAGTCTTGACAGCAGAGAAAAACCCACATTACATACAGGGGAAATTATGTGAATGAAGACCTTCTCTTCAGAAATAATAAGGACTGGAAATAAAGCAATGATATTTTTTTTAAAGAAGGATCCACACCAACGTGGGGCTGGAACTCATGACCCCGAGATCAAGAGTCGGATGCTCTATATACTAAGCCAGCCAGGCGCCCCAAAGCAATGACATTTTTAAGTCCTAAGAGACAAAATATTATAGATTCAGAATTTCATATCTAGAGAAAACAAACTTCAAAAATGAGAGCATGGGGCACTTGGGTGGTTCAGTTGGTTCAGCGTCTGACTTCAGCTCAGATCATGATCTCACAGCTCGTGAACTGGAGCCCTGTATTGGGCTCTGTGCTGATAGCTCAGAGCCTGGAGCCTGCTTTGGACTCTGTTTCCATCTCTCTTTACCCCTCCCCTGCTTGCACTCTGTTTCTTTGTCTCTGTCTCTGTCTCTCGCTCTCAAAAATAAATAAACATTAAAAAACAAAAACCAAAACCAAAAATGAGAGCAAAGTTGTGGCATCTGGGTGACTCAGTCGGTTGAGCATCCAACCCTTGATTTCAGCTCAGGTCATGATCCCACAGTTGGTGAGATCGGACCCTGAATGGGGCTCTGCACTAACAGTGTGAAGCCTGCTTGGGATTCTCTCTCTCTCCCCGTCTCTCTCTCTGCGCAGGCTCACACACTTTCTCTCTCTCTCAAAATAAACAAACTTTAAAAAAAATGAAAGCAAAATAAAGACACTTTCTAGATAAAGAAAGAATTTGTCACCAGCAAGCCTGTACCACCTGAAATACTAGCCCCTCTCCAGCATCACTGGGAGGAAGCAGACTTCAGCTGTGAGGTGAGCACCGAGTGAGTGAGTAGGCTGGTGTGCAAAATAAGGAGGCAGCTACTGATTCCCCCTTTACATTTTTTTTTAAAGTTTATTTATTTTGAGAGAGAGAGAGACAGAGAGAGTGCAAGCAGAGGAGGGGTGGAGAGAGAGGGAGAGAAAGAGAATCCCAAGCAGGCTCCATCCATACTGTAAGCATGGAGCCCGACGCAGGGTTGGAACCCACAAACCGAGAGATCATGACCTGAGCTGAAATCGAGTCAGATGCTTAACCAACTGAGCCACCCAGGCACCCCAATTCCTTTGCACTTTTAATCAACAGCTCAGCCCAGTGAGAAGCAGACCTATAGGCACATGAGACCCGGGGAGCTCTGAGATGACAGGGAAGGCAGCGAGCATGGTCGGTATGCACCTGTGCGGCTAAGCCAGCAGCAAAACAATGAAAGACCTGTAAGCTGCTTGGGAAACCGGCACTGCTCCAGGCCCCTGATTCCCTCACTCATCACCTCGGCCTCGCTCCTAGATACTCCTAGATCTCGCTATCATCTGGCAATAAAGGGTCAATTCCTGGCAAGCAGGGCACCTCCGGGACCCTGCCTTAGGCCTCTGGCCGGGTTTCTTTCTGATCAGTGGTGTCTGGGCCATGCCAGTTGTTAAAGATGTTTAATATCGCTCCTGGAGCTAAGTGGGGTTCCTTGCCAGGAAGGGAGGCCTGGGTGTGAGGCTCTGGGAGTGGGCACAAGAGGACCCCAGGATGTCCAGGGGCAGAGCGAA
This sequence comes from Cryptoprocta ferox, assembly GCA_028646485.1. Taxonomy (NCBI): domain Eukaryota; kingdom Metazoa; phylum Chordata; class Mammalia; order Carnivora; family Eupleridae; genus Cryptoprocta; species Cryptoprocta ferox. The sequence continues at coordinate 64,642,383 of CM053566.1, read as the reverse complement.
GACCCAGCAACTGGGGGTGGAGGGCGCAGTGGGCAGGGGAAGGGAGGCACCGAAAGCCAACAAAATTAGCTTTCCAAGTCGGCCTGAGTGTTCAGGGACACTTGACTCTCTAGTACAGCCTCTGCTCTAATCCCCGAGGTCATGTTTTTCCCTTTTAAAAAGGGATATTTCATAGCCTTTTAAATAAATCTTTTCGGCTCCACTGATTTGGAATAACACGCTTAGCAGCTTAAGACCTGCTAGCTGGGCCTTCAGCAAGTTGTCCTTCCATGAGCCCATTTTCTCATGAAACGCTGGCCGCCCTGTATGGCCGGGCCTCTCCCGGTGCCGGCACTGGGGACCCTAGTCCTATCTCCGGGATCCCGGGCAAGCCCTTCCTCACTCCCAGCACGTAGGACCTGCGCCTCATTCTCTGCCTCTGCAATGTGGACCTCACCCAAATCTCAGCCCACAGAACACCAAATGGACACTCTCTTGATCAGCAGCACGAGATCTGTGCATTTCAGGCACAGAAAGGAGCATTCCTTCTCTGAGTTTCAGTTTAAAGGGAATTGGAACTTTAGGGGGGCTTTCTGTGTGTTCTGCCCGGGCAGACGGGGAGGTTATAGTGGCCTAGACAGACAAGAAGCCAGGAGGTGGGGTTGATCAACATGATGAAAGCAGCATAAACAGAGCCGACCGAAGCTGGTGCAAAGCCTTTGGAAGCTGCCTGTGTGCGTTCGACATCACGCACCCTTCTGGCTCCTTTGGGACCTTGAGCCACAAGCTTAACAAACTATGGTAATCTGCTATGCCTTCAACCGCTCTGTCTCACTGAACTGTGAAACCAATGTCTGTCATTGAAGAACATCGAGGGAAGTCATTTACACCGGAATCATTGTCTGTATCACCCAAGCACTGCAAAAATCACACCTGAACAGAACCTACGCTCCTTTCAGTGTTGATCCCTGGCTTCTGTAGCTTTCCACCAAACGTGAAGGATGCTGGGCAGGCCAGGCAGGTTCCAGTGTGATGTGATGGAGGCCCTAAATGTCGTCCTGCCTACGACAACCTTCAAAATTCCCTGTCATGGAGCCTGACTTCCCTGCCGTCAACGCCCCATTTACTTAAAAGTATCTGCTTCAAATACAACACCATCATCTGGGGGTTCTTAGCCTTCTTCCTACTTGCGGACATTTGAGGACATGGCTGCAGGGACCAGCACACCGAGAGCATCAGCGTTCTGTCCACAGACAAGCTATTCCGTGTCTTCGGATCAGTGGTTCTTAAAAGTTAAGCGGCATCAGAATCAGCTGGAGGCTTGTGAAAACACAGCTTGCGGGGGCCACCCCGAGTTTCTGGTTCGGCAGGCCTGAGAGGGAACCAGAGACTCCGTATCGCTGACAAGCCCCCGAGTGAGGCTGATGCTCAGGTCCGGCACCCACTTTGAGAATCAGTCACTGTCCTAGGAATTTGTAAGGCATCTTCCTGAGATATGAAAGCAAAGTGTCACGTTCTGATAGGGCACGAGGTATGAAGACAGAGGATTCTGAAACAGCAAGGGGTCAGGGCCCAAAGGCAGGCCAGCCTAACAGAAAACTTAAGACTTTCCTGAGTCTCAAACACAGGAGCCACGGGCTGTCAAAATTCTGATGAGCTTCTTACTCTTGCTTTCCTTCCTGGGTATTTTCTGCCGACTGCCCCCAAGAAAAGCAAATTTGCTGGCTGTGCCCCGGCAGCCCCGGCAAGGGCAACAGGTGGCTCCTTCCCCAGCCATGGGGGCCCCTCCAGGAGGAAAGTGTGTTCACACAGCTCATCTAGTTGTCAGCACGCTGCAGGCTCCCCAGGGCTCCTGATGCCTCTTTGAATTTACATGGGACTCCATGAAGTCTTTTTTTTAAATGTTTTATTTATTTTTGAGAGAGAGAGAGAGAGAGAGAGACATCATGAGCGGAGGAGGGTCAGAGAGAGAGGGAGACACAGAATCCGAAGACAGGCCCCAGGCTCTGAGCTGTCAGCACAGAGCCCGATGCAGGGCTCGAACCCATGAACTGTGAGATCATGACCTGAGCCGAAGTCGAACGCTTAACCGACTGAGCCACCCAGGTGCCCTATGACTCCGTGAAGTCTTAACAACTGTTTTTTTCCTCTTTGGAGATCATCTACTTCCTAATAGGATACATTCAAAGTTAAACACGCTCAGACCGTTCAGCAGCCTCTTCAAGGAACTACTCAGCTGGCTGGCTGGGGAGGTGGGAAGAAAGGGATCACAACCAGAGCAGAGGCTGGGAAGCCACCCTCCAGGTAGGGCCTCATGACCCACCCCCCGCCCACTTTGGCCACATCAGGAGTTGGTTCCGTATTTCAGTGCAGGGGAAACTGAGACCTGAATGTCTGTGTGATACCATCACGGCATCTACTGGGCATATGGTTCTGTTAGTGATTTAGCTCTTCGTACATCTGAAAGCACTCTGACATCTTCCACTTTCATTTGACGCTAAGAAGAACCCTATGAAATAAGCAGAATGGGAATAATGACCCTATGTGACAGAGAAGACAACTGAGAAGAGAGGCACAGAAGAGCCGGCAGGCACGGAGTTGAAATGGGTGTGTTGGCCACACTCATCGTGAAGTCTTGAGTGGGTCTCCTCCACTTCCTAGGCCTTGGTTTTGTCAACTGTGGAATGAAGGGGATGGACAAGGTGAAGGCGAGGTCTTCTTACAGATCTCGTATTTGGGAATGTGCTGCCCAAAGCAAAAGACTTGGCCGATGTCACGCACATCAGTGAGGTGAGTAACAGTGACACAGGAGACGAGTGCTCCCTGTGCCATTGAGAAAGCCATTAGAGCACCCCCACTGTCACCTGCTGCCATCTCCGGGACAGTGTGGGCTAACTGGAAACTCCAACTGTCCTCTGGACCTAGCAAAGACTGAGACTCCTAAGGGAGGGGAGGTAGGGGAGGCCTAGCATGCTCCCTGACTGTGTCTTGAGCCCCAGTGCTGTCAGCTGACCTCACCGGAGAAGAGAAGGCCATCTGCGCTGGCACCTCCTCTACCAGACAAACTCAGTGGCTGCTCACCCCATGGCAGGCCCTGTGCTAGATGAGAGGGTGTGGAAGTGAAGGAGACTCCCTGTCCCCCCAGGAAGAAGTCACAGCGAGGAGAGTGAGACCAGGTGCTGCACACCACTGGCTGGGTTGTGCTCAGCCAAGGGGAAGAGTCCAGCCACCAGTCAGATCACAAAGCCTGTCCCTGGCACCGGGCTGAATCGGCCTGGAAAAAGGATGCCCTTTGATAACCCACACAAAAGCGCTGGCTGTGGCCCAAATGAGCACAGTCTTCTTCTAGGTGAGTGCAGGATCCATAAAACTTCCGGAGGGGTCGAGTTAAGAGCAATTCCCACATAGACACCATCCTCCACGCACAACGGGGAGACCAGATGCACACATCTGACCCCAACCAATCCACTGGCTGGAAGCATTACGCACTCTCGTTCTGAGAGTCAACCCCCCTAACTGCATGGAATCAATGAGCCCAACTAGCTTCCTATCTGGAATGTGCTGGTAAATGCCTATTCTCCCATCTGTTTGAGACAGTCAATGAGATCAACAGGGTCATGTCTCAGGAGCAGCGAGCGGACTCCCTGGGGAAGACAAGATGAACACGACACGCCCTCAAGAACCAAGAGGCTCTTGGCCAAGGGGAGCACAGAAGATGCAAACACAATGACCCACAAGACAGAGCAGAGAATGCTAGATGCTAGAGGGTCCGGGTAATGGGACAGGGAAGAACCAACATGGTAATTCACAGGAAGGAAAGATGAATTCCCACCGAGGACAGCAAGCCTTCATGAAGGAGATGGTGTGGGGAAAGGCCCTGCACAGAGATGTGAGAAGGCCCACGTTCTAGAGCCCCTCCTGTCAGTCAGCCAAATAATCTCAAGACAGCCATTTCCCTCCATTTGAAAATGGACCCTTAACCCCTGAGTGCCTCACAGCACTTTGAGATTAAATGAGAACTGATTTAAATGCATATTGGGTAAATAAAAGCACCAAATATAAAGTTTTTGTCATCACCTAAAGAAGAATAAGGAGGAGACTAAAAGCCGACAGTGTATGAGGGAGAAGGCATATGGGGAATGCTGGCCAAACACAGGGCTCACAACTGGCCCCAACAATTTTTTTCTAGCTACCCACAGCTAACTTTATTGAAGAGACTCTAAGAAGTGTAAGTCAGAACATCTAAATTTCTTTGGCATCAGGAAAATGGAAGTCCCAACCAGAGAGGTGTCTGCCCACCTCTGAGTGACAGGAGCACAGCCACTTACACCTGGTGGCCGGTGAACGTGGCCCTGGGCCCGGTGTGCGCAGCAAACACTCACTGCACCATGCATGGGCTCCTTACTGCTTTCCAAGGGCCTTTACATTCATGCTCCATTTTGATTTGTAACCACAAGCCAGCGGGGTGACAGCGTATATAATCATCCCTGTCAAAGATGGGGGAGCCAGGGCTCCCAGAGGGAAAGGGACTGTCCGTGTCCCTAGAGAGCAGGTGTCAGAAGGGAGCCTGGACCCCTGCCTCCCCACTTCCTCACGCCCTGCACCTTCTAACAAGTGTCACTACAGCCGATCTTCACCCCCACAAATTACCTTCCCTGACTCTAGCGACAGTCTCCTGCGTGCTGTTGAGAGCACGTTCCCTGGAATACATCACTTAATCAGACCCTTTCATCGAGGGAGGTCCTAGCTTTACTCCCAAAGGTACTGGTTTACTCCAATTGCGGAAGTGATTTTGCGCATCCCAGAAATAAGTGTCATGGATTCTCTGGGCCTTTTACCAAATAGGAATTGATTTAGGTTAAAACCTTCAGTCCAACTGTTTGGAGTCATTGCTTCTTAGAAGAAAGTGAAGGTACAAACAGCAAAGGGCATTAGGAAGGGTTTTTTGTTGCTTTTTTTAAAACCATGGATATTCTTGCCTACAAAGTCAGTTATCAGTTTTGACAGATGGCCTGGCCACAGGAAGGGGGGACAGGGGGCAAGTTTGTGGTTAAGGTGACAATGAGGAACTAGAGCCAGCTGGGCTGATTTGGGGTCTGAAATCTGGGCTGGAGCCCAAGTTCCAGCAGGGGACGGTGGGACAGGGAGCCCTGCCCTTCCCCTGCCCCCTGGACACCTTCTCACGGCAGCTGCAGGACACGTCAGTGCCTTTCTGGGAGTCTGTGACCTTCTGGCTGCAGGCAGAGAAGGTGGCAAGGGAAAGCAGAGGAATGGGGCCTCAGGGAGAAAGCTGAAGCATGTTCAAGGTCAGAGCTACCCTCCCCTTTCATGACCCACCTCAGCCCCTTGGCTGATAACAGTTTATGGCACACCGACATCCTAGGGAATGTTTTCATTCTAATAAAAATTCATGGGTCAAGGTTTCTGGCAGCAGGCTGGTAATCACACGCACCCCCAGCTCTGTTGAGGGATGTCTGCTGACATGTGCTCAGCAGCTCTCCTAAAGTGGCAGAACCGGGGGTAGGGGGAATACAACTCCAGAAAAGTCCAAGCTCCTGAAGGAAGCAGTGATTTAGTTAAGAAAAGGCCCGGGGCCTTGAGAGTGAGTGTCAGTATCTCCATCCATGTGGCTGGGTCAGCGCTATCTCTGTGCTGGTGGAGCATTTAGCCACCCTGAGACGTGGGGCCTCAGGACTGTCTAGACACCTGTAGCTTCAGTATGGCACCGAGGGGCCAGGGCGTCATGGGCCCTGGGAGAGCTGAGCCATTAGCTAGACAGTGTACACTGAGGATTAGTTTATCAGATTAACTGTTTGTGCCCTCTGTCCACGGCCAGAGAGGACGGGACACAGAGTGGGAAGAGGAAGCAAGTTGAACTGGAGCTTAGATAAGGCTGGTAGGGGGAGGGGCCTCAGTGGGAGTCCTGAGCCGACAGAGGGGAGACGTGGTATTAGGGGGATGGCAGGGATAAGAGGATGCTAGAGGCAAATTCACCAACCACACAGTTTTGAAGTCATAGACTTTAGAGCTGGAAGAAATCTTAGAGATCATCTGGTCCAACCCCATCTTGTGCAGCTAGGAATTCTTGGTCATGGCCATGGGGTGAAGCCGAGACTAAGAACGAGGCCACCCCCCGCCCCCTCCACCTGCTTGGCCAGCAACTGCTTTTCAGGCCAGTGATCTTTCTGACACCCTCCAGCCTCTCCCAGGGACAGACGCTAGTCCCCAGATCCCAGTGGAGCTAGGAATAATACCCTTTTGACCAGCTGTGAGCATTCTTGAGGGTTGTGTGGCCCACCCGTTTCTGCCCTTTCGTACCTTGTGTGAATAATGCTGGTCGACGATCCTCGCCAACCCGAAATCCCCGATCTTGAGCACGAGGTCCTCCGTGCTGATGAAGATGTTGGCGGGCTTCAGGTCCCTGTGCAGCACGTTGGCGGAGTGGATGTACTTGAGCCCCCGCAGCAGCTGATACATGAAGAGCTTCGCGTGCTCCTCTGTCAGCGTGCCCTGCTCCAGCAGGCGTGCCAAGTCGGTCTCCATGTACTCCTGGACGATGTAGGCCACGCTGACCTTGAACAGCTCGCCCTGCAGGTCAGCGCCCTTGGGCCCCAGCACCTCGTACACCTTCACGATGTTGTCGTGGTCCAGGCGCCGGATGATCTTGATCTCCCGGAGCGCGTGCTTCATGCTGCGGGAGTCACTCAGGGTAATCTTCTTCACAGCCACCTTCCGGCAGGCTCTGCTGTCCACGGCCGACAGCACCAGCCCATTGACACCAAAACCCAGGGGTTGGAAGTCAACGAAGCGCCCGCCAAGGTCATACCCATAGACACTGGCGATGCAGTCGCCCTTCTCGGCCATCATTGGCTCAGTGCTCAGGGTCTGCCCATGTGATGACGGGGCAGTCAAAATCGGCCAAGTCCCGGGTATCGGCTTCCCCAGCACACGTCATTCTGTTGAGTCCCAAAGCTGAGGGGTGCCTTTCCTCGTGCTGATGTCACTGCCACCAGCTCTCTGGAGACAAAAGGGGCATGTGTCCATGCTGAGCTACGGAAGGCGAAGGCTCAGATGGTCTTCTTAACTTGCATTGGGAGGGCTGTGCACCAACTCCTATGTACCCTGAACTCTGCCAGAAGCTTAGAACGGCTCATGCTTTTTTCAACTGTAGCATCTTGGAAAGAAAAACCAGTTTCATGATCTACATGAATGTAAAGTTTTCTACCATAATGGAGCTCAAGGTAAAAGATGCAGAAACTCTCCCCTTTAAATCTTTTGTTAAAAGAGGTTCCTTCTGGCTGAAATGTAGAGCTGCTAGTGAGCTGTGTTCCTTTACGATGGTCCAAAGCTCAGTTCTATCACAGCCTCCGGCGGCTTGTAGCTATTCTGCGTCCTGAGCTGTATGAAGGGATCCCAGCAATGGATTCTGGAGGCTTCTAGGGGCTTCTTTTACCTCTGTCAGCTCCCTTGCCTACCAGCCCCCACTAGGTTTCATAGCCCACATCAGGCTGTTGAGCAGTGGTGAAGAAAGCCGGAGAAACCCAACCACCCTTTGTGAGCTCTACACCAAGTTACACCTCAAGTCCAAATCCGAGGGGCACTCAGCTGCCACGCCAGGGTCCTCCAGAGGCTTCTGATAGGGCAGCATCCTCTGTCACCCCCTCATCCACGCCACCTTGAACAAGACTGTGTTCTGCCAGAGTCTGGGAGGCTGCAGGAATGCGACATCTTTCAGACCACGTCTCCTTTCCTGTCAAAGAAATAACGTTGGGTAAATTTCCACACTCCAGCCTCCAACACCTTCCCACTTGCGTGTCCTTTGTTAACCAGCCCAAGTGTTATTTGATCTGTCCAGGCAGCTGAAACACTGCTTGCTCAGGGAATTCCAGGCTTTGCACTGCCCAGCCAGCCCTCCTGCTGTGAGCAGTGCTCCCCTGGAAGAGAGAGAAGATGGACTGATTTGATAAGATCATCAAATGGTGCGCCTTTTATGTAAACGCCTGCTCCCCAAAGGTTAATGCACACGAATTGTGGGTGGGAATGATCCACTCTGACTTTGGAGAAATTAATTTGCTATGCTCTCCAAATACATCAGCACTTGCTGGGAATGCTGAGAGTAAAAAGTAACTAACTGCAGACAGAAAATAAAGGATCAATAATTTTTCTTTTCTACTTGGATCCCTTTTCTTCCTTCTTTTGCAAATGTCTTTGAATATTTTGAGGAAATTTGCCATGTGCTGGCATTTAATTACATGTATATCTCTTGCTTTCCACAGAGATGGCAAAAGCACACATACCAAGTAAGAAGGAAATTTTATTGTCACCCTAAAAAAGGGATTCTCTGCCCAGCAAAGCAGGGCACAGACTTCTCAGCATGACAACAGGACTGGCATGGTGAACTGTATTCTCTCTGATGGTGGGGACCTAGCTCTTCAAAGCAATGGCTCAAATCCTATAGTGACTACCCCCTGGTGGCTGCTGACTCAAATTACAGGCATAGAACCTAAGTGGGGAGAAAAAACTGCAAAACAATGAAATTTGGACCTCTGGAGTCAAGGCAATGTTATAGCTTCTGAGGGACTCGCAGCTTTTATAAGTTTATTAAGTCCATGGACGTTCAGAGAACAGACACTGTACCCTGCACAAAGGAGTGAATCTAGTTCTTACCATGCTATAGGGCCCCCTGTAGGGATGCTTTCATATCTGAACTTTGCACAACTCTGCAAATGTTAAATGAAACAAAAACAACCATAAACTCAATGTCCTGAAATTAAGGGGGACAATTAGGCACATAAATGACCTGAAATACTAAATAATCAGATCCCCTCTAAAGACTTCTAATGAAAGATATTTGCCAAGGGCCTGGAACACAGTAACTGCTCAACAGATGATAGCTATTGATGACTTTGTTAAAAATTTCCTAAAAAAAAAAAATTTCCTTGCACTTGAATAAGAGGCACTGAGGATTCTAATGTTTTGACAAACTCTTCAGCAATCCCACCCTGCATGGTTTTTTGTTGTTGTTGTTGTTGTTGTTTTTAATTTTTTAATGTTTTATTTATTTTTGAGAGAGAGCGAGAGAGAGGGAGAGAGAGAGACAGCATGAGCAGGGGAGGGTCAGAGAGAGAGGGAGATACAGAATCTGAAGACAGGCTCCAGGCTCTGAGCTAGCTGTCAGCACAGAGCCCGACGTGGGGCTCAAACCCACGAACCGCGAGATCATGACCTGATCCGAAGCAGGACGCTCAACTGACTGAGCCACCCAGGCGCTCTCCACCCCGCATGTTTTTATGGGTCCCAGCAACAAAATAACCACAGTCTTACAGGATTTCAGACTGGGAAGCGGTCACAGCCAACAAGTCCAGGGGTCCTTAACTGGGGATGGTGCTGCCTTCCTTGGCTCATTTGATCAGGCATCACTACCAGCCTTTAACGGGCAGGGCCAGATTTGCTAGCCATCTTGTTAAGCAGCTCCATCAGTGAATAACTGACACCCACCCCCAAGTGCCAGCACCTCCACTGAGAGACAAGGATTCTGGTCCAAGGCCTCACTTTGCAGACAAGGGCCCCAAGGCTCAGAGGACAGCAGCTCCAGAGACAGGGGCAATACACATTTGATGAATTGAGAAATGAATACCACTCACTCTGTTTGAGGATTCCTTGCCCATTAGAGACAGTGCTGGGACCAGCCTCTGAGCCACACTCTGTGGCCCATGCTAGCGAAGTCCACCTGGATACCTAATTCAGGGGAACAAAAGAACCATCCGAGCACCCCAGTCCAGCCTCCTCTGGCTCCTGCTGCCCCTCATGTAGCAGAAACTAAACTAGAGCTTCTTTCACTGTCTCCCCATAGGCCTGGTCCAGTTCCCAAGGGCACAGCAAGCAGGCAATTACATATTTTGCTTTATGAGAAGAGACGCTTAAGCCTTCTTCCCTTTCCAGCTCCCACTGGGTTGTAAACAGACAGGACTGAGCACCTAAGCGAGGAGGAGATGACATCACCAGCAAGCGAGAGCAGGATTTGTTCCAGATCAGCTGCAATGCAGATAATCTGTGAATAATTAAGAGGTGCTTTATTTATTTTTAAAACTCATTCCTCTTCCCCTCATGTGGGGGAGGGACTGTGTCCCCTGCGCAGATGCACTTGTGTATGTGTGCGTGTCTGTGTGGGTGCAAGTGAGTGGTCTCCCTGACACGCGGTCAGCTCTGGTGGGCAGCTACCATGTCACCTTCGGAAGACTTGCTTCCAGCTACTCTGCCTTCCTCATGGGCCTTTAAATACGCTCTTTCAATTCCTGCCTTCCTTCTTTGCTTGCACCTTCCCAGTTCCTGGAAGGTTCTCCTGCTTCCTCCGCACTCACCAAAGTCCTGCCCATCACTCAGAATCCAGATGGCATCTCACTTCCGCTCCAGAGTTCCCGTTCCTGAAGTGTCTCGGGTGACATTCTCCCTTGCCTAAACTGCAGTGTTCTTGTGTGTGCCGTCTTTGACATTAACCATATACCAAGCTAGGCTGTCATTGAACGTTTTTACATGTGTCCGTCTCCCAACTAGACCTCAAGCTTCTCCAGTCCAGGGCACAAGGCAGCACTCAGAAACTACCTGACTTGGAGGGCGCCCTGGGCGGCTCAGTCAGTTGAGCATCCAACTCGGCTCACATCACGATCTCATGGTTCATGGGATCAAGCCCTTGTTGGGCTCTGTGCTGACAGCGTGGAGCCTGCTTGGGATTCTCTTTCTTCCTCTCTCTCTGCCCTTCCCCTGCTCATTCTCTCTTTCAAAAGAAATAAATACACTTTTAAAAAAGTTAAAAAAAAAAAAAGGAAACTAAATGGCTTGGACGTACATTCGTCCAATGCTAAGGAACATTCTTTATGTCTGCACAGTTGTCTTGCCCACATTTCCCAGATGATCCGCCTCCCCTCCCCAATTCTGCTGCTGCAATACAACTCGTTCAAGAGGGCTTTTCTCACAAACCCCAACCACACAGACACACCAGATTTTTTAACTTCAACCCTCTCGGTATCACCTGCCGCTCAGAGGCTGCCTCTCTTAGAATTCCAGCACTAACCAGGCAGCCATTTCTCTGTTCCCGTGTGAGTTTGCCATTACTCACCCCTGCTCGGCCCTCTTCACTTTCTAAGTTTCTTTCTATAATTCCTCTACCATTTCCACTGTAAACCTTTTGCCTCTTTCCACAGGTGGACTGGTTACAAAACACCTATGATCCAAGATGTCTGGATTAGTGGTTCATTGTTTGCGTGACACACCAGGGGACACGAGCCCATCGGCCCTGGAGAGGGGCAGATCTGGCATCCGGATGTGCCCACCTGGGCAGAGGAGACCGTATGGCAACCTCTCAGGGCAAAGCACAGCCACTCTCCATTTGAATTTGGTGACTCAGAGCTGCTCTGAATCAGGCGTGATTTCAAACCAGGCAGGTGGCGTTCACCTTGAGGGAAGGAAAGGTCATGGGTTCAGCTGTGGTCGAATGACAATGAGCAAGAAGAATGCATGCAACTCCTGCAAGGGTAGCCCAGGCTCCCACGATGCACGGTGAATGTTATACTAAAACATAGGAGTAGAAATACCAACCCCGGGACTCCTAGCAATGGACTTTCATCTCTCCACTGATTTCCCATGGATTCTCCTGCAGTACTTCAGTTGAGGCCAATTAATTATCCTCTCATGCATCCAGCCTTTGAACATGTGGAGACAAACCAGAAACGAGAAGGTGTGTGCCAACTGCCCCTTGCTGGGTTTCCTGGGGAGCTCGTTTACAAAGCAGCTTTGGAAATTCTAAATTTAGACTCAACTCTGCCTGCTCCGATCCTCCCAAACCGCGTGCTGCTATTGACTTTCAGCAGGAACTATGGCCCCCAAGGAGGTGCTGATATTTCACGGACAGTGAGTGCCTTCTTCTCTCTCTTGGGCACCCAAAAACTTGCAGGAAATCCTTCTCAGGCAGGGCTGATGTTTACAGTTGAACAGGCTGCACACTGCACAATTCTAGGCGGCATCATTCACGTTATAGTCAAGTCTGTCTGACTCTAAGGTTCGTGACCCTATCACTATAGTCCACGTGAATAAAATCCTCTAGACCAGAGATCAGCAAATTTTTCCATAAAGGGTCAGAGAATGTCTAAGGCTTTGCAGGACATACCGTCTCTGTTGCAACTACTCAACCCTGCTTTGCAGCACAAAAGCAGCCATAGATAATCCCCAAACAAAGGGCATGGCTGCATTTCAAAAAAATTTTATTTACAAAAATAGGTGGGAGACTAAATTTGGTTAGGGGGCCACAGTCTGTCGACCCCTGCTCTAGACTGTGCAGGAACATCCTCTAGGTTGTTCCTGAGGAGGCACCAAAGTGTGCCGTAACCCGGACCTTTCTGGCTCCTCCTGCGTGGTCTCCTCCCTCCTTGGACTCAGTCCCCCTGTTGCCCCTCATGGTGGTGTTACCCCAGGCCTGCCCTCCCAGGGAGCTATTCTGGGCTCGGGCCCCCACCCTGGGCCTAGTTAAGCTCGTTTGCAGGTCTCATGGCCTCAGGGCCCACAAGTTACCTTCTATTTCTGCTTCCATTTCTTCTATTTCTGACTCTCTGGTACTGTTGAGGGTACTGGTGACGTGCCTCACTCCTGCACACCCACTTGCATTTTCAGAGGCTTTCTGCAGAGGTGGCGAAGGCGACCTGATGGAGATGGGGTAGCTATGCTGACTGAGGGTCACCATGGGGTCACCATGGGCCAGGAGCTGTGCCTGATGATTTCAGCTGGGTCTCACCACAGCCCAAGGTTTGCGTCACGCTCCCATGAAGCCCCCAGAGGGAAGTGACTGGCCCCAAATCACACCACTAGCAGGCAAAGACTTCTAAAGGCCACGCTTCTCAGCACCGTAGCACATTATCTGATTCCCACCATGAACCACCTAGGCCCAGGGTGACTGCCCAGGCTAGAGAAGGGCCAATTTGGGGATATGCACACCTTCTGGTACGTTTCAAATTAAATCAAGACAGAGCCACCTTTTCAGTCTGTGTTCAGCCCCAATGTGGAGGCCACAGTTCATAGCCCGCTTTATGGAAACAGAAAGTGAAAAATAGAACATTAAGATGAGTTTAAGGGTTGGGGGCGCCTGGGTGGCTCAGTCGGTTAAGTGTCCGACTTCGGCTCAGGTCACGATCTCACGGTTTGTGAGTTCAAGCCCCACACTGGGTTCTGCGCTGACAGCGGGAGCCCACTTGGGATTCTTTCTCTCTCCTCCCTCTCTGTAACCCTCTACCACTCATGCTGTCTCTATCTCTCTCAAAATAAATAAAAAAAATTTTTTAAACCACTAGAAAATTCTATAAAAAAAATCAAATTACATCAGGGCGCCTAGGTGGCTCAGTCAGTTAAATGTCCAACTTCAGCTCAGGTCATGATCTCGAAGTTCGTGGGTTCGTGCCCCACATTGGGCTCTGTGCTGACAGCTCAGAGCCTGGAGCCTGCTTCTGATTCTGTGTCTCCCTTCTCTCTCTCTCTCTCTCTGCTCCTCCCTTGCTCGTGCTCTGTCACTCAATAATAAAAACGTTAAAAATATTTTTTTAATGAGTTTAAGAGTCGCGAAAAAACAAAAACAAAACGACAAGTTTAAACAACCATAACCCTGCCTTCCAACTGGTCCTTGACCTCTTGACTAACGTAAGCCTCGGACAAGCCAGAGCCTGGGCCGCAGAGACTGGCCATCCTAGACGTGAACTGACTTGAAGTTGAAATTATTAGATAGTAACTTGCAAGGTACATGGTTGGTTGGGTGGGAGACAGAGATACAGAACACAGCTCCTGACCTCAAGGAGTTTGCAGTCCTCTTGAGAAAGAGGAACCACAGCAATAACAATAACAGAAACAAGGAAGAACAGTCAGGGACTGACTTCGTGACTCCCACAGCAAGTGTAGGAGTTAGTATGAGGCCGATTGAGGAATGATCGGCCAGAGAAGCCTCTTGGAGGATGCGGAAGGCAGTTTCTAAGATGGCTACCAATGACCCCACCTGAATGGCTTCAGGCCCTGTGTAATCCCCTCCTCTTAAGAGCGTCCTGGACTTACGGACTCCCTTTTAAGAAACAGTATGGCAGAAGTTAAGGAGAGGTCAATTCTGAGATGAAGTTATAAAAAAGACTGTGGCTTCCATCTTGGGTGATCACTCTCAGGGAAGCCAGTGGCCATGTCCTAAGGGGGACATCCACATGAGTTCTTGCAATGGGACCTGCTGAGGCCCGCTGGCCACCTGGAAGCAGACCTTCCCGGAGATGAGCCATGAGAGGACTATAGCCCTGGCCACAGCCTGATGAAGTCTCGTGAGAGATCTTACATCCCAGGCTCCCGGCTAAGCGGTGCTCAGTTTCCTGCCCACAGAAACTGTGTGATGGTAAATGTTTAAGTGGCTAAATTTTAGCGTGTTGGTTATATAGCAACAGATCACTGATATAGAGGAGAAACTTGGAGATCTGCAGTTCTTGACATTTCCAACATGGAGAAGAGGCAAACTGGGCTGGAGACTTGGAGAATTCTTGAGCCAGGGGTCCTGGGTCTTAGCTGGCTTGGATCTCATCATAATCCAGAGCCAGACAGAGCCTCGGGGAAGGGGGGATCTTCACCTCTCTTTTTCAATGATACAGCCCCTGGGTCTCGCCTTGTGTCTGTCATATAGTAGGGACTCAAGAAATAAATGCCAGTTCACATAGGAATGGCTACATGTTTGCAGTAAGGTATTGGTGACAAAGTGTATCCTGAACGGAAAGACAAATAAAAAACATGTCCCTGAAGCCCAGGTCAGAAAGCTTTTTGAATCCCCCCAGGGTGAGTGGTGGGGAAAGGTGGGGGGTTCAAGCACAGACACCACACAGGCCCCAAAAGAGCACAGTGACTGGAAGGTGTTTGTTTCCTCACCAAGGAAGGGAGGGCTGGTCTCGAGGCGGTTAGCACTGTGTTCTCTCTAATTTTGATCACAGGGACTGAGATGGGTCTTGCCCTGGGCAGCAGCAGGGATGCTCCCAGGAATCGGGAGCAATAACTCTTCCACACTCCCCGGTTTTGACATGAAGTATGACTCTCTCCATCCAGGAGGTGAGCCGGCTGGGGGAGTTCACGGCAAGTGACCTGGGAGGGAGGCCTTTCCTCTTTGCGGAAACCCAGGTGCACGGGCAGGCAGGTGCTGCAAACATTGCGACCCGTGATGCCAACTCAGGCTGCATTTCCTGTGCCCGTGCCTCTCCGGTGCCCAGCACCACCACCCACCGAGGTCCCGGGGTGCCCCTTCACACACCAGCTGGCAGGAGGCAACCCAGCCAAGACAGAGGCATTCCTATAAATATGTCTCAAGCCGGGGGGCCAGGCCCCAGTGAGCATCCTCCCCTGGGATATGCAAATGTCCTAATGTTCCTGCCAGGGGATGATGCCACCCACCCTGGCCTGTTTCCCTTATACGGTTTCCTCGAGAACACGCCGGTGAGAAACAGGAGGGGAACCTCTTTTGTCTTCATCCCTCCGAGAGGGAGCAAGCGGAGAGCTCTCCCAGGGCTGGGAGAAAAAAGTGAGCAGAGGGACCCTCAGACCTGGGAGTTGTTACTTTCTCCCCTAAACGCAAAGCCCAGGGGCCTTCAGTTCAGTCTTGGCTCTGCCTTTTCTCTTGAAAATTACAGAACCACACGGAGAACAAAGGCTTTCCAGGCCTCCCATCGAGACTGACAGAGCATGGAGAGAGACTTTGGCAGTGTCGCCGGTGGGGTGCGGGTCCCTGAATGTGAAGTGTGGGCGCTGGTCACCACAGGCTGCAGAGGCTGGACCTGTCCAGGCTTGAGGCCGCAAGTGTGACTCCAGCATCGATCACAAGCGTGTGTGTGCCACTGTTTCATCCTGATGTCAGGTGATTCCCATACTTGACTTTTGTAGATTTAAGGGGAAATTTCTTATCTGTTCCTTTTTTCTTTCCCCAAGGAAAGAAACCTTGGATAGCTGAAGACTTCTTTCAAAATCTAAATCAGGACACTTATAACTTCTGTGGCTAAATAAGGTGAGGTCCCATTTGGGGCTTGCTTTGTTTGGACTGTTCTAAAGGGCAGAGAGCCCAGCCAGGGGGTTAAGCTTTTCAAAAGCAGAGTCAGAATCTTTAATTTCTTCTGCATTTGATTTAGCACCCACTGCACTGGCCCCACAGGCCACTGTGCCTTCCCTGAATCCAGACATCGCTCTCTGTGAGGCAAGATGTGATAAGCCGTCAGGGGAAAGCACGTTGCTGGAGCTCACTGTTCAGACCTCACCTGTTCTACCACCCACAGGACTATTTACTCCCTACCTGCAGGGTCAGCCTACGGCAGGGATGTTGAAAAATCCCTGGTCTGTAGCTAAAGGATACAGCATTAAGTTATGTTGCTGTTAGATCAGAAATGGAAAATACAGAAATAGATCACATATATTACTATCAGCCCATTTGGCAGATGTTGGTAATCCGTGATCACCTTCTCTGCCCTGATGAGCCAGGAAAACCGGCATCGCCAAGAGCCTCTGCTAGTGGCCTGGAGCTGACTCTCAGAGCAGAGCCTATATGCATCCACAGCCTGGCTCTCTCTGACCTCATGCTGCCATTGCTTGACCTTGGTCCCTGTCCTTTTCCCCTGGCTAATTCTTATCCTTTGGGTCTAAATGTCCCTTCATCCAGGAAGCCTTCCCTGATGCTCTTTCCCTTCCCCAGACTGGCTTATCAGTCAGGCTGTGACCCCTTGTTTCCTCCTCATGTCACTTCTCTCCCTTTCTGTTTCTGCTTTAATTGCCTGTCTTCCGTGTTTGACTGGAAGCTTGGTGAGGGCAGGGACTCCATCATCTGCGTCCCTACAGCCCCAGTGCCTAACTCCTGACCTACTCGATAACAAATAATAAATCTGGGCAGAACAAATGCATCCTGAGAAGTCCCACACTCCAGACCATGATTCACAAATTCAGATTTGTAATACTTTCTTCCTCCCCATGACAAAGGCCAACCAGACATGAGAATTTCACAAGTCTTGTCTGATTCAAATCCTGCATTCAGTCCCTTTACATTTCAGAGATTTTGACTTCGCTTCCCAAGCCCCACTTCTGACTCAGTCACCTGGCCCGCAATGCAGCAAATGTGTGCACACAGCTACCTCCTACTATTCCCATGGTAGCTGATCGTGTACAAGGCTTGTGCTCAGAGGGACAAAGAAATCATTCGTAGAGCAGGAAAAAGTTCCCTCTCCTAGCGATTGCATCTCCCTGTTCACAAGTGACAGAAGTGGTGTTTTGACAGCTCAGGTAATGACAGTATCCCTGGACCACATGGGGCTGTCATGGCCGACGACAAAAGTCATGGGCTGGGGGCCAGGAAATGTGAGTTCTAGTCCTGAGGCTGCCTGGGAGCAAACCAGGAGGAGTTTCAAACCTGTGAGGTGGGAATAACCACACTGCCCCACTCCTCATGGGAATCAGAACAAATGACTGGCCTTTTCCCTTGCTGCCCTCCTCATCCTCACCTTCTTCAGGTACCCTTGACATTTTAACCCATTGATTTTTAAACTCAGGTACACATTAAAAGCACTTTAAGGGGCACCTGGGTGGTTCAGTCAGTTGTGTCCGACTTTGGCTCAGGTCACGATCTCACAGTTCGTGGGTTCGAGCCCCACGTCGGGCTCTG